>JANVCC010000261.1:1631485-1813285 GCA_025345505.1 Todiramphus chloris collaris
GCAGGTCAGTCCCCAGCCTGTACTGGTAACTCATTTAAACTTCACTACAAGATGAAAATCTAAAACTACCGGTTCATTCCTGTATGACAGTTTTCCTCCAAGAGACATTACATAGCTTGTGAGGTCACCTGTGACGTGGTAAGGGTTCTGTTTGTGTGCATTTTCCAATTGCCTCTTCTCCAGATGTCTTAGGGTGTCCCTCACGTGAGGTTTATACAGGTAGCAATGTTTATCACGAAGCTGTCAGTACTCCTCCCTCCATCTGGCTACCCAGTCGTGTTTGCATTCTGCAAACAGTTTGAAGTTGTTTCCTGCTCATTTAGAAAATCAACCAAAAATTGTCTGCCACCAGGATACTTCCTTCTTTCTGTAGTTGTGAAATTTGGGGGATTTAACCCGATTCTTGCGTTAAGGTAGAAAACTACCAGTCTATGTGGAGAACAGTAGATTGGGGCTTTTGTTCTGGTTTTAATTGCAGATAATTTATCCATTTCCATTGTGTGTTGGCAGTGGGTTTACATTCAGATCCCTGCTTTTTTAGTCCCAAAGATAATGGTGAAGGCTTTAAAATTAGATTTACTTAAAAAACCAAACGTCAGGATTTTTTACCTGTCCTTTGCCTTCAAACCAATCGGCTTTAGAGGCTGTAAAGGGTGTGTGCCTCTCCCCCTCACCTCAGAAGTGGTGTAGATTTTCTAGCCACAGGTCCACATCAGTGTGCAATAGCAGTGTAGATTAGAATCCAGAGGGATGCTCCTGGTGAGTGTGACACTGGCAGATGTGTCTGCATCAGCAATCTCTGGCTGACGATTTCTGCACAGCAAGAGCGTGACTGCTCTGCCTTCTTGTGTATCTCAAGGGTGGTGAGATGATAGGGGATGAATTATTATTATTATTATTATTGTTATTTTTTCTTCTCTTCAACAATTGTGAGTGTCATTTACTGGGGTGAGCTTCCAGGTTTTTCCTCAGGGCTAAAGGTGATGCAAAAATGAAGGAATTAATTTGTATCCACGTGTATCTCTGTCAGTAAAATGCCAAGGAACTCGAGCCTTGCAATACACGCGAGAGTTGAGAGCCTGGTGTGTTGTGTAATGTCCAACTACTTCATGCAGCCAATCTGAGTTATTCTAGGTGGTTTATTTGGGTTGTGGATTAAATGTGTGAATGCAGAGCTTAGTTAAGATCTGGCAGGGTTTATGAGATGAGGCGGAACGTGAAGTTGAACGAGCTGTGCTGCTCCAGGCACCACAGCTCAGCCCCTTTTTGAAGGGATTGAAGGCCCTCTGGACCTTCCCGTAGCCTGACCTTTCTGGAGGTGATGGTGCAGATGAATCCTAGTGGAACCAGCCTTTATTTAACAGAGTTGGTGCTAATGAGCTTGATCAAAGTGGAGCCTGATGCATCTACAGATGATTACATGCATCGTGATTCAGTTCTTTCTGGAGTCAGAGTGCTGCTTGGCTGAGGTACAGTCTGTCCCTGGCTATGGTCTGGCAAATAAGCCTTATCCTCTCATCAGCATTCAGAACTGTGATGCCAAAATACCCGAGTCTGGGTTTTTTTTTAAGTTCAGTACAGATTTTAGTGTGTCTGTCACTTGGCTTCAGTTCAGAACAAATCAGCCTTGGCTGAACTGCTTGCCCTGTGCCCCTTGTAACTTGGACTATGCATTTGGCTTTCAATATCTGGGACAAAGCAATTTCCCATGGCACCAGGACGTGGTGCTTTTTTCTTTACTACCTAGTGGGTATTTCAAAGAGCAGTAGAGAAATGGATTGCCCTCCTCTTGTGAGAAGACACCAACTGCCTTTGAGTTCAGCCCATTCACTCCTGTTAGGAATTGTTCTCATGAGTGAGATTCAATCAATCTCACAGATTGATGAGGTTCATACAAAATGGGTTATGTTTAAAAGAAACCAAATTACTTTTATTCATATTAATGTTAATAGCATCTCATTGCTCTGGTTAAGTTTAATAATCAGACTCAAAGTCAGCATAGACCACAGTTCTTGTCTAGGGAAAGTTTTCAAACCACCTTGTTTATTTACTGGAATCTTTTCATTAAGCTTGTCAGGATGTTGATGATTCATCAGCTGTTGGTTTGAGGAATTTGCTTCTTGGTGCCATACACAAATGCTTAGGAAATTCTGAAGATGCTGTTCAGGTAAGTTGTTAAATGAGAATTCACACACCAATAATCCTCTTTTATAAGCTGTTCTGTTAAATATTGCTGAGGAAGACTGCTAAGCAAGTGCTGTTGATCATTCTGGTATGTGAATTCCAACAGAGTTCCATCGGGTTCTTTCTAAATCTTCTGGTTTAGCATGTCTGGTTTAGCATGTCTGTGTTGTGCCTGTAATTGGATATGTTGAGTGAACGTAGCAGCTAAAGTAAGAGGAAGAGTTGAGGGGAAGCTGGAAGGGAGAGGAACGGAAAAGCTCTTGCTCTCCTGGATTTACTTTGTCCAACGAAGAAAATCCTACTTTAAAAAAAATAACAAACAACTTGGAGATTGATCTTCAGAAAGCAGGTTTGCTGCTTTTCCTCCAGACTGTCTTCATCTAAAGTTCCTTGTTGGATCTAATGTTTTTTTCAGTATGAAGCTGGAAGATGCTTCAGACAGACAATATATGAGTTGGTAAAAATCCAAACAAATGGTTTTGCCTTGATACAGTAGTCTTGGTAAAAACTTCATGGTCCTTGCTTGAAGAACCTCTACCACTGGAGAATTTTCATGTGTTCTTATTTTAGCTTTGGGCTAATTTCTAGTGCTTAAAGTGGGATGGTACCTTTGGATTTTCTAAAGTATCAAACAGTCAATCTTAATGCATTACTGCAATCTTTTCTTCTTTTCTTTAATTTTTCTAGTTCTTTCAGCGAGCTGCTAAAGATGAACTGTGCCGTCAAAACAACTTATACGTCCAGCCATATGCTTGCTATGAACTTGGCTGTCTTCTGTTGGACAATCCAGAGGTAATGGCATATAACCTTCTTTAAACTCTTAAAATTAGGATGGGGAGTCAATATATCACAGAATCACAGAATGGTAGGGACTGGAAGGGACCTCTGGAGATCATCAAGTCCAACCCCCTGCCCCAGCAGGGTCACCCAGGGCAGCCCACACAGGAACAGATCCAGGGGGGTTGGAAAGTCTCCAGAGAAGGAGACTCCACAGCCTCTCTGGGCAGCCTGGGCCAGGCTCTGGCACTCTCACAGGGAAGAAGTTTTGCCTCTTGTCGAGGTTGAACCTCCTGTCTTCCAGTTTATGGCCATTGCCCCATATCCTGTCACTGGTCACCACTGAGAAGAGCCTGTGCTCATGTTCCTGACACCCACCCTTTAGGGACTGATAAGCATTGATCAGATCTCTCCTCGGCCTCCTCCAGCCCAAACAGCCCCAGCTCTCTCAGCCTTTCCTCACATGATGGGTGCTCCAGGCCCATAATCATCTCAGGGGCTCTGCTCTGTGCAGTCTACAGTAGCTCCTTGTCCTTCTTGAACCAGGGAGCCACGAACTGGACACAGTCCTCCAGGTGAGGCCTCACCAGCACAGAGTAGAGGGGTAGCTACCTTCTCCAGATAGAACACAGTTCCTTCCTAAAATACCTCTGTATTTTTTTGATTAAATTTTTATTTGGGAGAATATGGTATTTGTCAAAAGTCTTTTTCCTTTGGGATTATTCATCCCCACTTTGAACAGGTATCCTCCCAGTCTCACACATCGGTGCATCTGGGAAACCCAGCTGTGCTGAGGATGCATCCCATCACAACTACTTCACTGCAGGGGCTGTAGAAGTGAAGTGATTTCAGTCATTTAAATTCCCTTAGAGCTGCACGTGGTGGCATTTTAGCTGTCACTTGGAGTAGTAAGGTTTTGGTTGCTCAGGATGAAGAGGAAAAGAATCCACCTGGCTCTCAGCCTCAACCAAGCCACGCGGACAGGCTACGTTTGATCCTTCAGATCTCTTCAGTTGGTTTTAATCTTGACAGATTTAACCATCTAATTGGAAACTCCCCCTTAAGGAGGGATGGGAAGGAAAATATTTAAAGAAAAATGATTATCACGACAAAGGACAAGACTAGGAAACACTTCTACAAATAACTGTTCATTTTTGAAGATCCTACTGCCCTGTGACTTCAAACTGGGCCTTAAAGCCTGGTAGGGAGGTCTCAGCCCAGTAATGTTCCTGCTGCTTTTTTTCCCCCATGTTCATATTTAAATTTGATCATGTCAGGTGTCTCTTAATAAAATTCAAGTGTGCTTCACGTTGGGTGTTTGAGGACTGAACAAGCCTCTGCTTGTAGCTGGACCGCAAACCTGTGGTAGTGCTTAGGATGTGAGGAGGAAGCTCCCTAACAATGAGGAGATAAATAAATATCCCCCTGCTAACAAAGAGGTGAATGATACTTGGCTTGCATAAAGTGGCATGGGCTGGGGGAAAAGCAAGAGCTGGAACAGGTTGTGGGTGCTGTTCATACAGAATGCCATTAGTGAGGTGTCCTGTGAGAGCTCTGGAATGGTTAGGAGAAGGGAGGAGGGTTTTATAAGCAGCATTCACCTGAGAGGCTGAGCATATTAAAGACCTGAGCAACAGATATAGATATATATATAGAGAGAGAGATATATATGAATATGTGCATTTCAGTATAAAAAGCATGCTGTTATTAAATTTACTTTGCTTTGAAATGATTCAAAACTACATGTTTGATTCACCATGTCATCTGGATCATCTTTATTCTTCAAGAACTTGATTAGAACTAAGTTTTAAGATTTTAATATGGTTACATCAAGAAGTTTACAGTGGGGTTTTTTTGGTTGTTTTTGGTCGATGACTCAAACACTGCATATAATTTAACCAATATAAATACATACGTTTATATTCAGAGGTACATGAAAAGGAACACTTCATTTTTCCATCTCTAATCAGTTGATTATTTGTACAGCTTACAATAAAAATGTCCTGTATGATAAGAAATAGAATCATAAATAAATAAAAGATAAGCTTTTCTGTAGAACAATTAATTTGCACATACATATGTTTTTCCATAAGAGTTTGAAATACAAATTCCTGAAACACTTTTTAAAGCTTAAAGTCCAGGAATTTGTTTTGTAAATGAGTGGCTTAAACTTTAGCTAAGAAGAATAACTCAGCTAACGAGCAATTAATCATTAGTCTGAAGCCTGGTTGGTTCCTCTGGGCGTTGTTGAAGCTCAGCATCCGCAGCCACTTCATTTAAAGCTCTGATCTCTCCTCTTCTGTAGGAGACTGAAAATATGGAACACTGCATTTATTGGGTGCCTCATTAATATTTCTGGTTTCCTACTCTGAGAGTGTCTTGCCTGCTCAGTACCTCATTTTCAAGATCAGGGTGCTCTTCTGACCAGACCATAGCCTTAGGGTGTTTTCTGTAACACTCGATACATTTCTCATGCAACGTTTGCCTTTTTGTAGACTGTGCCAAGAGGCAGAGCCTTGCTTCTCCAAGCCAAGGTAAATCTGACATTTTCATCTTTATATTTCTGAGCTGAGGGCATTTGAGAGCTTGTGTTCTGGGGGTTTGGGGCAGGGGGAGTGAAGTGTTGTTGTGTGCTGCTGGTTGCTTGGGTTTCTTTGTTGTGCTTTTGTGTGTGTGTGTTTGATTTATTTTTTTTCTTTTTTTCCTCCTTCCCCCCCCCCCTCCTCTTTCCCTTTTCCCAGGAGGAATTTTCTGGCTATGACTTTGAGAACAGGTTGCACGTCCGCATACACGCAGCCTTAGCCTCTCTGAGGGAAGTGGTTCCGCAGTGACAGCCAGGAAGTCTCCTCCTCCTTCCCACAGTTCCTGCACTTTAAGACGAAGCAGAAGAAGCAGCTGGTGGGAAGAGCAGCTTTTCTTCTGAAAACCACTTGTGCCAGAGACACTTTCCTAGCAGGGGCAGGGTTGGTATGGCTCAGTAAACCCTTACAACAGTGACTGCATCAACCAGGAAGAAGGTGACGTGACCATGTGTTCCTAACTCTTGTGTTTGATTCTGTTTAAACCAAGCTGAAGGCAGTTGCTCCTGATGCTGTGGGTGAGCCTAAGGAAGCACACAGATTGACTGCAGCAGTATTGGCAGGTGGGATCTCTACCTTTGAAAATAGATTTGTATCTAAAGATACAGGAGCACTTGTGTTTGGATGAGAATAATATAGGAGAAGAAACTGGGGTAAATATTGGAAGTTGGGAATGGTCAGAACACTGTTTTTTTTTCCCCTTGAGCCAGTACACGGGAGGAGGAAAACTATTCAGCCACTAAAAGTAGATCTCACTCAAGGTTAGTGTCTAATGTCAGTGACTTCATGATGACTGCTGTGTGAATTTTAAACCACATCTCCTTCCGTTCTTCATTCCTTCCCTCCCAGCCCAGCTCATACCTGTGATACAAATGATGTCAACATTTAGGATCTCTGCTTCTGGTACGTTCCAGCCCAGTACTTCTCTTTGACATGCAGTTCCAACATGGGCTGTCCTTATGCCTGCTCTTAATATTCTGAATATTGTGTTAAAATACAGCCAGATACAGTAGTTTTGCATATTTTTCCTTCAAGCTGCTCAATCTTTATAGCAGTGACCTTTAAAGGTATTTAAAAAACCCCAACCAACCAAAACACAGAGCCAGGAAGTTACTTAGGGTATCATAGTGTGGGTGTAACTACCAAAGTCTGTGTTGTGTTCCAGACCTGCGGTGTTAAGATACTGAAATACCTCTGAGAGCCTAAAGCTTGTATCACAACAATATGATTTCTGCTGTTTGGCCATCTGCGTGCTCATCTTTTGCCTGTAATCTCCAGCATCTCCTTGTGAGCTGTATATTCAGTTAATAGCCCATTCTGAGAAGGTAAATATTTTTTTAGACAAGCTCACGAATACAAATGTGCCCGGAGAGTTAGCTGAATCCATTACTTTGCAAAGCTAACAACACTGGGTATCTTTGGGAATAGTTATCCAAAAGCCTTATCTTTACTTTGGTCAGTTTGCCTTAAACAGTTCCTTAGCTTCAACTCTTCCCCCCCCTCCCTTTTACCCTTTGGTAGAACATGTTGCCAGGGTTTCAGGCCCTGTCCACACCTCACCTTCATGGATTTGCTTTTGAGGTCGCACCTAAAGCAAGACTGATATGGAGGAGAAAAGTCACATCCTATATGGTAGGCCAAATGAAGTGGTTGAGACACTTAATTTCTCTTTAGAAATCCACAGATCCTGCTATGAAAGGCATTCCTAGAGCAGTTAAACACTTCTGTTGCAGTTCCTGGAGGAGAAGAGAGACTCCTAACTCTTAAAAAAGCAGGTTTATTTTTCTATAATCTAGGCGTGTTACAGATAGTAACTTTGGGGGTTTTTTTAGTCAACTTTGACAGTACTATTGAGTCATCATTGAGTGTTCAACCTTATTTGGTCAATCAAATGAATATTGACTAGAAACCAGTACATTGTGTGTATATAGTGACTGCTTAGAACTCACCTAATGACTTTAAAAACGGGCTTTAACGTACTTGAAACCTTTTTTTGTCCTATCTGCCTTCTAAGGTTGTGCAATCAGAGGCACAGCCCATTCTGGGTAAGTAGCTAGAAAGGGTGCAGCTGCTGACAAAATCCCTTTTAAACACACACTGCTTAAACCCCCCGTGGGGGCCGGGCTGTTGAGGACACACAGCACCTGCATGCCGTGGCTGTTGGGCTGGCTGGGCATGCCTGGAGGTAGCTAGCAAATCCTTGCTAAAAGGCCTGCTGCTCTTGCCAGGCCAGGAGTGGGTATGGAAAGACACTCTGTGTTCACCTAACAGTTTTAGCTCTGTGCAAATTGCAGCTTCTCTGTGGATTTAGTGAAATCATCACTGAACTAGAACTGTTTCTGTATTCATTTCTTTTTTTCCTTTCCTCCCTTTGTAGGAGAATCTCCTACCTTGCAAATGTCAAAACGATTTGAGGGGTTTTTTTTAAATGTTAGATTGTGCCTGTGATGAGAGAAATTTCAGCTGTATTTTGTGTAAACTGCTAAGTTTTTATACTTTGGACCTCGGAGGCATGGTCTAATAGCAATAATGGAATATGCATCTTGCTAGTTACTACACTGAGACTATTCTTCACCGGGTCAGGTATTTTTGTTGATGGTGATGCAGTTTTTATCTCAATATGACTCATTTCAAATAACTAGAATTTTTAGCTGTCACAAGGTGGCATATTTATTGTGATGTACTGCAAATGTTAATTTACAGAACCTGCACTTTTATATTTCTGAGTAAAATTCATGAAACGTGGACGTGAGTTTTTGTTTCCCTTGCTCCTCGAATTCCTCTGTCAGTTGGTGGCCTCCTGGACGAGATGGTATCAAGTACTGGGACAGCTTCTGGGATGTTAGGTGATTCTGTAACCTGTTCTCTAGTCAGCAGTTCCCTCAGCCTTTGTTCTTCCAGTAGAATTACAGTCTCCTGGTTTACACAGTGAGCTACACGTGTCATGGTGAGACCAGCCACAGAGTGAACAAGGTTTAAGATGTATTTTTAAGACATCAACTTGACTTGTTCTTCGTCAGAGAACCACACGCAGTTGTATTTGCTGTATTCCTACACCTTTGGATAATGTTTCTCATTTACTCTAAAGCAAGCACTTTAATTTCTTCTCTCTCTGACTCTGAATGCTTGTTTCCTATTCCAGTTAAGCTTTATTCTTAAATAAACTCGCCCAGCTGTTGTGTCGAGTTGCTCTCCAGCTTACAGCAGTCCCACTTCTCTTCCCAGCCATTGTTCTCCTGTGTAACACTTGCTCTGTGACTGTTGGGAGGCTGAACAGGAGCGAGCTGGTGGTTGGTACGGGGCTCTGCGTGCTGTTTGGTGGAAGGGTGCTGATTGAAGCCGTGGGTGCAGCCCAGGCAGGGGAGCCTCTGAACAGCCCTCAGGGTGCCTTTCCAGCCATCCTGGTGAAATCCCAACGGTGGCAGCAGGTCCCTTGCAGGAAAAGTTCTGCCATCCCAAACAAGTGTTTTTAAAGGTAACTTGAAGAAGCACATTTATACTTAGGTGATCTGAGCATCCAGGTCTGGACCTGACAGAACTGTTGAAAACTTGGGCTTCACTGGTGTAAGCCAAGTTGCTGTTGGATCGTTTCAGGTATTTTTCAGACAGTGTTCCAGTCGGAACAGATGCAAGGAGCTTTCATGTATTATGGGATGCAGCGCTTCGGGGTCTAATCGGCTGGAAGAGGCACGTGGACCCCGGGCTGTGGAAAAGGGAGGCATCTTCACCAAGTGCTTGCTCCTGTTTAACATAGGAAGAATCAGTCGCCTGGGGTGCTGTACTTGCTCCTCGAGAGGAAAGCCTGGGTGTCTTTGGTCATGTGAAGACAACTGCAGTGTGATTTCTCATCCCCCAAGCACAGCAGCTTTACACTTACCCATTCTTTGTAAAGAGATGGTGTGTGTCTTTTCAAAGGTGGGTTTGTTCCATGGGATGCCGATTCCTTTGGGAAGTGCTGGGAGTTTTCAGCTGCTCCCTGGGTTTGTCTGCAAGGGCTGGAGTACCTGCAGGATGTGTGGGAGCAGCACTACGGGTTCCCTGTCTAGCCCACAGTCTGGCTCTACCTTGCTGGGTTGGGTCTCCATCTGCTGGTTTCCATAAGTGTTGGCAGCTTCAGGTATCCCTTTATTCAGAAAGCCACCCAAGCTGGGTTCCAAGCAGTGCTGGAATCAGCCAGCATGAGAGACAGCCTTGGTCTGTCAGCTGAGAGCTGCACACTAAGGGAGGTACAGCACTGAAGAGGGGACCCAGCTACAGCCAGGAAGCGATGCTGTCTTCTCCTAGCTGAAGACCTCCAAAAAAACCCTAAATAACCACCATGGATTGCAGCACTTGAAACAGTTTTGGTCTTGTTAAGAAGGTCCTCGATCTGGGTCAGGGCAATCCCAGGCACCAGTAGAGGCTGGGCAGTGACTGGCTGGAGAGCAGCCCTGAGGAAAGGGACCTGGGGTTGCTGGTGGGTGAGAAGCTCACCATGAGCCATCAGTGTGCTCTGGCAGCCCAGAAAGCCAATCGTGTCCTGGGCTGCATCAAGAGCAGCGTGGCCAGCAGGTGAGGGAGGGGATTCTCCCCCTCTGCTCCACTCTGGTGAGACCTCACCTGGAGTCCAGTTCTGGAGCCCCTGTCACAGGAAGGCTGTGGATGTGCTGGAATGTTGGGGTTTGGGGGAGTTATTCTGTTTTCCTTCTTCTCTTAAAGGATTTTTCCATACTTGTTTGTCAGGGAGGTAAATGGCTGTACTTGGAGAAAAGGACCTGGCCACAGGGGGAGGGGTCCAGCCAGCCGTTTTGCTCCCTGCATTTGAGAAGCTGCCCTTGTGGTGAAGAGAGGTTGTCCCCACTGCCTCTCCTGCCCCTGCTGTCTCCCGAGGATCCTGCTGGACACCGGGATCGGCTGCCCAGGGGGTTGTGCTGCGGGTTCTTTCCTTGGCCATTGCCAGGTGAGGGCTGAGCTGGCTCCGGAGTGGCGGGGAGGCCATCGTGCCCTCCCTGCTCCCCGGGAGCCCCGAGAGCCTGGGGCTGGGTTCCTGCACTGTTTGCTGGCACTGCCATAGTTGGTGTTGTTTGTTTGCCTTGTTTTTTATATATATATATATATATTTAGTAAAGAACGGTTATTCCTATTCCTCATCTTTGCCTGAAAGCCCCTTAGTTTCAAAATGCTGAGCATTCAGAGGGGAGGGGGTTGCATTTCCATTCTGTGCTAATCACGATGGAAACCAGACTTCTTGGATTGGTGGGGGTTTTTCCCTTGTTCCAAAGCTGAGGGTTTATTAACCAGATAAGGGAACGCTGGGTTGATCCCACGAGCACTCGCTTGGGTTCACGTCTTACCCAGTCTTCACTGGGGTACCCCTCAGCTCAACTAATGAAGACCCTTGCAGAAGCTACAGTATCACCAGCTGTGCATCTAAAATACCTTGGATGGGGCCAGACCGTTCTGAGGTAGGAGCTGTGGTCTTCTAGCAGACTTACTCAATGTGCTTAATGTGAAACCCTTAAGTGAACAGCGTTTGCAGGCAGGAGGTGAGAGTGCAGCCACCTCTGCCGGCTCAGGAATACACTTCAGGCTTCCTCGGTTTTGAGGTGGTGCCACTGCTCTCTGAGAGGCAAGCAGCAAAGCCCCACCTGAGCCTGCAGAGCTGGAATAATTTGGGAAGCCTCCTAAATGTTCTCTAGAGCATCTAATTGCCTTGGGGCTGAAATTGCTCTTGCTGTTATTTAAATGGAACAGTTGCTCCTCTATTGCCATTATGGATGGTTACCTTGCAGGAAGTGGGAATGAGGGACTGGAAAAAGTCATCAGAGTCCACGGATACTTTGTTTTCTGGGCAGCCCAAGTGAAAGGACAAGTGCACCGACACAGAAGATGACCAGTTCCTTGAGGAACCTGATACTCAATAGAGCTCCACAGTAACTCAATACCCATCAAGTGCCAGTTCCATTGCAGAAAGCAAACCCCCCCCCCCCCCCCCAGCATCCGATGAAGCCTCATCCTCTGAGGAAGCTGAGCTGGTCTGTGTCCCTGCTGAGCCTGCACAGCTTGCTGACTACGTGCTAGGTAACAGTGATCTTTATCTTCTGTGAGGGATGAGGCAACCAGCATGCAGACATTGGATGAAGACTCTGGGGCCTCAGAAAATGAAATCAGACCAGTAGAAGATGCTGCTGAAGATGCTTCTGCCATCCCAGCAGCTGAGGCTTCTGTAGAGGCTGTTGGTTCACAACCAGGAGCATGGAGCCAGTCCTCCATAGCTGGAGAACCAGGGCCCTCAGAGAGGCAGGCTGATGTCTCCATAAATTGTGCAAATCAAGCTTCTGACGTCCTGTTTTGGGAACAGCCCTCACCCCTTTCACCCCCACCAGCTCCTGCTCCTAACGGTCCTCAGTCATTCCCGAGGGGCAGCTCCTCTGGGAGGGCAGCCGGCACCTCTGGCTGCTCCAGTTTATCTAACACAGAAAAAAAGCAACAGGGGATCTGCTCCCCCCTTCATTTCAGTGGGCTCCAAGCTTCAGCCCACCCAGAACCGGACCCCCATTCCCACCCACGCTGTCTTTGCAGAGCAAGGGGCTGGTGCTGGGAGGAGATTCACTCCAGTCCCTGTGCCCAGGCCGGGGACTCTGCCAAGCCCCGGGTCTAATGCTGCAGAGGAAAGTGCAGCTCTGGCAGCGGCCCCGGCTGGCGGCTGGGTTGCCATCCCCCTGCCCAGAAAGGCTCAGCAGCCAGCGAGGAGCCCACAGGTACGGTGCTGGTGCAGGCACCGATGGTACTGCAGGGGCAGGGCTGGGAGGTGAGCCCTCCTCCCTTCCCCAAGCAGGCTCCTGAGAAAGTAAGCATGCTTCTTGCAAGGGTCTTGCAGAGGGAGATGATGCTACTCTTTGGCTTTTACAACTAAAAGCTTAATTTAAGCCTTTTCAAAATAAAAGAAGGTTTAAGACCCATGGTTAAACTGCTTGTGACAGACCCCATGCCTGCCACTACTTGGTATGCTTTGCACTGAGTTCTAACTGCAGGGGTCTTTAATCTCAGTTTTAGGGACAGCTTTAGGGCTGCAGCCTAAACTTTAGCATGGGTGGAATATTCAGAATGGGGCAAAACACCTCCCCCCTGAGGAGTGCAGGGCAGTAGCAATCACCCTAGTTCTGGCTGCACACCTTCTGCTGAGTTCAGGGGTGGGTTGTTGGGGTTTTGAACAGGTTGAGAAGAGGAAGAACAGAGCTTACATCTTAATAAATCACATAAAATAATGCCACTGCTCCCACCAAGGCAGCAGTGAGGACTGCACACCCCAGTGTTTTATACCTTCCTAGCACAGCAGAAGATCCTGGGGGTTAACTCTGGGTGCAGCAGGACCACCGAGGCTGTCCCCGAGGAGGGGCCCAGCTTCTCCCTCTGCTCAGGGCGGTGTGAGCGTAAGGCTCCCTGATACCCACGTTCCATGGTTCAGTAGATGCAGGTGTAGCCCATCCTGCTGGAGTCATGCTCTGGGAAGGAGCTGCACAGATACATCCAAAGCAAGAGAACTTTAGCACTTGAGGAGCTATTCTCAGATGTGGTGAATTAGTTCAAGCTGCAGGTCCCTAGAGGCAGAGAGCTGAGGAAGGGGTTAAGGAAAGTGCCTTTATTTTGCCTCTAAAGGTTTCACAAGTCCAGCCCTGGTCACTTAACTCTGCAACACTCCTGAAGTATGAACAGGTCAATAAAATCTGTTCTCAAAAAACCACCCTCAGCTCCCAGGTGCCCAGCCCTACCCCTGCTCCTGCATCAGGGAAGGGAGGGCCCAGGAGGCTCAGGGAAGAGCTTTCAGAGTCGGTTTGCTCTGAACAGGTCAGTGCTGCCCCCCACCACATGCTTCAGACTCGAGGCAAGAAGTTTTGAAGCCTTTATTTAGTAGCAATTAAATTATTCAATTAACACTAACCTCCAGACAGCAGTTAAAATATTGTACAAGGAGCAGCGTGCCCGGGAGAAGCTCCGTACACAGCTCCAGGGAAGCTTCCCCTCTGCGCTGGAGCGCAGCCCCGTGACAAGGGGTAAAGCAGGAGGCCTTCCTGGGGTGCTGCACTCCTCTGACACGCAGGAGCCTTCCTCCCAGGGAGCCTGCACAGCACAGACACAGGTCCTGGCCCCCTGGCCTCGTCCCCAGGGTCCTGGATTTTGAGGTTCTTGTCTTTTTGCAGCGGTTCTGGGCACCAGAACTTCTAGTGCAGGGAACAGGTTCTTTTAAAACCTGCTCCTCGTGTGCAGTTCAGATCCAATCCCTACACCTTAAATGGCTCTTAATTCCTTAAACCAGAGCGTCGGTAGCAAAAGAGGAGAGCGAAATTCAAACCACACCGCACAAAACGTTGAATAAATACCTCTGAGGAACCAGCTCCAACAGCTGCCTAACGCTCCGGACACGGGAACGCTTCGGCCACAGCTCTGACCACAGCTCAGGATTCAAGGGAGTTACTTGAGTAAAAGAAAATCTACTTTATGAAAAATTACATCTTTACAAAAGTGACACCCCCTTCTCCCCTCGAGAGCCTTGCAGCATTCCCATCTCACGATAACTGCAAGCAGCTGTCCGTGTGCCAGCGTTACCTACGGAGGGAAGTATCCACAGAGGAGGGGAAGGTTTTCCACCCCTCCCACACCACGACCTAATATAGGTGTATTCAGCAAGCAGGGCAGCTGGAAGCCACGGGGGCCTTGCTCCACAGGGGCCCCACCAGCAGCCAGAACAACGACCCCCTCGCAGCTCGCGTGCCACCAGATTTACCGTGGAGATGCTTAATGTTCTGTTTGATAGCCTGTCAGTTCCTTTCAGGAGATAAGTAAAACAAGGGAAAACATTAAAACAGATTAAGACTTATTTGTATCAGTCACGGGCTCCTTATTGCATCTTAATAAATATCAGGCAAGTTGAAGTAGTTTCTGTCCCAGTAATTGCCAGAGTAAAGCCAGTCCTGCGTACCAGTGTAGGGATTGGGGCCTTGGTGGAACCATCTGCAAAGAAACACAGCATGTTAGTGAGCTGGTACCTTGCACTAGGGTAGAAGTTCAGAACTGCTTTGCTGCTCCTTCAGCAGGTGGGTTTTTGTATTTTTTTTGTGACTGCACAGGAGCCCCCAGGGTTTCCACAGAATCATAGAATGGGAGGGGTTGGAAGGGTCCTCTGGAGATCACAGAGTCCAACCCCCCTGCCAGAGCAGATCACCCAGCAATGCATCCAGACAGGGCTGGAAAGTCTCCAGAGAAGGAGACTCCACAACCTCCCTGGGGCTTTAAATTCCCAGGAGAATTGAAAGTCATCTTCAGTGGCTGGATCACTGCTGAAGCCTCCCAAGTGAAGTTACAGATGCCAGTGTTGTCCCTTTAAGCAGTCAGGTACTGCACGAGGAAGGACAGGTGCAGTTTTACAGCAAAGCAGTTGTGAACAATCATTTGAACATGCAAAAGCACCAATGGTTTTTGCAAGACATGTAAAACACCACAAGCACTGCAGTCCTGAAAAACATTATTTCCCCAGGGTCCAGGTGGCTCTGGAAAGGCTCCAGAGAAGGAGACTCCACAGCCTCTCTGGGCAGCCTGGGCCAGGCTCTGGCACTCTCACAGGGAAGAAGTTTCTCCTCCTGTTGAGGTGGAGCTTCCTGTGTTTCACCTTGTGACCATTGCCTCTTGTCCTATCCCAGGGCAGCACTGACAAGAGCCTGGCCCCTTCTCCTTGCCCCCCACCCTGCAGAGATTTGTACCCATTCCTAAGATCCCCTCTCAGGCTTCTCTTCTCCAGGCTGAACAGCCCCAGGGCTCTCAGCCTTTCCTCACCACAGAGATCTTCCAGTCCCTTCAGCATCTTTGTAGTCTCTGTTGGACTCTCTCTGGTATTTCCCTGTCCCTCTTGACCTGGGGAGCCCAGAACTGAACACAACACTCCAGATGTGGTCTCACCAGTGCAGAGCAGAGGAGGAGGAGAACCTCCCCTGACCTGCTGGCCACACTCTTGCTTTATGCCCCCCAGGAGACCATTGGCCTTCCTGGCCACAAGGGCCCATTGCTGTCCCATGGAGAACTTATTGTCCACCAGGACACCAAGGTCCCTCTCCAGAGGGTCTACCCCTAACAGTACAACCCTGTCAACTCACCATGGCACAGAAGTTGGTCCTTCCCCTTCTCCCCGAGCTGTTCCTGGTGATCCCACAGCCCCTTGCTGAACACTGAATACCCAGCCCCAGGCAGAAAGCCATCTGCTGCCTCAGCTGCACACTGCATGGTGACAGAACTCCGGTGTTTGATAGTCTTGTGTTTTGCCAAGCCTTGTTTCTGGCACAGGTCAGCTCCCTGGAAGCTGCTTCTATGGTTTATAAGCTCCACAGCTTCCTTTCACCTCTGCACTGCCCACAAAAGCCAGTTCTTCCCTTTCATGCCTCACTGCAACAAAGCCACTTGCTTCAGCAAATCCCTTGTGTGCCAGGCAGCCCATGGCAACTCGGCTCTTCCCTTAGCACCAGAGAATCATTAAGGTTGGAAATGACCTTCAAGATCAAGTCCAACCATCTACTCAACCTTATGATGACCACTAACCCATGGCCTGCAGTGCCACATCTGGATGGTTTTTGAGCCCCTGCAGGGTTGGTGATTCCACCCCCTCCCTGGGCAGCCTCTTCCAAGACCTCACTGCTCTCTCAGGAAAGAACTTTTCCCTAATATCCAACCTAAGCCTCCCCTGGTGCAACTTCAGCCCATTTCCTCTTGTCCTTTCACTGGTTACCTGGGAGAAGAGACCAACCCCCACCTCACTCCAACCTCCCTTCAGGGGGCTGCAGAGAGCAAAAGGATCTCCCCTCAGCCTCCTCTTCTCCAGAGTAAACAACCCCAGCTCCCTCAGCCCCTCCTCATGAGAGGAAAAAAAATTTTCACCAGACCCTTCCCCAGCTTCATTGCCCTTCTCTGGACTTGCTCCAGCCCCTCAGTATCTTTTACCCTGAAGTGCCCAAAACTGAACCCAGTGCTGAATTGTGGCCCCACCAGTGCTGAGTCCAGGGGCACGATCTCTGCCCTGCTCCTGCTGGCCACACCATTCCTGATCCAGGCCAGGATGGCACTGGCCTTCTTGGCCACCTGGGCACACTGCTGGCTCCTGCTCAGCCGGGTCTCCACCAGCACCCCCAGGCCCTTTTCCTCCAGGCAGCTCTCCAGCCCCTCCTGGGGCTGGTGTGACCCAAGGGCAGGACCAGTACCTGGCCTTGTTAAACCTCATCCCATTGGCCTCAGCCTTCTAGAGCACCCTAAGGTTTCAGAACAGGAGCTGGAGCATATTTGAACCAAACAGGATTTGATTTCTTTAAAAAGCAGAAGCGGAACGACCACAGTCGTGGCAGCATCCTGCTGGAGAGCAGGGCTTGCTTGGCTGGAAAGATCTGAGATGCATATGGGAAGAAGTGCCTTGTACCATCTTCACGGTGGTGAACTGCCCAGTTGGAACACTCGAGTGGTTCTGGTTAAGTTGAGAGAAGGTAGAAGCTGCTCACCCCTGGTACTGCACGTGCAGTTCACCTCCTGGGTCCCAGGTGCTCAGTTCCAGAGCACGCAGCCAGGCACTTGCTGGGAGGCTGGGCTGCCAGCACAGTCCCCTCATCCCTCACACGCAGGAATTCTGCCACCCACTGCCTCACTAGGGTGTCTCCAAGGCTGGTACGGGTCAGGGCAACGTGCCCCTCCTCCAGTGAGAGGGGAAGGGGAAAAACTAAGTTTGCAAGCCACAGGAGAGCCGAAGGGATCGGGAAACCGAGGCAGGAAAGTGACGGGGGAGCAGCGGGCTGGTTGCCATCCAAAGCAGCAGACACTGCTGTGTTTCAGAACTCAACTGGTGTTTTACTCCAGGCTACTGGTCAGTCTGTGAAACGTTAAGTATTCGACACGAGTCACCTTCAGAGACATCAGGACCCCACTTTTAAAGTGAACTTAAAATGATTTTAAAATAATCACTTTGGAGACTGTCTCACAGGGGGAGGCAGACAAAGAACCCTACTCTTCTGAGGCAAAGCAGTTGCTGTAGTTTACACCAAAGCTGACCTTACACTGCAGAGTAAGACCCACAGCTGACCTGGGAACAGGTAGGAGGGTATGCCTTTCCCCCACCCAAAGCATAACTCTTCCTCCACGCTTTATATTCACCCTTTGGAGTGAACTGCACTTGGCATTTCTATTACAGAGCTCAGACACTAGGGAATTTCTGCCACAGCTTTAGAAACATCCTGGAAAAGAAGAGCTTGGAAAGGCTGTCCCAGGTGAGTGCTGAGCAGGTCTCCATCCAGTGTCTGCGCCACAGCAGCCAGGGACCTGGTGTCTGCTCTAACTACACACCCTGAGAAGCACTGCTCGGGGTTGCCCCTGGGAACTCCCTCATTTCCAGTACCAACTGTAGGTGCTTTGAGCTACACCTCGAGCTACTTCAGGCACCTGGAAGAACACAGAGGAACGACTCCTTGCTTTGAACCTGGTGACAGCTAGAACCACTCTGAATTCAGGAGAAGAGGAGGTGCAAGGCTGTCCAGCACTTAACACGTTTACTTGGAAGCATTACAAAGATGTTATTTTCCACAAACCCAAACACTTCAGGAGAGCAGGCACAGAAAAAAAAAAGACAAAGGCAGACATGTCCAAACCTGGGACTCTGGGATGATGGGTGACTTCATTTTAAAAAGACAAAAACAAAAAACAAAGTGATTTATAGTTACAAACAAACATTTTAAAGATACTTCATCCACAGTGTCTGGGTGTATTAATAGCTGGTTAAGAGGGAAGAGATGAAGCTTGCTTACTTTTAGAGGTTTTCTGTGAAGAGACTACACATTTCTTACTATACATTTAGATAGATCTTGTCTGATCAAAGCAGATTCATTTGCTCATGTTTACACAGCTGCTACTTAGCTTGTAAGAGCTCCCAACTGAGCCCTGCTCACCGTGTATTAAACCCCTCCATCCTGGCAGATCCCTCAAACTCATTCTTCCCTTAGCTCTTCTAACTTCTGTAGCCAGTAACCCTCTCAGGAAAGGGCCAGTGACTTTGATGTCTAGGTGATAGTCATTTTAGCAACCTGAAGAGCAACCAAGTTGGAAAGACAGCATTGGCAGCACGCAGCAACTGATCCGGGAAGTCGGTAAGAAGGCCAGAAGCTATCAAGTTCACCAGAGGAAACATCTCCTCCTCTCTTTGGCCAAGCATGCAAATTTGAGGCAATTCTAAACTAATGAGCTAGAAGCAGCTGTCAGTGGCAACATCCTTGTCGTGTCAGAAGTGAGAGGTGCTCAGAGAGGACACCATGGTTTGTGTGCGAGCCCGACGCTCCTCTCGGGAAGCACTAGAGCCTGCAGGGACCAAGGCTAAAACACAAGTGGTACCACCAAACCTGATGATGTCAGCTCTTCGTGCTGACACAACACTGCCCATCACTGCTGTGGCAGTTAACCTCACTGTTCAAAGCTTTTCTCCAAGTACACGTACACACACACAGAGGTAAGCACACTGACCTCGTCTTCCAGTCCTCCTCTGACTTGGAACGGTTTTTGCGGGCGGTCCTTTGTTTTTCTTCTAGCCTCTTCTTTTCTTCACTGGCTAGATCTTGAAGGAATAAAACCACACAAATAAAAATACAGAAGACGTTCAAGTGTAAGATAAGACTGGGCCATTACTCCATCTGACCCAGTAAATAAGAGACATAGTAAAAGTTGTCCATTCAGAAAGCCTTCTGCATAAGAAGAGCTTCTGGTGTAGTCCAAGAGTGAAGGCAGGCCAGTTGTGGCACAAGGTCAGCCAATGGAATTCCAGTCTTTAAGACTGCTAAACACATGTTTATCCGTGGCCTAAGGACCCTGGAAATGTGTTTGTGTGACAGCAAATGTGCACGTGGGGAGCTGGCATACCTGGGCTTTATTTCAGTAGGGAAAATGATTACGGGATCTTGGATTTATTTCAGAAGCCTGAGCACCCACTTCTTTTCAAGGTCTGGGGGAAGCTGCTACTAGTGCCTAGTTCCTGATCACCAGGGGTTTGGAGTATTCATTTCCAAGCCACAAATAACTGTCTCTCTGCAGCATCCCTCCAGTTCTTTTGTTAGCACGCTAAGGTAGCACAGGCCACGATCCTAAACAAGCAGAGTAGTTGCTTCTGTTTGTCAGAAAGGAGGGTCAGAAGGGGTGAGGAGGAAGTCTAAGCAGCAGAGGAGGTGAAGAGCAATCTCTTTCACACCTGAATCCTCAAAAAGTATTTCCTAAGTATCTTAGAAAGAAGTAGTTGAGGAAATACTTTTTGGAAGACTATCAGCCTCAAGGGTCCGCTCAAGGGCACTGAGGGAGCTGGCAGAAGTGCTCACCAGGCCACTTTCCATCCTTTACCAGTAGTCCTGGCTAGCTGGGGAGGTCCCAGTTAACTGGAAGTTAGCAAGTGTGATGCATATCTAAAGAAGGGACAGAAGGAGGATCCTGAGAAATACAGGCCTGTCAGTCTCACCTCAGTGAAGGGTATGGAGCAGATCATCTTGAGTGCCATCGTGTGGCAGGCACAGGGCAACCAGGTGATCAAGCACACTCTGCCCATGGGTTTATGGAGGTCAGGTCCTACTTGATTAATCTGATCTCCTGACAAGGTGAACTGCTTAGTGAAAGAGGGGAAGGCTGTGGGTGTTGCCCACTTGGACTTCAGTGAAGCCTTTGACATCATTTCCCACAGCATTCTCCCTGAGAAGCTGGCTGCTCGTGGCCCCTCGCTCCCAGAAGGACATTGAGGGGCTGGAGCGTGTCCAAAGAAGGCAACGGAGGTGAGGAAGGGTCTAGATCACAAGTCTGGTGAGGAGCAGCTGAGGGACCTGAGGTTACTTAGTCTGGAGAAAAGGAGGCTGAGGGGAGACATCACTCTCTACAGCCCCCTGACAGGAGCTTGCAGCAAGGTGGGGGTTAGTGTCTTCTCCCACAAAGCAAGCAATAGGACAAGAGGAAATGACTCTGAGTTGCACCAGGGGAGGCTTAGAGTGGGTGTTAGAAAAAAATTCCTTCACCAAAAGGGTTGCCAAGCCCTGGCACAGGCTGCCCAGGGCAGCGTCCGAGCCACCATCCCTGGGGATGCTGGAAAGGTGAGTAGGTGTGGGGCTGAGGGACGCGCTTTTGTGGTGGACGTGGCTGTGCCAGGTTAAGAGTTGGACTCCATCTTAAAGGTGTTTTCCAACCTAAACGATAGTGTGGGTCTCTGGGTTACCCCAAGCACTTGGCAATGCTGAGAAGGCAAGAGCCCCCACGCTTTGAGCCTCCAAAGCCAGCTGGCCTACTTGAGTGTACAAAACGCCGAAGAAAAGGAGCCAGAGAAGTCCAGGGGAAGGCTATCCCACACCATACTGAAGTGCTTAACACCAAGTCGAGTGTCAGAAGACCAAAAGACACTTTTCACACTATGGTATCTACATTAAAAACCTCTCTGAGGTCTCCACGAAGCACACTAGTTCTACTCACTGAAAGTCTCATACTGTAGTTTTGATTCCCTGTCCTAGGATGACAGGAGTGTTCAACTCCCAGTGAAGAATAATTTTGCCTCAAGGGTATTTTTTGGCATGCAGTTTCACTTAAATACTTTAGACTGCATTTCCCAGAACTGACACAGCAAAGTTCTCCTTCTGAACCAGGCTGATGGCAACAGAGAACTGAAAAGGTCACAGTGACTTTCTTTTGATGCTCAGGGGTTGTCTCCTTAGAACAGTTTGCAATTATAGGGCTTGACTGCAGGGCACGGAGAGGGTCTCAAGCTAAATAAAAACTACAGCATTGTGAAGTTTGATTCTTGCTTACATGGGAGAACGTAAGTAGGTGGTGTGGTGGGTTCCTGGCCAGCAACTAAGCATCCACAAGACACTTGTTCACTCCCATTCATCCCAGTGGGTTAAGGGAAAGAATCAAAGAGCAAAAGTGAGGTAAAAGACAGTTTAATAAGTGAAGGGAGAGGAAAAAAAGGAGGAGAAAGTGATGCAATCACTTGCTACCTTCCGCCAGCAGGCCCGTAACCAGCCAGTCTCCCAGCAACAACCACTTCCCCCAGTACACACGACTCACTGCTGAGCATGCCCTATGGTATGGAGCATCTACTTGGTCAGCTCGGGTCAGCTGTCCTGGCCGTGTCCCCCTCTAAGCCTCTTGCCAACCCCAGAAACAGAAAAGACTAACACTGTGCAGGTGTTGTTCAGCAACATCCACCACTGATGTGTTATCAACACCGTGTTGGCCAGCAATCTAAAACACAGGGCTGTGTATCAGAGCATCATGAATCATTTGGGGTGGAAGGGACCTTAAAGAGCATCTCGTTCCAACCCCCCTGCCATGAGCAGGGACACTTTCCACTAGACCAGACTGCTCATGGCCCCATCCAACCTGACCTTGAACGCTTCCAGGGATGGACCATCCACAGCCTCTCTGGGCAACTTGTTCCAGCATCTCACCACCCTCAGAGTGAAGAAGTGTCTTCCTTATACTTAATCTGAATCTACCCTCTTGCAGCATGAAAACGTTATGCTTTGTCCTATCACTACACTCCCTGATAAAGAGTCCCTCCCCATCTTTCCTGTAGGCCCCCTTTAAGTACTAGAAGGTCACTGGAAGGTCTCCTTGGAGCCTTCTCCCACAAAGCAAGCAATAGGACAAGAGGAAATGACTCCAAGTTGCTAAACAACCAAGTTTGGCTAAACAACCAAATCACTTCCCACAACCTGCTGGTCACACTTCTGATGCAGCCCAGGATATGGTTGGCCTTCTGGGCTGTGAGAACATATTCCTGGCTCATGACCATTTTTTGCATCCACCAATATCCCCCAAGACCTCCTCCGCAGAGCTGCTCTCAATCTACTCATTGATCAGCCTGTATTTTCCTTGGGATTGCCCTGCCCAGGTCAGGAACTTGCACTTGGCCTTGTTGAACTTCATGAAGGTTGGCATAGGCCCACCACTCCAGCCTGTCAAGGTCCTTCTGGATGGATCCCTTCCCTTCAGTGTGTCCAGCACACCACACAGCTTGGTGTCACCCAGAAACGTGCTGAGGGTGCCTCGATCCCACTGTTCATGTTGCTGACAAAAGCTGTTAAATGGCACTGGCCTGAGGAACTCACTGACTTGAGGAATGCAACTTGTGAGTGGCTTTGTCTCCAAGTGGAGACCAGTGACCACAACTCTGAGTGTGACCCTCCAGCCAGTTCCTTAGCTATCAACTCGTCCATCTGTCAAATCCACGTCTCTCCGATTTAGAGACCAGGGTGTCGTGCAGGACAGTAATGAATGCTTTGCACAAGTCCAGGCTGATGTCATTTGCTCTTCCCTTATCCACTGATTAACCCCACAGCAGAGGGGCTGCTGGGAAGGAAATTACCCCCATCCCCAGCAGCACCAGTACAGATGGGTGACACCTTCCACTAGAAGCACACCACAACCTGCAGAAGGCTGTAGTAAAGCGTTACCTGTCCTGCAGCATGAAGGAATCTACCTTTATTAACAGTTCATCTAACAATTTCAATGTGGAATTCACTTTTTTTCCAAGTCCCTCAGTTTTAACAAAAAATAAAAGTACTTTTTCCAACAGAAGAACTTACCTATTTCTCCATTTTCCATGGCTCTGATGTCTGGTCGTAGCCGGCAGTCAGTTTTGGGAATGACGCTCTCCATTTCTTTGTCCAACTCATTCAGAGCCATAGCAAAGCTAGTGAAATTATACATCTGAAATTCAGAGACAGGGACAAAAGGTGACTTGACGATGCCTCTAGCTGCTAAGTCTTGCTACAGAGGAAAGCTGCTGTCTGAAAACAAACATGCAAATGGTTTGTTATTACTGAATCCCTCGAGAGAGGAATACTCGAGACACCAGCAGAACTGCACTGTCAGGCAGTGTGGGGGAGATCCTTGCCATTTCTGTTTAAGGAGGCCAGTGTCCAATTACCCAGGGAACTATTTCTTTCAATTTTACAGTCATACTGGTATTTTCCCTATCTCTGCATCACAGAATTATTATAGTTGGAAAGGACCTCTAGGATCATCAAGTCCAACCTTCAACCCAACGTCTCCCTGACTACTAGACCACAGCCTCAAGTGCTACATCTACTTGTTTTTTAAACACCTCCAGGGATGGTGACTCCACCAATCTGGGCAGCCTGTTCCATTGCCCAACCATTTTCTCAGTAAAGAATTTCTAACATCCAATCTAAACCTCCCCTGATGCAACTTGAGGCCATTTCCTCTCATCCTGTCGTTAGTAATTTGGGAGAAGAGACCAACAGCAGCCTCACCACAACCTCCTTTTAGGTAGTTGTAGAGAGCAATAAGGTCTCCTCTCAGTCTCCTCTTCTCCAGACTAAACAAGCCCAGTCCCCTCAGCCACTTCACATAAGACATGTTTTCCAGACCTCTCACCAGCCTTTGTTGACCTTCTCTGGACCCACTCCAGCACCAATAGGTTTCCCCCAAGACCCACAACACCTATTCTTGCTCCACTTCTTTGTCTTTCCAGCTGCAATGTTACCTTTGCATCCACTGGCTCTCCAGCTCCACAGCCCTTCACACACCAACTCATGCTACACAGGCTTTGCAAGTGTCTGTCCTCCCTTGGGAAGAGGTTTGTCACAGGGTGGAGAGAAGAGGTGGGGAAATCCCCCACACTGCCAGCTACATAAAGCATCTCATTTTGCAGAGAAATTCCACTAACTCCAGAGTCATGC
The DNA here is from genome assembly GCA_025345505.1 of Todiramphus chloris collaris. Classification (NCBI taxonomy): domain Eukaryota; kingdom Metazoa; phylum Chordata; class Aves; order Coraciiformes; family Alcedinidae; genus Todiramphus; species Todiramphus chloris. The sequence continues at coordinate 1,655,748 of JANVCC010000261.1, forward strand.
CTGTGGAAGTTATCCCTCCAGCCCTCCCAGTACAGAGTTACAACTGTAGTGGGAAAGTTTGTTGCAATAAACAGGCAAATCCAGGCTTGTTAATGAAAAAGACACGGAAGGGATTTGCTTTGTGTTGATGATGCAGAATAACAAGATAGCAGACACAATAACAAGATAGTAGACACTTTATAAGCAGAAGAGTAGCTGACCTGTGCTGAGTTTGGAGGTCTTGGAGTTATCTTCCAAAGCAAAATACTTCCAGGGATAACATAGACACTCTCAGAATCTGGCAACGGCATCTCATCTGGTTCCTCAGCATTGCCCACCTAAAGGCAGCACGCAAACAAAACAGGAGGAGTTCTTTGGAGTGATGAACCACTTACACCCATCCATTCCAACACTGAAACTTACAGAAAAATTATTTCCTCGAGCAAAAGTAAATCATTTCAGCAGCACCAGAACTTTTCTAGATGCTTGTCAAGAAGGGTAACAGCAATGACACAGCGTAACTATTCCCAGCTCCCTCCCAGTGAAAGGCTACCAATAATTTCTTGCATCAACATCTTCACAGATACAATCTGGATGTTCAAGGGTTAAGAAATGTCAGTTTTTCCATCACGGAGATGTCCCATTTCCTCAAGCACAAGCACCTCCATGTCTGATATTTAACTCCATTATTGCTTCATTAAAGTTAATGACTAAGTCACATTCCTCAACCCTCCAGTCCAAGAAACCAGCACATAATGCAAATGCTGTCCTCAGCTGGGGCACAGCAGAAAGCCCTGTGCTACTAGAGGAACCTTCCTTTCCATCCACCACTACACTGCTGAAATGGCAAACTGGAAGTGTTAAATGTCCTAGATTAAATAAATATCCTAGATTAAATAAATCTAGATTAGCTACATGTTCTGGGAAGAGTATCCTACAAAGGCTGAAATCACAACCCAAGGAGCTGCAGACACAGCTCAGCTCAGCACCGTGGAACGTTTTGTGTTTTCCCCCCCCCTCCATAAAGGCAAAGAGTCCAGCCAGGGTTGCTAGGGCAGTACAGAAGAACTGGTGGTCACAGTAGAACTCTTTCTAAACCACCACCCTTTGCACACACAGCTTTACAGCAGCTGTGTCCCGAGCAGCTGCACCACACGAGCCCGTGTTACAAAACCAAATTAACACCAGCTAAATAATGAATATGGCTCTCCCAAGAAAGCTCGGTGTCACTACTACAGCTAAAAACAGCAGAACACTTTGGAGACCACTGAAGAGTAAAGCTGAGCTTAATGGCAACTAAAGCTTTAAGTGTTTTGGCTACGTGCCAATGGCTTTAATCCCGCTGCTAATAAGATTTCGCTCTCTGGTAGTTGCATCAGATAATACAGACTGGTGTTTTAGTGAAAAAAGAAAATCCTGTACCCAAACTGGGCTCAGTTGTCCTCCAACATGATTAATGTGCTGTGCCTCCAAGAAAATGAGGCAGTATTAAGGCTTCTGCTTCACCGTGGAGCACTCGCGTAGAGTGCTTTTCATAATGACTAGGTGGCAAAGTAACCAGAACGATGTGCAGACCAGCTTCAGTCCCTCAGCTGCTAAGAAGATAAACTGGGCTTTTAGTTGACTGCATCTGAACTGTGCTGGCAACCTGCCATTCTGCCCTTTAAAGGGCATGGATCAATCTTCCGCAAATTGGGAATCCGAAGCGGAACAGAACAGAAAGATATCCTTCTATGAAACCAAAGACAATTCAATACCAGCCTGACAAACTCCAGAGCAACTTCTACAGAAAGGCTGAAGTACACACAATCTGTGCCTTGTTGGATACATAACCTTTAAAGTGTCTTAAAAATGACAAAGAACTGGGCAAGAAGTGGATTTTCATGTATTCTTGCTGCAACAATCCACCCGTATTGCCTGCTCGGTGCTGCTCAGCCTCTCAGGACACTGGTGGTAGTAATGGCTAAAATATCCACCTTTGCCTACACGAAGGCTTGTCTAGCTCCCCAAAAAGTTATTTTTCCCTGCAGTTTTATTCCTATAAAAATCAAACCAGGGAAGATGTGGGGCAATTTGAAGGTGCTCCCATTGAAGCGAGTCACCTGAAGGGAGGGAGCAGTGATTCTTCACTAGCAGCAATGCAGCAGGCAGGAATAGCTGGAAAACAACTACATAAACCTGAAAATTCTAATTAGGGGAAGTTTGAAAGGCTATGTACTTTCATGCCTGAATGAATCCTTCAGTGCCATGAAGGGAGAAACCACATCCAAACATCCATGAGACGTGGCTCCCCTAGATCTCCAAACCCATGAACAATGTCAGCTCCGCAGGCACAACACAAGAGGGCAGTGGGGATACACATTCAGAGACTCCCTGCTTCCCAACGTGCATTACAGAGCTTCCAGCTGGCTACACAGAAACGCTTCTGGTAAAGGAGTAGAAAAAACACTTCCTAGAGCCTGAGCAACATTGCAGCTTGAGCTTTCTGCAACAGGATGCTTCATTTTGAAGTGAAAAGCACAGATCATCTTAAACATTGCTGGAAAATGGGAAGTGGTAGCTGAACAAAGACATGGGGAGTGTTTTTCTTTTCTCCTTCTCCCCAGAGCTCATGGGGTCAGGCTGGAAGAGAAGCAGTAATCCCCAGTGCTTCAGCACTCTCCTGATGACAAGCACTGGAGCAACCTCAGATACAGCAGCAATCTGAACCAGCACAGGAACAACTGCTTTCGGAGTTCTCTCCCTCCTTTAAATAGGAGATCTACCAACACCCAAACCAACAAAAAATCTGGCTTCAGTCAAAAGGGAACAATCCCTGTTTTAAGCTATAATGAGTTATTCTTCATCGAGCTGTATGTTGCCACCATCACCGCTCACCTTAAACAGATAGAATATCATTGACCAAAAATCTGGAAGAATTAAGAATGAGGGAAAAAAACCACCCCAAAACAACCAAACAAAAGCAATTGTGGAGCGAAAAAACCCAACAAAAAGCATTTCTATAGTCGTGAGAATTTAAAAGAAAATGATACAAGAATCCCTTGTAGAAGCTGGAAAATATGATCTATAGATCTAATATATAGATCTAATCTATATGATTCTCTAAAGATGAGAAACTAGTCTATCCTGCCTCTAGGAGTCCCAATCCTCCTATTGGAATATATATATTATCATATATAATCAGAATCACAGTCCTACTAATGGCTTTGCTATTTCCCATGAGACCTGGGAGGAAGAGGCAGGTAATGAACCTGCCAGTATTAAGATCACTCCCAGGTTTTGGGACATTTGAATGCAAATCCTTGCAACGGAAAACATTTTATCCCTTAATGCTGACACTCGTCCAATCCGGTTTGTGTCCTACGAGGAAAGAGAATAAGTGAAAAGAAATCTTAAGGCTCTTAAATACTCCTAAAAGCTGTTGTATCAAGCTTTTGAGATACTGCTTCTTTAGGTGATTAATACCTGCTTACTGCTTTTCTTCTCTTCTGCATTTTTCTTGTCATTTTTCTTGTAAGCTTCGAACGTAGCTGGGTCAACACTGTACAAACACTCAGTCCACTTCCCATACAGCGCACAAAGTTTCTTTTTGCTGTCAAAAAAGGACTGAGTTTACAAAGGAGCTTAGGGAGTTCTTTCATCATTTCAGGCAAAACTATCTGCAAGAAGAACTTTTGAGAGCAACCCTTAAAGGCCCATTACGGGTGTCGCCATCGCCACAACCCCTCACCTCGCTGGTGTGGGCTGGTGCAGGGCAGCCCGTGTTAAAGGCAGGAAGTGCTAAAGCTGCCAGCAGAAACAGAGGGCAGCTGTTTGTGTCCTGTTACCTTTTGTCCTGAATGTAGCCTTCAACTTTGTGCAACTCCTTCCCAAAGAGGCCGCAGGGCTTGAAGCTGAGTACACACTTCTCGCCGGTTCTAAAGGTGGGACAAGAGGGCACTAATTAATTTCAAATGCTTTTTCTCCCTCTCCAAACCTGCAAGGGAAAGCACTCCCACTCTTAACTTACTTATGGTTAGTTATTTCCACGTTGCCATACTGCTCAATCCAAAGTTTGCCCACGATGATGTTATGCACACAGCACGTAGGGTTTGTCCACGTGTAGGCTTCGTTGTGTCTAAGGGAGGGGAATAAAAATTAAAGGACTGTAGCTTTGTACTGGCTGCCCCTCCTGCAACAAACCATCAGCTACAAATCACACCAAGGCCTGAAATGGACATGGCACCAAGTCAGGAAGCCCAAGAGGTCTGTTAACCTAAGGCTAGTGATTTTCCTAACTCCTTAAGACAGGAATTTCATCACAGTCACTGTTAGCACTGCATGACGTGGGGAAAGCCAACAGGGCTCAAGCAGGCCAGACCTAGCAGGACTGATGCCCAAGCATCTGCAGATCATACAGACACAAGCCCCATCTGCTGCTACTATTACTGTGCAGGATATCAGGAGAAAAGGTGGCAGGTCCTTTCACCTCCCTGTCCCCTCCTCCCCCCAGAGTGATGTACCATCAAACACCAGGGTGTGGGTAGTAGACATGCCCATTCCTAAGCCAGGAGGCTGAAGTGCACACTAATCATTGTGGATGCAGACACTGTGCCTGTGCAATTATTACTCATCAACTTACTCAAGCAGCTCCAAAGTCATCGTGCCTTTTGGTTCCGCTTCCACGCTCTTGCCCCAGAATTTGAGTTTAGGATAAATTGATCCATGAAACACAAAATCATTATTTAAACCTTCAGCATAGAAAGCACTGATTGGTGGATGATGGCTGACTTGCTCCGAGAGGAGTCTAAACCCCAGGTCATCTCTGCAAAATAAAGAAAACCAAAAGCATCTATCTACATATCAAGCATAGTGAAGTTGCAGCTCTTCTCCAGGGTGAAACAGAGAGTTGGACCCATGCACAGTTGCTGTACTCAGTGCAGGAGTTAATTAAAACCCTCAGATTAAAAAAACAAACAGAGATCAACTAATACATAGAACATCCTCGTCCTAAATAACTGAGGACATAATCCTGGAATTGTCAGGGTGGGAAGTGACCTTAAAGATCATCCAGTTCCAACCCCCCTGCCATGGGCAGGGACACCTCCAAAAGATAAAAAAAAAAACAATGCAAACCTGATCAGCCAGTATGTTTACTTTTGATAGGGAAATCTTTCTTAAAACTTTTGCATAAACACAGGTCAAAACCTCACACAAGAGGGAAAATCTGCCCTAAGTGCAGCTGCAGACTAATAGACTAACATGGTTCATTTGTACTCTGGACACTATATAAGTATTTCTTAGCATGTAGCATGATGCTTTTCATTCAGGAAAAAAAAAAGCAATTTTGAACTTGCTAAATTTCACTTGCCAACTCCAAGTTGAAAAATTAAGTAGTTTAATCTTCCTTTAACAGAAGATGCATTGCTGAACACCAACACACACTGCAAGCACCTCCAGCAGCTGCTGGGAGAATGGGTGGAATCTTGCAAGCTGAAGAGCAGTCTCCAAGCCACCTGACAAGTATACTCATAGAATCACAGCATGGTAGGGGCTGGAAGGGACCTCTGCAGATCATGGAGTCCAACCCCCCTGCCCCAGCAGGGTCACCCAGGGCAGCCCACACAGGAACAGATCCAGGGGGGTTGGAAAGGCTCCAGAGAAGGAGACTCCACAGCCTCTCTGGGCAGCCTGGGCCAGGCTCTGGCACTCTCACAGGGAAGAAGTTTCTCCTCATGTTGATATGGAACTGCCTGTGTTTCCCCTTGTGACCATTGCCCCTTGTCCTATCCCAGGGCACCACTGACAAGAGCCTGGCCCCTTCTCCTTGCCCCCCACCCTGCAGAGATTTGGAACCATTCCTAAGATCCCCTCTCAGGCTTCTCTTCTCCAGGCTGAACAGCCCCAGGGCTCTCAGCCTTTCCTCACCACAGAGATCTTCCAGCCCCTTCATCAGCTTCATAGTATCTGTTGGACTCTCTCTGGTATTTCCTTGTCCCTGTTGAACTGGGGAGCCCAGAACTGAACACAATACTCCAGATGTGGTCTCACCAGTGCAGAGCAGAGGGGGAGGAGAACCTCCCTTGACCTGCTGGCCACACTCTGCTTTATGCCCCCCAGGAGACCATTGGCCTTCCTGGCCACAAGGGCCCATTGCTGTCCCATGGAGAACTTATTGTCCACCAGGACACCAAGGTCCCTCTCCATGGGGCTGCTTTCCAGAGGTTCTACCCCTCACCTGTACTGGTACAGGGTGTTGTTCCTCCCCAGGTGTAGGACTCTACACTTATCTTTGTTGAACTTCATTAGGTTTTGCCTTTGCTCAGCTCTCCAGTCTGTCCAGGTCTTGCTGGGGCAGCTCAGCCTGCCAGAGTATTGACCAATCCTCCCATTTTAGTATCACCAGCAAACTTACTGAGGGTGCACTCTGTGCCTTCATCCAGGCCATTGATGAAGATGCTGAATAAGACTGGGCCCAGCACCAGTGGACAGACCAACCAACTGCTAGGTACAGGTTGCAAAACAGGGGGGCAAACCACTGCAATACCAGTTACACAGACCAGCACCCTGCACTCTCCAGGGCATCTTCTGTTCATTACCTGATCAGTTCATACGTCTCTCCCAGCAAGGGGTTGAAGGGCTTCCCTGTCCTCTCCCACTGCGAGGCTACCGCAGACACGGCGAACGCGGCCACGCACTGTTGACAGGAGTAAGAGCACACCGTTTGCCTCTTGCATTTTCAGCTTGGACAAGTACCAACAGCAGTCACCGTGAGACAGAATGGTTCCTCTGAAGCAGCTTAGCAAAGCTCTGAATAAACTACTGTGGTGAGTTGAGCCTGGCACGGCACCAGGTGCCCACCAAGCCCTTCTATCACTCTCCCTGACCCCCGTCAGCACAGCACGCAGGGAAAGAATAAGATGCAGAGCAAAGAGCCGTGGGTTGTGGCAGATCAGATTTATTCTCTGCTTCCCCTCCGCAGGCGATGTTGGGCCGAGCCCAGGCAGCAGGGCTCCGGAACACGCAGCAGCCGCTTGGAGGACAAAGAATGGCCCCCATCCTCCTCCTGCCCTCTCCCTTTATAGCTGAGCTGGCATCATATGGTATGGGATATCCCACTGGTCAGCTCAGGTCGGCTGTATCCTCTCCCCCATCTCACCCCCCCATCCTCTGGTGCCGTGTGAGCACTGGCAGTGATAACACAGGTGAGTTCTCAACACCCTCCAGCTCCCAGTGCTGCAGCGTGAGGGCTGGATGGGGAAAAGCAGCTCAGCCAGACCCACCACAACTACAAAAAGCAAGCCTTAGGAAAAGCAAACTATTTTCCTAAGATGAGCAAAACGGGCTAAGGAGTCAGCGAACACCACACGCAGCAAATCAGAGGAGGTCAAAAAGAAAGACATTCCCAAGCATTCCTCAAGAGCTAGCATTGATGACCCGAGCCCGAGTACCTGCATTCTCTCGGCCGGGCTGGCGAGCGAGCTGGCTTTGTGGATGAGGTATGTATGCTCCATGTACTCGGTGAGGCGCTGCAGGAAGCTCAGGGGCTCGTTGAAGATAACCGGCATCGTGATCTTCGACAGCTCCTGAAGCACAAATGGCACTTGTGTTCACAAGCACCCCAGTAGGTCCAGTGACCTGCTGCAACCCCAGCGTAATGGGCTTACCGCAAAAAGAAACGCCGGCCTCGCTGCTAATGCTGCCTGCTTGACCTGGCCCTGCTAATGCTGAAAGGAAAAAAGCCCTGTACATCCCTTAGGAGCTTGGGAAGCTTATCTGTGTTGACATAAAGGCTACTTTTAAAAGAAAAAGAAAACCAGACAGCAAACAAACTTCCTATCAACAACTGCATTAAGAAGGTGAGATGAAACAATGGAATGAAGTATTACGGTCCCTTTTAAGCACTAAGTTATTTATTACTCTTAAAATAGATATAGGCCATCTTATTATTTAAACATATCTTTTTTTAGAGGCAGGTGAGGGGGAGGAAGATGAGAAAGGACAGGGAAGCATGGCAGCACAAGAGGAAAAACAGGGATTCTGCATTCCAAGGAAAAAGGGAGCGTTTGTAACATGAAGGAAAATGTAAAAGCCCTACAGTTTTGCTGGTGTTCTTTCTCCTTCCCATTTTTATATAACCCAGCAATGCTTCACACTGCCTGCAGCAGCAGGTTAAAAGCAGGTAACGTGGCCACTGGCAATCTGCTCAGCACAGAGCACTGCTCTCAGCCACAACAGCAGCATCTGGCACCCAGAGCTCTGGCAGCTACTTCAGTACAATCCTCTCCAAGTCCCACCTGCCCCCCACCAAACCCTCCAACTTCTGTGCAGCAATTCCTGCAAAGCAGAATTAAGACTTCTGTGGATTATCTTATTTTTCTTTTATGCAAGACAGGGTTTCAAGCCACTCTGTATTTTAAGGTTTTAACTTTTCTGCTAAAGCCACTGTGAGAAGCCTCAGGTGCTTCACAACAACTTGGGAGAGCTGGAGCTGCTGACACAGCCATTCCCCAGCATTTCCTCATCTCAGTGCTTGGTGCTGTTTGTAACTCCAGCAAGGGGAGGAGGAGAAAACAAGAGTGACTAAAGACACAAGGTCCCTTCTACAGGCTACTGCTGCAGGCTGGCAGAGGTTGGTCAGCATTAAGTACTTTCAGCCTATTGCAGGACCTAATGGAGAGAAGAATTCTTCTCAATTCACCCTTATCTGAAACCACATTAGATGCCAACCAGCTAACCTCTGATCTGGCCACTGCCTAGTCAGCAACACTGTGGCAGGAAGACTGAGATACTAAGAGGAAAGGAGAAAAGCAAAGTTACAGTAGTTGATTTTGTAGTTCTGCTTTTTCACAGTCAACTAAAAACTTTTGCTACCACAAAGTACTTCAAGGGTTAAAAATCAAGAGAAGATGCTTTTACTGAAGGACTATTGCTCTGACCAAGCCTGACCTTCCCGAGTTGTGAAAGCAAATAAAGCATAAACAGCAAGTTAAAAAAAAAAAAAAAAGAAAAGGAAATTAAAAAAACCCTCTCCCCAGAAAGTTTTCAGTTGGGCCACAAAGGAAAGAAAATCACATCTTTCTGGTCACCTACCATTCCAATGCATTTTCTTAAGATACTCCAGATACTGAAATCATTTCTGGAAAACATCGGAGATGGCAAGCTTGTTCTGCAGAGAGGAACGGGGAAAAAGCAGAAGTAAGGAAAGTTTTCCATTGCTGTACATGACTAAGAAACCCAAACACTTTTTGAAAGTAACATTTTTTTCCGAGTTTTGAATTAAAAACCAAGGTGGGGGGTATGACAGTGCTACTCTGAAGCACCAAAACTGTTCTACTTGCACAAAACCCAGAACCAGAACCATTCCCTTCATTTTGTATCAGGGCAGTGGAATAAAATTCCTCCCTCAGTTACCAGAGCAGTACTTTCACAATGGCACCACTAAGACATTTAGTGTTTGAGAGGAAAGGCAAGTTCTCTCCAAGTAGGTCCATGGGTATGTTTGCTGTATCTGAACAGACTGAAGGTTAAACATTGGGGTTGGTTGGGTTTTTTCTGCTACTCACCTGTATATTGACAGTGAGGGGCCTATATTAAAAATCAGCCCTTAGGAACACCAGAAAAAGCAGCCTCATTGAAGAGCAGAGAACACAGCAGCCTGTTCTATGGGGCTGATGTATTCTAGAGCAAGTCTTAAACATCCTTTCCAGACCAACACTTAGGCTGGGCAATACAGGCTGTATTTCTCAGCTTTATGAGAAATCAGGGAGAGACTTTGCTTAGTGTTCTTAGCGCTACCAACCAGTTCAACCATTAATCCAATTTACCTATAGAAAGGCATAAATGTAGGTCAAAGCCCTTTGTCCACAACAACACTAAAATTAGTGTTTCGATCGTGAAGCTATTACTAATGAGAAAAAATTTCAATAGATAACAATTACCTACACACTGCAATAACTTTCTGAATTTCAAAGCTTAGTTAAATGATTGTGTTGTCCTCCTAACCAAGCAGCTCTTCTCTCCCCTCAAAGTCATTTTTTTTTCCAGAGAGTGTGAACAGGCTGTAGTTGCCTCCTCCACCCCACTTTTCTGATGAACAGAAACCTTGCCAAGAGAAAGAAAATAGCATTAAAAAATAATAACCTGCCCAGAGTAAGCTGCTAGTTTCAGTAGCCCTGCTTGCTGTGTCACCTCCCATACTCCCCTGCTACTGAAACACCCTGACCGGGGCTGGTGGCTTCGGTTTCCACAAAAAACATTTCTTAAAATACAAGCAGCCCTATCCAATTGAAAACCTCACCTCCTCACAGTACCAACCTATGCTTGGGTAGCAAGCAGCTAACCACCTGTCACTGACTTGTTTTACTCAGCTCCCATGCAGGGAGGGAGTGGGTAGGAGGATTTATTTTAATTGACCACCATGATATCACTCACTCCTTCTGATTTTCCACTGACACAAATGTTTTAATGAAACAGATCATCTTGAATAATATTCAAATACTTCCGTGGATGCTTTGATACCAATGTCCAGGAGAGGACAGTGTCCACCAGTTATTCAGTCTTATCTTCATTTGTAGCCTTTACACTTTGTTTTTTTTTCCTGTGTGTTTAAGAAAGGTAGTTAGCAGAGCAGGTATTTGTGTTTCTGTGAGTCCTTTCTGCATGTAAAACACAAATGTAAGTCCTTCTGCACCTAAAACACGACCCTCGTGCCTCTAGTTTGCTATACACAGGGATTGCTTTCCTTACAGATCAGAACTTCAGTGTTGAGTTAACCTGTCCCACCATTCAACTTGTTTAATGACTTGAAAGGTGGTATCCAGTTTTAGCCACTCACCTCTATCTCTTATCTCTAGTAGCCAAACCTGATACGGGAGTCAGTTCTTTTCTCCATGTGACACACACAAGAGAAACAAAGTAGTCTTAAGCCACCAGGAAAGATCCCAGGGACAAGTGAGGGTATGTGGAAAAATGGAAGGCAGCCGAGACTCGAAGCCTACAAACCCTGACACATTCCCTGTGATTAAGGGAATGATTTCTGAATGCAAAAATTTCCTGCCAGATGTCAATTTTAGAGCAACTCAGGAAGTTAATTTTAGCTTTAAGTGGCAAAAACATCTGCTGGGATTTCTGTGCAGCAGATCAGATAAGATGTATTTAAGATCATTCACTTCAAACCACTTGCCCAAAGCATTACCTACAGTAGATGCTCCAAGAACCCTGTGGGGAAGGCAACATATGGTGTGAAAAAGGCACATTCAGCTTGCTCTGCATGTCACCCTGATGGAATAACCTCCCAGCTCCTAAAAACCTACAGACAAACACATCTGCTTTCTGAAAGGCTCCCAGAGGAAGGACCACAGTGAAAGCTGACTACAAAAAACCTCAGTAGTAAGAGGGAAAGAGCAGTGGCAAAGGGACAGTGGCTGGCAGGTGTGACAGAGCATTTTAGTGGAAGTGTTTTCTGGGGTTTTGGTTGGCTGGGTTTTTTGGTTTTTTTTTTTTTATGATGAAGGTGTTGGTTTTTGGTTGTTTTGTGGGGTTTTTTTGTTAGTTTTCTTTGTTTGACTTAAGGTTTTGGGTTGGTTTTGGTTTGTTTTTTTTCTTTGTTTGGGTTTGATTTTTTTGCTTGGTTTTGGTCTTTCTTGTTCTAAATTCTGGCTGAGATTAAAGATTTCCTTCTTAAAAAGAAGCGCTTTGCATGCTGCTGAATAATGTACTGTTCTCCCATCTCTCAAATCCTCCCCCAAAAGAGTTTTCAAAAATTAAGTCCACTCTCAAAGCACCCTATGAACAATTGGCAGGATGAAAACTACATTTTAAAAATCAGAATAAGAGAGCAGATTGTGAGTGGCCCCTGGCTTCACCCATCTTTATACGCACACCCCAACTCTTCCAACATCTCCAAACCCAAAGCACCCCTCCCCTTTCCAAAACTGACCTCCACCTCCCTGTGCCAAGCACTCACCACTCAACTAAGAGACAGATCAGTGGTCAGGTTTTCTAGATGAAGTAGGAAATAGTCTTATTTATACTGCTGAACAGTGTTAGGTACTCATGTGCAACCCAAATGCAGCTGCAGATCTTCTATTCATCTGAGGAACTACAGGAAGGCATTAAGACTTTAAGCAAAAGAAATTCAGCCCATCCATTCTCCGAGTGATTTGTTTCCATCTGGTTAACACAGAGTTAAAGTTCCAGCAAACCCAAGGGTGTAAGGATGGAATGAAGTGCTGTCAAAACATCCTGACCCCCTCACTTTGCACAGCATCGAGAAGTTAAGGTTTCTGCTCCAAAAAGGACACAAGTGACCTCACAGACAACGCATATTTCACCACATACCCTCTAACCAGCTCCAAACCCAAGAGAGGCACAAACTGCAGCCAGCAGCTCCATCTGAAGTCACATCTAGCAGGTGCTGTACCAGGCCAAACATCACTGCCACCAAGGGCCTCAGAAACGAGGCCAGAAACACCACACAACTTCCATCCCTTGAGGAGGTTCTCTTGGAGATAAAATTTACACTGGCTGAGTTCTGGGGAGGACCAGTTTGCATCGATGTATTTGAGGACAACTCCCAGTGTGTCACCAAGGTGCCAGGTAAAAAAGCCTGATGATACAGCTCAACTTAGAATGTGCTCTCCAGCCATTTAGTCACATAAAATATGACCACACATTCTTATCTACATGCAAAACAGATGTTTCCACTTTTTTTAAGCGGTAAATTATTAGCCAGCCAAATTCTGCACTTATTTTAATCTCCCAACCTATACTCTCTTTCCTGCTAAAAGACACAACTCGGAGAAACGCCTTACGCAGGGATACTTGTTTATAACTTCTCACTCCCCTTTATAAAACCAGGTCTTAAATGCTCCTCCAGCCACTTGCTCCCTCCAGTTGTGACAGCACAGTGCAGAGTTAGGGAAACTTGCCAAGTTATTTCCTTTATTTTTTTTGCAGTAAACAGAAGCTCAGTTCCTCCCGTGAAAACTCTTGGGCACGAGGCACGTCAACACGCATCACCATTTTCACGGTGATCACGAATCACCTTTCTCCTCGTTGCTTCCAAGGCAATGACTGCAATTCAGATGTCCACCTTCACCTAGTGCTCCCCCCCCACCCCTGAACTTCCTGCTCTAATTAGGAGAGGCACTCAGCCAAGGCTATAAATACCGCTGCCCTAACAGCACAAGAGCGCAGAGCAACAACACTTAGTCAGCTGCTTTCTGTTACCTTCCCAAACCCACACCATCGCTCCACCCAAGTCCTCATTTGCCTTCATCTTTGCCTGGTACGGGAGGGATACGCACGCAGGGGTTGAACCTTGAAACATCAGGTCCCCGACACGACCACGCTTTGGGAGTTTGGGGTTTTTTCCATGCAGTTTCACTGTTGAGGATGCCAAGGCTACAAAGCGTGTCTGGCTTGCCTCTGTAAAATTTAAGTATCAGTTTCCTGGTTTTACAGAAATCTGGTGTCCCTGTTACCATTCTGCACATCCAAACCACTTCCAAAATAGTCTTTTGGAAACACACCGAAGTCTGGCTTGATCTGTAGCACAAATATTATATTGCCCTTTCACTGAAACTTGAGAATAGTGGTGTCTATTACACCTCATTAACTCCAGACCTATTGTCCTCCTTTATCAGGAAGGAAACAAACAAAAATGGATCATTTGACAACACAAAATAAGCACATGAAACATGGATGAGACTTTTAGAATAAGACTCCCTTTGTCCACGTTTGAGTTCCTGATGCCAGGCTACCAATATTTTTTCATTCATTCCTGATACCAACAGAAGGATCAAATGACTGGAAATTAAAGAGGCAATAGGAGACATAGGTCATTAAAGATACATGAAGGAATTTAAATCAACATAGATTTCAGGGAGATCTGTTAAAAACAAGCGTGTCCATTTTTACACAGCACATTCTGTTTTATTTTAACTTATTCAGATTCAGGTCACTAAAACACAAGATGCAAAGGAGCACAGGAGCCTTGGAAAAATATTCTTTATAAAATCATAGCACAACCAACTACTTGTCAATCATCCCTAACAGTTTCTGAAAGCTAGCAGTGAAAACTTTGGAGATTCCTGTGGTCTTTCACTCACCATTAATGCAAATTAAAACACCTTAAGAACGGGCAACATCCTACCTGTGTTTTTTGATTCCGTTAGACAGCGACTCCCCGCTGCCACAGACTTTTTCTTCAGGCGTGCTTGAAGTTATTGTCTCTTTGGAATCCATGCTGTCCTCTAATGAGTAGGCTGTTGTTGTTTCAAACCCACTTAATGATTTTTCAGACTCTGAATCTGCAAAAGAGCAGGTGCATGTTAATGAATCCACCACCGGTGCGAGACTTCAGTCACTAACAGATCTTCCCTCTTGGTACAAAACTGAAACCTAAGTAGGCTGCTGTGTCCTGATGACAGCATCCATTTGGTAAGGAACTCGTACTGCCACAGACTGCTGCAGCTCTCTAGATAGAAAGATTCTACATGAGAAGCAAGAATGTATTACATTAGAACACCTTCTACCAAACTTAGCCAAAATCTGACATTTTTATCCAACTGAAGCTACTAGAACTTGCTTGGGACAAGTGCCAGTGTCACACAGATGCCAGCACCTTACCTAACTAAATAACTTACCTCAATATTCAAGCACTGATGACTCCTTCTGCATACAATTCCAGTTTGGTCTGAATTCTTAGCCACTTGGTGCTGTTCAGCAACCCTCCCTTCCCACCTCACTGAACGAGTATCAGGGCACGGGAGGAGGTATGGCACGCAGTGGATTACGCTAGCCACCTAAGTCCCAGCAAAGTCTAAATGATAAGCTCACCAATCAATAAGATAAACTTTGTACTGTGGAAAGTAGGTTAATAGTACAATCCACACACATAAAGCAAACAGCAGTGACACCACCTTATTTCCCTTATTTTGGTTAGGGAGTGCCTCACCAGTCCTGCAGAAGAGACAGTCGTACCCCAAATCAGACAGTAAAGATCTCCTGGCAAAAGGCTGTATTTTTGTTTCAGGTTTTTCTTTTACACCTGTCAAGACTGTCAAAGGGTTAGCCAGCTGCAAGTTCCAGGAAGGAAGAGAACAGCTCAAGACAAAGTTACACCCATTTCTATCCCATTTGGGAAACCCTTCAACAGAACCCAAATATAGCACTGAATGGTCAACAGCTTAATGCAAGCCTCACTGCTGCTGAAAAAAAACCCAACCCAACCAAAACTGTAGTAGACACCATTTCTGCTATGCACTTCTTACAGCATAACCTACTGCTATTGGCTGCAAATATCCAGAGAAATAACTGCAAGGCTAGTCACTCTCTGACACTCTGATTCTAATTCAAAACTAGTAATCAAAACCTGCTGAAGTAGCAGCCTATCCAAAGGAATCTCAGTCCCAGCTGCCCATTGCCAGGTGCTTTCTTGTTTTCTCTTCAAAACCTCTACCAGTAGCTTCTCCAGAACATGGTAATTATATGGTGTTTTGGTGAAGGGGACGGTGACAAGAATCCACGTGGCAGAAGGGTCAAGAACAGCACAATATCTGGATGACGGAGACATCAGGCTGTGCCAACGTCTCCATCCTCTCTAGAGAAAGATCTAGAAGCATAAAGGAGAGCTTTCCTTTCATTAAAAACATCCATCCCTATCCTCATCAAGGCAGTACTGAAATTAAGCCAGTTGCTAGGGAATGATCAGAACTGCCAGCTGGTGCTGAGGAGATGTTAAAAAAGTGGACTGGCACTCCAGAGAATCTTCTCACAAGTTTCCCCAAATTTGTCAGTCTTGTTCTGTGCCAAATTATGATATAACATATCAAAGCATTAGTTTGGTGGGTACTATATATAACAAGTAGAATAAGGAGAGACATTTTCACTTGTGGACAAGTCTGTTATATAAAATACAGACTTCTCCAGAGATCAGGAGCCCAGGTAGTCAGGAAAACACTGTTCCATATCCCAGTGTCACAGAGGGAGAGACACTCCAGAACTGCAACACAAACTGGGCCTCAGCATCCTGACCACATGACAAGCTGCAAATACCTTCTAGGTATTTACTCCACCTTGTTACTGAAGGAGCTGCTCAACTGTGCCAACTGTTACCGTGACAATAAAAGCACGAAACAAACCTGGCAACATAAAGCAGAGAGCCTCCTGTAAGGCTCCTTTCTTTCCCCGTACCATCCAGGACTGTCGTGTCTTCAGACAAGAGTCACAACACACCAACTCCCCCAGTTTGAGCTTCTGCAACAGACCTGGGACTCCAGAGATGAAAAGGGAGGACAGACAAGCTCCACCAGAGCCACTGACCACTCTGATATATATGCTTCTCAGTACAGCAAGGATTTGAAAGCACGATTAGCTCCCCCAGTAGCTGGTCTTGCAGTGCTGAGAGACAATTATGCTGGACTGAGCTCAGCAAAGCCCTCCAGAGCTGCAGGCACTGGCCAGTCAGCCTTCTCTAGGGCATGCACAACAAGAGCATGCTCTACAATGAAGGATGGCAGGAGAGGGGAACTAGATGCTGTTTAAGAAATTGCCCTCTAGAAACAGCTCCCATGAATGGCTCTCACTCCGAGTCCATCAGCTCCTGCCAACCACCTCAATCTCCAATCCCTAACCCTCAGCTACCTCTCCTTTGACCCGAGGAGTTGAATAAGCTTTGAGAGTTTGCTTAGGTGTCAGTGCAGGAGCCTAGTCCTGGAGAGTGAGCACTGATCAACAGGCAACTCAAGCCGAGCTCTTCCCTGTGGACTTGCAGCGAACTCCTGTCTGAATTAAGATTTGCATACTCCCCCAGCACTGCAGAAAAAGATTTCTATTCACAAGTTGCTACAGAGCAGCTGTCAAACAGATGACTAGGAGAAAATGAGTTGGGTTTTTGGATTTTTTTTTCTATTGAACTTAAGGGGGTGTGGGCTAAGGAGAGGGGAGAAGGCATAAGAGTCCCTGTTCAGAAGCCAAAATTTCAGTGATCGCTGAGACAGAGCAGGCTGACTAGGAAGCTCTACAGCTCATGAAACCTGGACTGTCAGGGTAACAGTAAAAACACCAGCTACATTCTGCAGGAGTGGGAGAGCAAGGGGGAACCAGCAGAAGCAATGACAGAAGCTTAACTCAAGGGGAATTCATCTCTTACTGCAATGAGGGGCAAGTCTTCAGTTCTACATAGAAAAGCTTGGCCACTGTGCTTGCTTAAGCAATAGACCTGAAAAAGGCAGTGTTTAATCACTGGCAAGGCTGGATTGGAATTCTACCCAGATGCTTCCCATCCCTCTCCAAGATACTTGAATTCATTCCTTTGACTACATTCAAGGCAGGAAGTCCACAACCAGCAGCATTCTCCCAGAGGACGTGGTACACGTTCAGAAAAAGCCACTTGACAAACTACCCTAAACACGGAAGGAGGGGCACTCAGTTCCATCCTTCTTGGCTATGTTTCACTGTTAGGGGAGCTGGTAACTGGAGACAAACTAGGAAGTGAGCAAAAGCAACAGAATTAGCCTGCTACTTCTTGCAGGATCTTTATTTCCATACACAGCATCTCTATTAGTGGTACGTAACTGATGAAGCTGTGCTGTGACAGGTTAGCTTTAATATAACCTAAATAACCCTGTAGCTAAGTAACTGCTTTTGTAGTAAGATTGCAGCTCTGTAAAACCATCAATGCCTCCCTCAGCACGACCCAAAAGCTGTGTTTGCAGGAAGCCCTTTAAAAAGAAAAATCAAGACAGTTCTAAGCTCTCCCTAAACAGGGTGTGCAATTTGCCTATCATCAGGAAATTTTATCTGCAGTGCAAAAACCAAGTACCTTCACCCTTGAATTCTTGACCTGCTTAGTTGTGTTCCAGCACTCTGGATAGATTCTGCACTTGTCCTCCATTTTCATGTGCTTCCTCAAGTCTGTATACTCAAAGCTAGCAACTTCTCCAGCTCTCTAGGAGATGCCATCAGGCAGACTAAATGTTGCTCCTTGGTTAGTGTGCCTTCCCTTCCCCAAAGCCCTCCCCATCTGCCCCACCCTGCTGTAAAGATAGAAGAGCTGGACACATGTTAAGCATCCAGTCTTGAAACAGAGAGCTCCAGCACTCCCTGTGCTATCGAGTTTAGTTACACATTTCTACCACTCCCATGATGAAAGGATCAGCACACCAGGAAGCATTGCTCACTGACCTGCTGCTATCAGAGTTCAGATTAATCACAGCATGGCAGGGGTTGGAAGGGACCTCTGGAGATCATTGAGTCCAACCAGAGCAGGGTCACCCAGGGCAGCCCACACATGGGCTATCAACTGTGTTCCAGTTTGTGACCATTGCCTCTTGTCCTATCTCAGGGCACCACTGAAAAGAGCCTGGGCCCTTCTCCTTGACACCCACCCTGCAGATGTTTGAGAGATATAGGAGATATGAGAGGTACTGGTAGGAAGGTGAAACACAGGCAGTTCCACCTCAACATGAGGAGAAACTTCTTCCCTGTGAGAGTGCCAGAGCCTGGCCCAGGCTGCCCAGAGAGGCTGTGGAGTCTCCTTCTCTGCAGACTTTCCAACCCCCCTGGATCTGTTCCTGTGTGGGCTGCCTTGGCAGGGGGGTTGGACTCGATCTTCAGAGGTCCCTCCCAACCCCTACCATTCTATGATTCTATGATTGTCCTCAGCCCAGTTTTGGAAAACAAGAGGATATTTCTGTAACTATGCCTACAGTTTCTACAAACAGAACTGCACAACACAGACTTATCAGTGACCAGTTTAGTCGGTGCCAGCATCAGCAGGTAGCATGGCTCAGTTGGAGCAGATCTGCAAGCAAAACAGATGGTGCTGAGGACTTGATTCTTGAACTAGATACATTTCTGGTAGTGTTTGTGTTAGCTCTACTCTCCTACCATGGACTGAGTGTCCAATAGCAACCAGACTGTATCTTCTGATGCAGCTTCATTCAGAAGTCTGGTTCATGCAATCAGATTGCTCTGTAATGTGACTCAGAGCAGTAAATGGGGATGAGTAGTTGCTGCTGTGAATATTTCCTTTTTAACACACATCTTGTTCAACAACCCATTTGAAAAGTCTTGTGTTGCTCTGAATTGTCACAGCTAGTGATACTTTTGTTGGGGCTAAACAAGCAGAAGTGTCTAAAATGCAGACAATATTCTTTTAAACAAAACAAAAAGCAGCAATGGCTGCTTCTTTCAACCTGTCAAGTCAAAGCTAATGATGCTTCAGCTCAAAGTGCATGCAACAGTCTCACTTCTAAACTCACTCCTACAGGGGAGATTTAAAAATTCAGAGAACTGCAACTAGAAAAAGTTGGCATCCCAACAGAAAATACACTCTCAAGGCAGCGACATTTTTTCCACTGGCAGCCACTGTAACTTGTAACATCACCCTGTTAAAATGCATTGGTGCTTCTCCTGTACAGCCTAGTAAGATAACTCAAGAACATGTCCATTTATCCAGATTCAAAACTATTTAACTCAATAAAATACTATCAGACTGCACATCAAAAAAAGCAAAAGCTTTGAAGGCAAATCTCTAGTAGTTTAGATTTCTGGAGAGAAAAATTTTTTGCTTCTGACCATTCAGGTTAATCACTGCTCTCTTATGAAAACATTTATGATCATACCCTCTGTCTCCTTAGTCCAAGAAAGCAGACCCACTTTCCCAAGCTCTGGGAAAGTGTCTCTCAGCCCTGACTCCTCTGCTCTCCCTGCACTCCTGTCATACAGAGGCAAGAAGCCTTCCAGTCGAGACTCCACAGACAGGGCAGGAAAGCAAGAGAGTTACAAACTATTACCAAGAACCCTGTGATTAGTGAAAAAACCAACCCACCCCAAGCCACACCCACAAAAAACAATTCCTTTTGTTCTTATGGTGAAAGTCATAACGTGCAGCCAGGAAAACGTGTCAGATTTCTCTAGGCCAAAATCAGAGTGGCCTTCTCCCAAACACACTCCTTCAGAGACTGAGGACCCTAATTACTGCAAAGCACTGGATGTGGCCAGCCTCCAGAAGACCATCTAACACAAGCCTGATGAAGCTGACAGGCAGTCAAGAAAAGAGAGTCTGTCCTGGAATTATTTAAATTGCAATCAAGATGAATTATATCAAGTAACTTCTCCCAAAGGAGAGAGCATTGACATATATGTTGTTATATGCATATATATATGTGTGTACGTATATAGATGCTCAGCAAGTTTCATAGTTATACAAATCTACTCCATGGGATCTGTTTGCAGCTTCAAGTGACAAAATCACCACCTCTCACCTATTCAAGAGGAGGCTTTGGTCACCTTCATCCAAGATTATTATTTATAGACTAGGACAGTTAAGATATGTATAGACTATCAGCTCTTTAAAGCTGAGAATTCTCTCATATACTCAAGGCAAGCCTGGCTGGAGAGACTACATTCCAGCAGCACCAGCTAAACAACTATTCTCTGCTTTGTTTTGACAAGCAAAAGAACCTCAGGCCTTTCAGCAGAATTGTTCTTTGGGTTCTGGTTGAAGAACCTGTTTGTAGCTTTCCTCAATCTTCTCTCCTCCTTGAAGGCTTGATGAATTTGTCATTGTGTGGAGCAGCAAAGTCTGCTGTTCATTCTCTGTGCCCCTGTGCTAGTGCACTACTGGAGCACAGACTCCCCTTTGCCTGCTTCAGCTGCAGGATACCTATCGAGCAGCCTGGGAACACCTCCTTGCTCATCTGTCAGAAGCAGCACACAGTTCAGCTGGCAGAAAAAGGAACCCCATACCTGCTCATAAAGTATCACCATCGTAATCTCATTTTCTGCTACAGCTAGAGTACGTTCACTCAAGATTCTGCAGATCCTTCATAGCTGCAGAGAGCTGGGTGCCACGGGATCCCCCAGTTAGAGCTGTTACTGAGCTGTGCTAAGTGTAGCTTCTCTAGACAAATGCTGTAAGCAGCTCATGCAGTTCAGAGTTTCCCCAAAAATCACTCTTTGCACGTTCTGCACACCAAACTCTGAAAGATACTGAACTGAAAAGGAGATGGGAAAATAAGAGATTTCAGAAATGCATGCAGGATTTTGATTCATCCTTTTCTTCCACCTCTGACACCTAAGAGCATATAAAACTGAAATGGAACAAGCCTTTCTTAACCCTATTACCCCTCAATATGAGGGATTTTTATGGATTGATCTTAACAACAAAACAGTAGAAAAAAGACCCATACACCACCACAGAGAAAGCAAGTCAGAATGCTATCAGATACAGTTACATCTCCTAAAATAGGAGCCTTAAGTTTTGCTATTTAAAAAAAAAAGGGTGTAGACATCCAAGCAATCAGTCCTTTTCATGACTGCTCTGGGCTTTTGTAGCTGTTTGTCAGTACAATTCTACAGATGAACATAGGCAAATTTTTGGAAGGCTGCTCAATAAAGCCCAGGAAGCATTCTCCTAAAATTAGTACCGTATTAGACAGGCAGAGATTTCACTGAGAATGAAACTGTTCCACCTCTCCACTCCCTTCCCAACACATTCACCACACACATGTTCGCTGGACACTCACGTTCTGGACGTTGTTACTCACCTGAAACAGCATCATAGAACTGCTCTTCACTGATGATGCTGAGAGGTGGAGATCCCTTAACCAGGGACTGCTCTAGTTCATGGTGCTCGGTAGCTAGAGTCTCTAACGCTTCTGACAAGATCTTGTTTTTCTCCTGCTCATGCTCCAGTTTCAAATTCCTCACCTATAAGTAGATACATGTATGAATAAAATCTCATCTCTCTGAAGAATGTGTTGCTAGAAGCTATTCAAAAAATAGACTCTAACAAATAACTGGCAAGCAGCTGGAACTGAAAGCACACGGATTGAGAATATGACGGTATTTTTGTGATGATAACAAGGTGGTTACTCAGCAATTTTCAGTAGTACAGAAATTTGACAAAAAAAAAAATGAGATCTGACTATTTAAGTCACAATTCCACAAGTGAATTCAAACCAGGTAACTATACCTTAAAACTAAAGGGAAATACTTACAACTCTACTTGAATGACCTGAACTACGGAGTTAACGATTGGTTTCTACACACACCAAGCTCCTTGGACTAGTCTGCTCTAATTTGGGCCAAGCAGCATCATCTAAATTGAATTACAGAGCAAATGTGAACGCCAGCTACAAATAACTGCAACTGAACTATGAGCCAAAACATTTAACGCCGAGGATTACGGAAGGTTAAAAAAAGAGATTCCTCTACTAACTGATTTCATGGCGATATAAACAGCCCTCCCTCTCCACTCCCAAAACAGTTGGCAGAGGAGCCAAAATCTGACCAAAAAACCCCACAAACCAGCCCAGCCATCAGATGGTAGACAACTTTAAGCCCATACAATCAATTGGCTCCAGAGAAGATGATGTTATCCACATTTTTTTGAGCCCACGACTTGTGTCCTTCCCATTTCCTCCTCCTTTTCTTTGCCAGTGCTTTCCCACTTCTTTTTTCCTGACAGGGCAGGGGAGACAGCTGAAGCTGAAGGCTGCTTCTCCCAACCCAGCAATGTGCTCCCAACCCAGGCTTCAACGTGCTACTGTGTCCCCAGTCCCTAAACCACCGACTCTTTCCCTTTTCCTGCATTCCTCCCCCCAACACCCCTGCCTTGTCCTCTCGTTCAGTCTCAGAGGTCAGTTTACAACACTAATTCCCTCTCCACTACGAGCACGCAAGGCCATGACAATTATCTCTTGGAACAGTAACAGGGACAACTTACACGCTTTCCCAGACAACTTATACCAAACTGTATTTAAAAAAAATATCTAATTAAAGAACAATTCATGTGTTCTATCTGGTTACATTTTACATTCAAGCTTTACTCTGGAGGTTTCTGCCCCCTCAGTTATCACAACACTCACACAGGGGATTCAGCGTTGGGCACAAACAAGGGGGTGCAAATTGAGAGTCTAGAAAGGAGATGGTAAAGCACATTTACCATTTCCCAAGAAGAGTTGCTATGCTGGCATTAACACACCCTCTAGAGAAAGACTTAGGGAAGAAATTTGAACCCCCTCCATTGTGCAAATACTAAATCAGCTGATTTGGCTGCCAGGCTCCCAGCATAAAAGGAGCAATCCAATTAAATGATAATTAAAAGAGTGTAAAATTGGGTTGCTAATTGAAAGCAATAAAACCAGTAAGTCACTTACCATCTAATAGTTTTACCCTGAACCAAATGCAAAAAGTCTGGAGTAGTTACTGTCACTTTCATTTACAGTTCACTGACAGTCCCAGCAAAGCCAATTACAGCAATGTTTCAGACCCATCGGGCACGCCACTGCAAAAAACCCATGATTAAGCAGTTTCTGGGGGGGTTCTGTTTTGTATGCTATCAAATAATTGAGGAACAGCCCGTTTAGAGAATCAGCATCATCATTTCACTCTAAGAAAGGGAGGGAGAAGGACTGAAAATAAAGTGGTACTTCTCATTCCTGCTAAATGAAGTAAATGACATATCCTTTTTTGTTTGGTGGGGATTTGTTTGTGGTTTTTGTGTGGCCTTGTTTGCTTTTTGATTTTCTTGTTTTGTTTTGGTTATTTTTTTTTATTTGGTTTTATTTTTTTATTTGGTTTTGGTTATTTTTTTTAATCAATATTGAATTCAATGCCTTTATCCTCTAACATTCTGTTTTGGTAAACAATTTTTATGATTTAAATCTAGGTAAAAACATTTCTCCATGTTATTTAACAGCAAATGGAAAGAAAACTCAAAATATGCCTAACAAGCCACAGATAATCTCTTTTTGCACCCTCTAAAAACATGGCAGTGTGACTGAGCAAGCCACAACAGATACAGGTTTAAGACACCAAACCTCCACCCCAAAAGTGTTTAGTCTTTAAGGTTTCTCTGCCTTAACATAAAGCTATTCAGAATGGCAAAAGGTGTACCAGAAAGAAAAAAACTTTGGAGGTTTTTTGGAAGATAAACAGCTAGCTTTACAGTAAGGTTCACTTTCCCATGTACTCCCAGGCTTCCTAGTTGCCAAACAGCAATTACACACTACGAGTAGGTAACAAAACCAAACCAACCAAAGCTTTCCATCCACCACATAAGCAGCACCACACTAACCAGAAGCTAAGGAAGAAAGAAAACGTGGTTTAAGTTTGTTGCTTGTAATCTTTGGGCTGTTTTCACATCCAAATGAACTGGTTTCAAAGCAGATTTAATTCAGTACTTCTGGGGTAGAGATGGAAGTCCAATATAAAACTTTGATCAAGGGTACTGAGCTTGTAGGGTGGACACAGCGAGAGCTGAGAGGTGCTTCATGAACCTCTACCCAGGGAAGGGTTAAGAGTCTACACCAGCAGCTCTCTGAAGGTACTCAGCTGGAAATACCTTAACTGCTCTATGTCCTTAAGCACTAAAACAGTTCTAGAATATTAAGGGTGCTGCAACCATGATTTGCCTGATTGAACCTGTAGAAAAGCAATGTTTGCAGAGATCCGAAGCTAGTCCAACCTTCAGGTACTCAAAGCTGCAAGTATCACTGGAGAAGGAGCCTTGTTTGAAATAAGCAAACTATTTACTTTTATTTTTTTTAGACACAGGCTGATGAGATTCAGCTCCTAAAACCTTCTTGCGGGAATAGTGACTACAAAGGCAGGTTTGCTTGTTGTTTGGTTGTTTTTTTCCAGAACCACACACTTCTTCCAGGCTTAACAAGAAATATACAGGCAGGTTGGCATGATTTTCAAAGTATAAGTTTATCAAACAACACAACTGACCAACTGAGGGCTAGGTTTTCCTAAAACATAAGCAGCAAATATTACATATATATATACACACATAACTTTGCTATTCTCTATTTTTCATTCACAAGACTCGGACAATGATTAAGTTCTGAAGTGAATTATTCCATCTTCCTGGCTACTCTACCACCATTTTTGGAGGTGACACTTGAGCTTCATCCCTTTTCCAAATAGTTTTTTCTTCCCCATCCCGTCTTTCTTCAGTGTCCCAACACAAAAATAACTAAGATTACAGAAGGAACCTCCAGACTAGTTTTAAAAATGCTTCTTAAAAAAAAAAAGTCTTGAGGAGGTTATGTATAAAGCAGGAAGATGATCATAAAACGACCAAGAAAACACCCATTTTCAGAAGCATACAGGTTTCAGTCTAATAAACTGGACGTAGACAGACCAGCATTTTTCAGTAGCATATAATGTGATGTTGTGAAGCTGCATTGGCCAAGTACTGCACTATTTTATGGAGGGACACAAATGTTTTTATAAGGTGGCAAATATCACACCAAAACGATGCAGTTATCAGCGTGCACACAGCTCTGGAAACCCACTCTGAGCATATCCAGGAAATCATCAGAAGAGACACTTCCCTTCTCCCATCCATCTAGTAGTGGTGCCTGTGCTGGGAGACAGACAGATGGCAATTCACATCGCCCTGGGTTCAGCTCCTCATCTTCCACCTATGGAAAGTCTGTCACCTTTTTGTTCCTTGTCACTGGTGCCCGCAGTGCCAGTGCCACCGTCAGCATTACCAGCTTTCCGCTGAGCTGCTCAGGGACAGCACAGGGCACTCTATTCAGCCCAGCGTGAAGCCAGCCGAGCTCCCAGTCTTCAACTGGTCAGGCTTCCTACCTTACCCTTGTCAGGAGCTGTTCTGCACATGAGCAGTTACAGACAGCTAGAAAGTTGGGCTTGTGCTTGCAGAGTTAGACAGTGACAGTTAAGATCAGTCCTGTTTTCGCGGCTAAAGAGAATATTATCGAGTGAAACTTCAGATTTGTAATTGCTGATGGAAACTCTCTAGCTGTCTCACAGAAGTAAACAATCCCTCAATCATTAACCTCGCAGCTCCAGACACAGCTATACCATGATACACTGACACAGAACGACCTTCAGTATCAAGGTCAGTGCAACAATTCAGTTATTGGAAAAAAGAAATACTTCTCCAGCTGAAGAGGTTTGGTATCTCAGGTTCTTGTAACTGGTTTCACTGAATGAGAATCTACTTCCAACAGCTTCCCGTAACTATTTGGGTCCTTCAGGCTGTAAGTACTGAATTCTGAGTTTAAAAAGGAGAATTTTTATCAGTCAAACCCCTTATTCTATAAATTTTTTTCTAAAAGGAAAGCAACAAGCTATGTGCAGACTTTGTCTTTCCATGCTATCAGACACCCTAAGCACAGGAGCATGGTTTAAGAGGTAACTCCTTCTCTGTGTATTACCAGCAGAAAGATCACATGCCTATTCCAGCATTACCAAAAAAAGCTTCTCTGTGCGTAACACACACCTTTCCCCTCCCTCTCTGTACCCATGGAGTAAGTGGGAGACAAGCAACATCCACCAAATCACTATTTTTTTTTCTTCCCACCCTCCCCTTCATTTTTAAAGCCTGAAGTCTTGAAATCCATTGGCATAGCCTGTAACTAAGGCTTCTCTGTCCGTCCTGAAGACATCTCAGTACAATACACAAAATACTTGCTTTGTGTGGTGCTGGATGCTTTTAATTTAAATTTATGCCCAACAACAGTGGCACTTTTGTGGGGCAGGAAAGGGTCACACCACTGTATGCTCAGCTAAAACCCATCATCTCAGCAACATGCTATTGCAGCTGCAAAGGAACCCTAAAAAGCACACAGCAAGCAAGGCAGAGGACAAATGCAGACACCCCAAGATGCACAGGGGTACCTGCCTTTACATTAAACAGCAGAGCTTTGCTCTAGGTTCTGCTGGACAGAGAGGAAAGAGATTTTACAACACTGCAGGGCCATTCAGTGGAATTTTACTTTCAAAAAGCACTCTGTGTTAGGAATAAGAATACCCAGAACGTGCAGACCTCGGAGCTGTGGAGGAAGGAAGGAGCACTCTGCTGGAGTGTCAGCACCCTGGCCACCAACCCTGGCGTGGGGCAAGCCGAGGGCAGGGGAGCAGCCTCCCGTGCCTCTGGCTACTCACAAGTGGGGGCTGGTTTCCAAAGCGAAGGGCTTTGTCCAGCTGCCACAACAATCCTGTCCTCCCCAAAACATCACTGTTTCTGGGGCATTTCCTATGAAGCAGAGACACAAGGTGCAGGTTTCTCAGCAGTGAGCTAAGGGCCAGTCTAACACCCTCCTGGAAGTTAACATAGAACCAGGGAGCCAGAAAAACTCCTATGGCAGAACTGACAGTTTTCTGTGGCCACCTCCTGACATTAAATGCGAGCCTGCTTGCTGGAATGAAGCAAATGCCAATCAAACCTGTCACTTGGTTCACACTGCATCTATTTATACCAAACTGTGGGTTTCCAGGGTCAGCTACTCCAACGGGACACACTCCCCTGGAAACCAGAACCTACGCAGCTCGGTGTTGCAACACATTACGCTACGGGAAGCTGCTCACAGGAATCCCTGGGAATCCAAAGCAAGGATTCTTTCCCTTCTTCTGTGATCCTGACCCCAAACAACCCCCCCCATCCAAAACAAACATCTGAGGCTAACAGTGCAAATCACAATTAACCTTGGAGTCCTGACAGGCACCTTAGATCTGAGACAACATAGGACAGCACTGGGCCCTTGTGGCCAGGAAGGCCAATGGTCTCCTGGGGGGCATAAAGCAGAGTGTGGCCAGCAGGTCAAGGGAGGTTCTCCTCCTCCTCTGCTCTGCACTGGTGAGACCACAGCTGGAGTGTTGTGTTCAGTTCTGGGCTCCCCAGTTCAAGAGGGACAGAGATCTAGGGAGTCCAACAGAGGCTAGGAGGATGATGAAGGTGCTGGAACAGCTGCCTTACAAGGACAGGTTGAGAGCCCTGGGGCTGTTTAATCTGGAGAGGAGAAGACAGAGGGGATCTAGTTAATGTCTGTAAATACCTAAAGGCTGGGCATCAAGAAGGCAGGGACGACCTCTTTTCACTTGTACCCTATGATAGGACAAGGGGCAATGAATTCAAGCTCAAGCACAGGAAGTTCCACCTCAACATGAGGAAGAACTTCTTGACTGTAAGGGTTCCAGAGCACTGAACAGACTCCTCAGGGAGGTTGGGGAGTCTCCTTCTCTGGAGACTTACAAGATCTGTCTGAATGCATTGCTGAGTGATCTCCCTAGCTTTGGTCCTGCTCTGACAGGGGGGTTGGACTCGATCTTTGGAGGTCCCTTCCAACCCCCCCCATTGATTCTGTTTGGCAGGTACACTGTTTGCCTATTCTAACAGACAAGCTCGCACCGTTGCAGTTTTGCTGTTAGCACAATACAGCCCCTACCACTACTGCCTCCTTGCATAAAAGCCAGTTCTTTGTGATGACCAGTTTGAACCAGTGCTGAGTAAATCGGTTCTTCTCTTACAGTTAATGTAGAACGAGAACTATGCGGCTGTGAGAAGAGTCAGGTCTGGCACCACATCTTGAACAATACCTGCCTTTTTTGTTTTCATCATAGAAGAAATGTAGACTTGAGTATCTTCCCCGAGGCACGTTTCTGTAGGAACAGAACAGTTCCATTGATTCTGTCAGCTAACTTTGAAGCGTGCTGCTGCAGCACTAATTCCACAGGATATGCCTCTATGAAACAGTGCTTTTAGATTTTCTGCTGTCTCCAGTAGGACTAAGTGTTGTTGATAAACTGCTACTGAAGCAAAAACTGAAACCAGTTGCTCTCATGTGGAGTTCTCATAGTTTTAATCATACTGAGGAAGTTTTCTAGAGAGAAAAGAAATGTTAAAAAAGGTTTGATTCTTACCTCTACTCATGGGACTTAACTCCCACTAAGCACACGTTAGTGTACTGTATATGTACAATCCTGCTTCACCCTAACCCTCCCTCCC
The DNA here is from genome assembly GCA_025345505.1 of Todiramphus chloris collaris. NCBI lineage: Eukaryota > Metazoa > Chordata > Aves > Coraciiformes > Alcedinidae > Todiramphus > Todiramphus chloris. The sequence goes on from JANVCC010000261.1 coordinate 1,684,486, forward strand.
TGAAAAACCAGGAACTGTTTTCATTTCAGCACGTTTCTTTCAAGCACACCTCAGGTATCTGAAGTGCTAGAGAAAGGAATCAGTGCTTTATGAATCCCTCTGTGACACATCATAAAACTGCAAGCGTGACAGCTCACATGAAAGCAAAACCAAAGCGCTCCCGAACAGATGCAATGGCTTTCATGAACACATCGCTAGGTTCCTAAAGCCTGTAAATATTTTACACAAAACTCTGGGAGTTCTTACCTGTTTACACAAAGGCCTTTCCACACAGAGTGACTCACCACTCCCCATCGCCATCAACCACAAAGAACTTTTGACAAACATCTGCTATCTTACCATACGTTAATGAGGCCTCGTATCATAACTCTTCATTTGCTGGAATAAACTAGCTCTTGTAAACTTCATCACAGGCTTGGCTCACCCGAAAGTACTGATGCAAAAAAGTCACGCTCCATTTCAACCACTGTTTCTTGATCAGGTTTTCTCTCTGTGCTATAAGCTGACCATGTACCTGGCTTCAGAGATCTGTCAGATCTCTAGTTAAAACCAGAATCATCAGCTGGTACTTGCCAGTGACTTGAGCTACTGCTACTGCCACTACTGAAATGCAAACCAAGTTGTGCTCAGTTAATCAAGGAGATAAGCTGAGTTCACTGATGACACGTTCAGGGTTACTTACTGTATCACAAGACAGCACGAGTCTTCATCTCAGAAGTTGAGCCAGCTGACTCCACAGCTACAGCATCAGAGCACCACGTCTTACTGAGCTCAAACTCAAAAGAGAAAACCACTCAGAAGGCTAATTTTGCTTTCTCTCAGAGCTATATACAGGAAACATCATCACGAGAGATCCTTCTTGTACAAAGGCTGAAAGACCCCCATATACACGAGCAAAGCCTGTACATACCAGTCTGAAGTCCTCCTAAGCTATCTGCTTACATCTGAACTCAGAGCCTACAGAAGAAACCAAAGACTTTGTAAATCAAGTCATAAGATTCTGCCTCAATCGTTCCCCAGATGAACACAAAGATTCATTGTTCGTCAGCCATGAATGTTCACCTCCAAAGTTCAAGAGGAGGAGTTTAGCCGAGCTGACGTGGAAAGGCTACATTTCATTCTGAGTATGGAGTTATAGTAGTTCTTGATATCTGGTTTATTAAACAAAAAAATTAAATCAAATTCTACTAATGAAGGAAAGGACCAGATATGACCATAAAACTTAGAGGCAGTAGAAACAGTGCTACAAAGGAAAGCCAAGCTATTGTCCACAAAGAAGCAGCTCAGACTTTGACAGGCATCGAGCCAGTAAGAGAACTGTTCTTCTGGGGAGAGCTGGAGGTGCTGAGGGCAGCCAGCACTCTAATCCCAACACACATCTGTTATAAAAATCCATCATTCAAGATTGCCTGGGTTACCAGTTTCTGAACTATCCATATGCTAGGGGTAAAGACCGTTTGCCTTCCACCTTTCCCTCCTAAGACAATGACACTTCCTCCTCAGCACAGACCTTGCTGCCTTCCTTCCCCTCTTCTGTTTCCACATTTGGCTATGTTGAAGTTTGTTTATCCAGAGGCTGATGAAGCATCACAGTTTTAACCAGCTGAGAATGTCGCAGTTCTGAGCCAAGAACCAGTTTAGGAGCACAAGAACACAGTGCTAAGACTTCATTTCTGATTGCAGAATAGAAGGATGGTTTTAGCTGGGGTTTAAGCTTTTCTATATGTTTTTGGCTTGGGATTAAGTTTTTCTACCAGAGAAACTGCTTGCTTCAAAGTGATTCTGCACTAGTCAAGACAGAGATTTTTGTGGCTTGTTTCTAAAGTCAGACTTACTGGCAATTCCAAGTCTTGCTCTCAAGAGCATCTGTCTGTTACATTTTCCTTATATGACTTAACTGTAAACTGATAAATCTCATGAAGTACACTTAGGCTTGAGAGCTGCAGAAGCTGCCCACTTCCAGAGTGCATTCTGTCCCTACTCATGTTCCAGAATTATAATAACGGTTAGTCAAATATCAGGAGTGCAAACAAAAAAAGCCTTCCTATTTTGTCATTTTCTGTTATGCACTGTTTCTATTCTGAGTTAAATTGAAATTAAATATGGCTGCTATTCATGTTTGCCAACGGCTTATGCCAAAACAAGCTGGGACTGAATGACATCAGCAGTGATGTACATGTTTGGGAAGCTCGTTTCAAGTTGCTGAGCTACAAGGTTAACAGAAAAAGCCACACCCCAAAGATATTTTGCTGCTCTACTGAGATTAAGCATCTATTTCCTCAGAGGCATATACCACAAGTAAACCTACCAAAACCAAGAGTCTTACTCGAGCTGATCCATCACCCTGCTGCCAACAGGACTAGAACAGTGCATCGCTGCAGGTTTTTAGACCTGGCAGGGACCTTTTATTTGCATCTTTTTCTCTTTGAGAGACTCTGGCATCTTTGAAGTTTGCTGGTCTCACAAACAGAGCGAGGAGGCTTTAAGATGTAAGGTTTCTTAAGAACACACACAGGAAACGTTTCCTTTTTATTCTTAAGGACTGTTTTGAAAACAGGCCTTAAGGCAGGTTTTGATCTAAGTATGTCCCTTAAGTATTTTTCAGTATACACCACTAATTACTTTGATCAACCCCTTTGTATCCTCTCCCCGCCCACTTCTTCCCAGCTGAATCACAAGTGAATGTGTGCATTAGTGTGCTCTCTTGTGAAGCACTGTCATGTTTTTGGTATGTTTTTGTTGGCTCTTACTGGCCTGTTAGTGCTGCTACACAACTGGATGTGCTGTTGAGACTCAGACTGAAACCAGTTTCCTATTAAAAAAATTAACACTTCAGAAGCTGGTTGGCTGTTCGAGCTCCAACTTTGTTAATTATTCATGAAGAATAACGGACAGAGTTTTTTTTACCAAACCCAAGAGGCATGCTGTACAGTTGTGCTGCATTTATCAAACACTCCGGTGGCTTATTTGCTAGTTTTTATTCCAAGTGGATGGTGAGTTTCACAGCAGTGCTGGGGTTCTGATCTCCAACTGAAAGCCACCTGGGAAAGCATTTCTCATTTGCTATAGCCCAGAACGGTCTCTCCTCACCTTTCCAGTATTAAAGTGTCACACTTCAGATGGACACAAATGTAGAAACCCCACTTCTGCTTCAGGTTTTAGAAGAACTTGCAGCATGAAGTTGTTCTTAGGGACAACTTTCCTCTGAGACACGGTTTTGTCCTTATCCCTAAGCAGGCAACATCTGGCAGACATCAGCTAGGCTCTGGGTAGCTGATGAAGACATTCCCTGAAATGAGAGTATGTGACCTGGAAGTTCTTCCAGCAGTTAGGGCAGGCCCAGAACTACGCTCTGGGCCACGGCAATCCAAAGGGAAAGTTCACAACCTCTCCAATCAAAAGAGCAAAAGGCATTTGCATATTGAAACTGAAATGCTGCCTCAGTTCTTATTTTTGTTAGAAACAATTGCTAGAGTCTAAAAGCACTGCAGTTATCCTCAAATATGATACCTACTGATACATCACAAGTAGACACGTCGCCACACAGAACAACTAAATAATCCAAATATCCTCATTCAGCAAAACTGATCTTCTTCTGAATGAACTCAAACACTTTTGCTCTTATCTGGTGGGTTTGGGCTGTTTTTGTTATTGCTGTTGGGTTTGGGTTTGTGTGTGTGTTTTTTGTGGGTGACTTTTTGGGTTTTGTTCAGTTTTGCTTGGGGTTTTTTTGCTTTTTTTAAAAAACTTTATTGTAAGAATTCGTGTGTTACACAAGGTCCTTCTTGTGCAGAAAGTAACTACAGTTGAATTGAGTTTGTAAAACAAGCGTGCTTCTCCCTGAGATACATAATTAACACTGCAGTGAAACTATTTCCTGACAGATCTTCTATTTACTACTCCCCAAAACCTAATCCAGCAGCAGCCACAGTTCAGAGGAAGTGGCCCCAGCTTAAATTTCTAGTGAGCTCTTTTATGAGTTTCTCCAATAAAGCCCACTGGCTGCTAGAATAAAACTAGAAGGCAGATCTGATGAAAGCCTCAGTCTAAGGAACACCAGGAGTTTCCCCACCCCAAGCTGAAGCAGGATGACAGCCTGGAGTGACACACTGCTTTTCAGATTCAGTAAGTAGTATGTGGGAGCAAAGACAACAGTAAAAAAACCCAAAGCACTGTCCATGTGTTAGCAGCTGACCTGAGACTCCTTGTTCCCTGAAATGGTCTAAAATTACTGCACTGGGCTGATTCTTAAGTACTGTGTGGATGTCTGAGGGACTGTTCAGGCATCACAGAAGAAGGCTCAGGGCAGATCCCAAACTCTATAAATACCTGAAGGGAGTGGGCAAAGAACAAAGACAACGGAGCCAGGCTCTTCTCAGTGGTGTTCATTTGTTACAGAGTCTCTCAAAATGGAGAAGGCAAGTACACAAAAATGAGACTTATTCCAATCAAAACTGTTTATCACTTTGACAAACACTGGCAGATTATGGGCTTGGGAATTAACACCAGGCAGCCTAATCTTAAATTTAAGTGTTAGGAAAGATGACCCAAAACTCTCATCACTCATCTAAAAGCTGAGGGTTCTCTACCTTCAAAGGAGTTACTCTGGGCAGTGTTGTGGGTTCAGGGGGTGGCCCTGACTGTTCTGAGGACTGACTCCATATGGCCTCCAATGGGACTCTCTTTGTACCCAGTCAAACCTGGTCTGTGGTCATACCTGGTCAGGGGTCTAGAAATTTCCTCTTGACCAAGGTGCTCCGTTGGCTGAGTGCTTTGCTTTTCTATCCCCTGACCAAAGTGTGGGGGTGATGTGTCACCAGCTCAACCCCCAAACCACGGCTTAGAGCTGAAACTCTCTCCTTTCAGTGGTCAAGAAGTCTTTAACTGGTCAGGCCCACCTGCCACACCATTGACTGGACAAGATGCAACGGGCACAAGCTGAAACAGAGCAGATTCCCTCTGAGCATGCAGACACAGTTTTACTGTGAAGGTGACTGGCACTGCCATAAGCTGTCCAAAGAAGTTGTAGAATCTCCATCCTCGGAGGTACTCAGAAGTTGTCTGGACACGGTCTTGGCTGACCAGTTCCAAGTGGTCCTGCCTGAGAAGGGCAGTTGGACCAGAGGACCTTTAAAAGTCCCTGCCAACCTCAACAATTTCTATTTTGTTATTCTATGAGATTTGAGTTTAGTCCTTAGCCTGAAATGTCACCTCGGGGCTGGAGGAGATACAGGTCAGACAAAGCTAGATCCCTGTTACCCACAGGCACAGATGCAGCTGTCTACAAGCTGTCTTCAGGGCTCAGCCAGCTCATTTTCACCTCTGTTGGGTTTGTCTGACCTTGCAGCAAGGTGTTTCACTGGAACAGCAGACAACTCAATTTGCATGCACAGCACAGAATACTTCCACTATCAATAGTCCTGTTGGCATTTCCAGAAGGGTATGGACTACAGATATCTCTGGATTACTACATTATCTAGAGGAGCTATACCTCTAGACAACTTATGATTATTCCTTATATATGGCTGTGCCCATGTGTTCAAGTCATAAAATCATAGAATAGTTTCAGCTGGAAGAGACCTTCAAGGTCATCAAGTCCAACCTCACTCCCAGCCCTATCAAAACCACTAAACCCTGTCCCTAAGCACAACATCTGCCCAGCTCTTAAACACCTCCCTGGATGGGGACTCCACCAGCTCCCTGGGCAGCCCATTCCAGTGCCTGACAACCCTTTCTGGAAAGAAATGCTTCCTGATGTCCAGCCTGAACCTCCCCTGGGTCAACCTCAGGCCATTGCCTCTTGTTCTGTCCCTTGTCCCCAGGGAGCACAGCCCAACTCCCCCCTCGCTACACCTTCCCTTCAGGGAGCTGTAGGGGGCAAGAAGGTCTCCCCTCAGCCTTCTTTTCTCAAGGCTGAACAGCCCAGATCCCTCAGCCTCTCCTCATCAGACACATGCTCCAAACCCTTTACCAGCTCTGTAGCCACCTCTGGACCCTCTGCAGCACCTCAATGTCCTTCCTGTAGAGAGGGGCCCAAAACTGGGTACAGCATTCGAGGTGCAGCCTCACTAAAGCTGAGTACAGAAGAATGATGTAGAGCTGAATGTTTTACCAGTTTAAACCCTTGTAGTGCCTGTAGATGCTCTTATGCTACAATAGACCTGCACAAAAGAGGCTCACGCTCTGACTAATTGAACTGAATGGTTTTGTTTTCCCACCATGTCTCTTGACTAAAAAGGGACCTGAAAGAGCAGCAGAGATTTCAAGATGAATAGGAAGCTGTATTTCTATCCAAGGGCCAAGCAGAACCAAAGGAGCTGATGCTGTGGAAGTAGCATAGCTTTGGCAGCATAAAACTCTCCAAAGCTGATGACAGTTTGTAGTCTACTTCTGTCACTAAATTGTTCTACTTCTAAGCTAAGGAGTACTCAGACTTCCTTCAACAAGGCATGCTTCAAAGACAGTCACAAATCTCCTAGTGTCCCTACGGATCCAAGAGCTATTGCACTGATGTCCAAGTTTTAATGTTGATAACATTCCAGTGACAAGTATCAGAGGAAGGAAAACTCCTATTCAAAACCACTGACCAAGGCCACGTGTACCTTACAGGTAGCTAACAAAGCCATGCAAGCAAACACAAGCACATCACAGGTGTCACCCCCCAGAAGCATTCTGCAAAGATGAGATGCCTTGGGTGTTCCTGCACTGGCAGGGGGGCTGGACTTGATCTCCAGATCCTCTCCAGAGGTCCCTTCCAACCCCTACCATTCTATGATTCTGAGTCACTGAGATGAGGGCTATGTTTCTATCAAAGCTGGACATCCTCTTATACTGGACTCTGGAGGATATCCACAACTAATGGATACACTTTCTTCACAAGAAGCCTTCTGTCTTGCTCCTACTTCGCAGCAACGTTCAGCTCTTACTATCATTTGTTTTCTACGTGCTGATCAACTATCCTCCCAGGACAGCACAGGCCTGCACTTCCCACTTGCACCTAACAATGAACACATTTATTTTTCCAGGTAGATTATTGATGCATTTAAAAGGGGGTGATGTTAAGAATAATACAAGTGCCGTGGAGAAAGAGGTCACTAACATTCCTTGATCACTAGGCCTGACATGCACCTTTAAGCACAACTGTACCACCAGTGATTTATGTTCGGTCCAGAAACACTTCCCAAACACAGCCCATTCAGGAATTCTAGCGATAACCTCAGTGACTCAGCAGTCAGCATTATCCTGAGGCATTTCTTCACTGGACAACACAGAGACAATGCACTTATGAATATTAATATTAAAACCAGAAAAAGCTTTTAAAGTCACTGGCTGTCTGGGAGCGAGAGAGGGAGAGGCCAATGAGGACAGTGTCAGGTACAGGGGATTGCAAACCAGACAGGAGGTCAGATTCCACAGTGGGTCACCTCTGTGATAAAAATGGAATCAGCTCTGGGGAGTGGCTGAATCAAAAAAGTGAAGCAGCAGCTTTGGGTGGGAAACCACGACTGTGGCCAGGTAAGTTTAAGTAAAATAAAACCAAAAAAGAAACACATCCTCCCCCACACACTAGCACTGTCTAAAGGGGAGATCACACATTTTATTCTTCATCACTAGAAGACCCCTCTAAATCAGGAATACAGAAGTAGCTAAAATACACCAACTAAAGCCACAAAGAACAGCAGCAGATCAAGTTTAGACTCAGTCAAGCTCCTGTCTTCAAGGCAAGGCTACGCGTGGACAGATTACCAGGCCATAAGGCAAGAAACCTGAACTCCCATTTCAGGAGAACAAATGAAACATACCAGAGGTCCCAGCACATGGCAAATTTAAGATGATTTGACACAGTTACTTGTGCTACTCGGAGACAAGGCCTTTAAAACAGAATCATAGAATCATTATGGTTGGAAAGGTCCTCCAGGGTCATCAAGTCCAACCTTACACAAAGCATAAGTGAAAGAGTTAAATATTGCATCTCCCTCAAAAGCATGTGTTAGCATCCAGTACTGGTCAGGCTACAAGTCGTTTGTTTTTCATATGTGTAGAATTATTATTAAGTATTATTTTAAGGAAATAGCTTTATTAGCTTTACAATGAAAAAGGGCATTATAAATCCTGAGTTTCCATAAAAAAGGTCAAGAAGAAGAAGAAATCTCTACAGAATTAGTAAATGTGTGTGACCACAGTAACCCAGTTCAGCATCCTGATGTTTTATGCAGCCAAGGAGGCAAAAGTCAGAGCACGCAGCCAGCCAGTCGCTGCTGTCAAGTATCTCACACACTCGCATGCAAAACTCCCAGCAAACATGAAGCTCACAAGTCTGGTGCTATGCACAGAGGTTCAGCCTTAAATCCTGGGGTTTGCCACTCGTTATTCCCCCCCCCCCCGAAATGCTACAGTCCTGAGCTGACAATACACTGCCTGAAAGCTAGGAAGGTTTAGAACTCTGCTTCCAAAACCATCACCTACACATGAAGCCAGAATTCTGAAGACAAGCTGATCAGCTTTACATACCATCATGAAATCACATGGACAGTAGAAGAATAAAAGTATGCAACCTTCTCATTCCAGGTTGTTTTCCAAGCATGAAGGAGAGGAAAACAAACAGCTTCCTCACAGCAGTAAGTAGCGAGAACACAGAAAGAAAGTGTCCATGTCATGTATTTCCTTCTCCATCAGCTTGCATAGAAACAACAGCACCGTTTTTCAAACACTCCCAAAACCAGAATTGGCAATTCCTATCTGACGAGCTTACTGCATCAAATAATATTCCACTGAACTTTTCCCTCTGCAGCTTCAGCTAAGCCCCTTTTCTCACTGGTTTTGCATTAAAAAAATAAAGGCCCCAAACCAGTTGCAGACAAGACCTCAGAAGCAAACCTCAGAGTGGGTGCTGCACAAGCACAGTGAGAAGGGGTCCTGTTTCAAACTGGTTTTACACTCCAGAGGCTCACAAATGGATTCCAAATTAGTTTACACAAGACTGCTTAACAATTGCCAAGGAAAAAAAAATAATCTACAAGCCAAGCTTTGAAAAAAGCATTAATTGGCTTTAGAAAGCTCAAGAACAGGTTAGCAGTGTGCTTTGAGTTGGGCAATACAGTCCTGAGTGGAGAATGCTTTCAGGCACGTTGTGTGACCAACTTCCACGTAGGCTCAGAGAGCTACAAGTCAGCACCAGTCTCCCTGCCACGGAGTTAGCACTGTCACTCTGCCAACAGATTGTATTCAAACGTATCACCAGTTACAAGGAAAGAGGTTAATTTTTGAAGTGCACACTCTTGAGGAAAAACCCCGAAACAACACAAACCTGATGGAAAAAAACCAAACCATGAACAACAACAAGTTGGGACCCTGCTGAACTACAAAGACCAGCAGCATTCATCTTTTGTCCTACAGTAACATCCAGGCGTCCTCCTGTCAGCCACTCTGAGGCCTTTCCTGTCTGGCACTTGAACAAGAATCTGATCAAAGGCTTCAAAATTTAAGCGTTCTTGTCAACACACAAAAAGCCCTTTTTATAAAAGAAAAGTAGTAATATTTATTCGTCTTTTCCCCCCAGTATTTGTTATTTTAACAAGCTTCCGTCTGGGCTGCTGCTTCATTTCTCTGCCCACTCTGGGAATCTGTTCACTCTTGGCTGCTCTAGAAAAGTCTCTGAAATAAAAAGTTAGCTTCTTTCAGCTCCCCTAACTCCCAGATACTTTGGACTCACTAGACTGCTTTCTTGATGTACTACTGATAAGAACGTTGTCTTCACAGACCTGTAGTTAGCGTTTTATCTGGAAGGTTGCAGTACAGTGGCAGGAGGAGAATGCTTCCAGAGGAGTAACACAGTGCCATCTGCAAACACTTCGCTATCGAGTTCCTCTGATTTGAGCATCTCCACGTCAGAACTTCAGCACAAATGAAAGACACACACATATACAGCACCCAGAAATTAATATAGAAAGAATCACCGAGGCATGACTAGAACCACCAAAGTTCTAGCAGGGGAAACAACCTGCCAAATGACTTTCCTGTTGGTAGCTTTGTTGTATACATCATTCCACAACATGTCACATCCCATGCTCTTCCACCTAAGGGAAAAATAGCCGTCTTTACCTGGGCACCTGTTTAAGCATGAAGAATCTTACAATTAACTTGTTAATTCAAGCTGCACTAGGTATTTCTAATACCCTTCTGCTCCTTTGGAGGAGAGGGCAAGAAATAGGGTCAAGGAAGAGGCAGTAACAGTTTTCTTGCAGCAGACACACCTCAAGTCTCAACACCAGACACTTCTTGTTGTGCCCAGAGGAATTATCAACTGACTGAAAAGTCCTCCTGTCCTTTCACCACGTTTACAAGCTGAACAGTGTTTCAGTTGTTTGGGTCATTGCCTACAGGCCCTGACACACCGAGGTCTTGCATTGATTTCCACTACTTTCAGCAGGAGCCGCAGAACAGGACAGACAACAGAATTGCTCTGCTGTGCTCCAGTGACTGAAAGGGAAAAAAGAAAATAGGGCTGTCACCTGTTTCTAAACACAAGGAGAAAAGAGCAGAGAAACACAGGCACTGATTTCATGACTTGAAGGGCTAAGGACTCTACGATTCTACATCTAGTACAAAAGCCAGCCAAGACATGATCCCCTCCACAGACATCACAAAATTAACCTCTTTCTTAGTTTCCCTGATTTCATTTGAGTCCCTCACTCCCTCTTCATCTCTCCCTCACCCACAACAAAGGCTTCCAAGACCTTACAGAGGTTAGTGTAGCCAGCTGTATGGCCAGGCAGCAGAAAAAGACTGATGATGGACTCCAGGACTTTTCTAGACAGATGTGCTCAGGGTGCCTGTGTCAATAATTCTCCTTTGACTGTAAAGTGTCATCGCTGCTCCTCTCATCTCCCCAAGGAAATGAAGAATATAAAGTCCCGTTAAGGAGTCACCCGGACACTGCTTACAGGCACCTTCTTCATTCCCAGTCCTGCAAGGCCAAGGTCTCAGTGGTCACAGCCATGCTTATCCCCGTCTCCCAAACCACAAACCAGACACGTATTAGAGACAGCTGTCTGCAGCCCAAGGAGCACACGAGCATTTGCTCACGAGAACACACATGGACACATCTAACCCTCGGCCATTCAATTATGCTTCCAAGAAATATGAAGTAAGGCAGTACACTGAACTTCTTAAGTTTATTATTTGCTAGTTGAACTGCACATTTGTATGTATAACTGTCGTACTGTAAATAAAAAGAGCTAGCCTGTTACAGCATGGTAAGGATAACTAAACCCAAAGACTGTGACCCACATCATTTTGACCTTAAAGTTTCTGTAAAACTGACAGGCTTAATTTGTTATGATTTCTACCTAGCTGGGTATATAATTCATGTAAACCAAGAAATTAAGAAACCCTTTCCGAATTCCTTATCTCAGTTAAGGTTTTTCATCAGCTTGCAAACAAATCCCCTTTTAAGAACAAAAAAAACCCACAAAGAAAACCAAACTAGTAATAGTGATACCACCTACAAATAAAGGAAGACGACCAAAGCCGCAGGGTACGAATGAAGTCAGTTTACAACTGCTATTTCTTCTAACCTCATGCAATGCAAGCTCTTGATTTACTGTTAATATAACCTTTGATGGTAGAAGTGGAACTTGGGACAGTCAAGAGCTGGTTAAATAAAAAAATAAAAAAAAACCAAACAAAACCTGATTTCTTTAAAGAATAACTTTCCTATTATTTTCATACAGCTTCTGTGCATGCATCTCGAGTACTGGAGATAAGTGTTAAACTCTCCCAGAAAACCTAGCAGAGCTAATAGCTGCAAAGAATCTTCAGTCAAACTTCTCCTACAACTCTATAAAAACACATGATTATATAAAACCACCAGAATCAAACTGCTTTCGGAACGCGGGTTCTGATAGCTGCTGGAAATAGTACAAGGGAAGTCCTGCTTGAAAACAATACTCACTAACCTTGTGCCAAAGTCACTGCAGAAAACGTTTCAAGTTGCACTTGCTCCGACACGAACGCCTCACCACACATTCAGATTAAGGCAATTCAATGATCTTTGCTTTTCTCTCACGCCTTCTAACTGTTCGGCAGTGCCTGCGCTCACCTCCACCCTCTCCGCTTGACACTGAACAGTTCATCCCAATGTCAAGAGGAGGAAAAGGAAGAAACCCAAGCCCAAAGCCCAAACCTCGGCGCACCGCGCACACCACGTACCGCGGACCCGATCCCGAGCAGGCAGCCGCTCCGAGCCCCGGGCTGGGAAAGCCGCCCCGGGCAGCAGCAGCAGCAGCAGCCGCAGCCTGCGGGCCGTGGCGGGCAGAGGGCGGCCCCTTCACCTTGCAGCAGGGCGCGGAGCCGGGCGGATGCCGCGGCGCAGGGCGGGGCGGGGAGCGGCGCCCGCCCCGCGCAAACCCGCGCTCTGCTCCGCGCCCCGGCGGAGGAGGAAAGCGACCCGAGAGCGCGGAGGGGCAGAGCCCGGAGGGGCAGAGCCCGGAGAGAGATGGCCTGAGGGGCAGGGGCGGGAGCTCTCGGCCCCGCCGCCGGAGCGGGGCTGCTGCTGCCCGCCGCTCGCGGGCTGCGGGCGGAGCGGAGCCGCGGGGTGCGCGGGGCCCGGAGCCCCGCCGCAGTGGGTTGTTTTTGTTAGCTCCCCCCCCCCCCCCCCCCCCCCCGCCGCTGCCGTGCGGAGCGGTGAGGTCCCGCCTCCTCCGGCACGGGCGGCACGGGCCCCTCCTCCCGCAGCCCGCACCGCAGCGGGGCCGGCGGCCGGGCCGCGCTCTCCCGCAGCCGCTCGGGAGCGGCCCCGGCGCTCGGCAAGGAGCCCGCCGAGCCCTGCGCGGCAGCAGCGGGGAGATGCCAGGCTGCGGGATGAGCAGCGGGCAGAGACAGCGCTTGGCTACCGCGCTCCGACACCGTTTCTAACGCAAGCCGAACAGTTGAACCTCTATCTGTTTTAGTCTAGGATCTTGATCTCTTTTTTTCCTTCCTATGAGCAGTTTCATTTGCATATGGCACACGCACCTCAGTTTACACAGCCCAGCGATGGGCAGTACTGAAAGAGTCTTCTCTGAAAGGCAAAAAGCGTGCTCGCTGTGGTTGTTACCCTTACTAAGTTAGCAGCCTCTCCTCATTAGTCAAGCAGCAGCTTCTGGTATGCTGACAATTTAAGTTAGAGGGAAAAGAATTCTCCTTAAAGAGGCAAGGTAAAAAGACACCGAGCTTGAGAAAAACGTTGGCTCTAGAAAGAACCAGGTTTCATGTGACATGCACAATACAGCTGGAAGGTATGGAGCAATTCATTCCTCTCTGCTCAGAGGAAGTCCTATCAGGGCATCCCCATAAGACAAGCAGCAGACAAACAGTCCAGCTGACAGCAAGAGAGTCCTGTGGACAACAGGACAGGCAGGAAAGCAGCTTTTAAGTAACAGTTTCAAGTTTTTCCTGGAGGTAGTTGGGCAATTTTTAGGTAACCTCAGACAATGAATTGCCAGACCAGAGCACTCATGGCAGTTGTTCCCAAACATTTCCAACACCTAAGCCTTAACTTCATTATTGAGATCATGATCAGAAGAGAAACAAAATACTAAAAAAAAAAAATTTTAGTATTTTAGACAATTATTTTTATTTTAGAGTTAAGCTCTACTATTTAAAATACTTGGAAAGAACATTAAAGCATTTAATTGGGGTCCTTTCACTTACATACAGAACCCAACATACTGGATTTGTAAAGCCAACAGAACTACCATCTAGAAATCAACACTGAATGGCAAAGAACACGGCCCTGTCTTAAATGATAACAAAAACAAATGCTGTGGACTTCAGAACAGTAATGCTCAAGGAACAGAACCTTTTGGAAAGGTTCAAGCCCTAGGAAAAGATCGCTGCTATAATTTCCCTACAAGCTTTTGGTGTCTTCCAAGGCTTGCACGCTACCCTGGAATTGCAATGGCTTGGGGTTTAAAAATACCAAGAGAAAACTCTCCAGGATCACATCGTCTCCCTGTCAAGACCAGCTGATTCCACTAGTTATGGTGGAAATTCAAGTTCACACCTCAGCCTATCTCTCTGCACCCAGATCAATATAAGGCCTCTCTAACACCTACTGAGACTGTTCAAGTGCAAGTAAGGTGAAATTACAATTTCACCATATGTTTTGCCATACTCCACTCTGCAAAGCTATTTTGGTCTGGCTTGAAGCAAGATGCCAACACAACTAAGGAATACTAACTAACACCGTACACCCACTGTTGTAACAATTTCCCCCTCATCCACAAATGGAACTGTCAACTTTAATATTAGATTTTTCTTAAAGAAAAAAAGAAGTCAATGTAAAAAAGCAACGCTTGTTCCACTCTGCTTGAGCCGGACTCAAGTAAGGCTAAAAGACTTATGACTAGAAACAAAAAGGCTTGGAAAGGAATGAAAAAAAAGAAATCTTAACCCAAACTTAGACAATGGAGACAGTGTTTGCAGCTCACTGTTAAATAACTGTAAGACTAGAAGCACCAACACAAACCTTTTCTGAACCGGAGCTTACTGCTGACAAGAGCCTGGTGATTGCTGTTACCGCAGTACAGAAGGGCAAGCTCATTTCATGGTGCTAGAGTACCTTTGAGAGGGGAGGAAAAATAGCAGCTCTCCTACCCCAGGAATTAATAATTTTGACACATATTCCCAAATTGAAGTGCTGGCATTATGCTTAACACCATACAAGATATTTGTCACTGAGCAAGGCAGGAGTTCAACAGACAGCATTCACACACCCACTAAGCACATGGTCTGCAAACCAAATTCAGAAGCAATATTGTTCAACACTTCAGTTAGCCAGTACCAAAAAAAGAGATTAATTTTCTCCATATTTTAACTTTCCAATCAAAGCAACTGCTTTATTGAATTCAAGCATTCAGTTTGAACATTACAAGCAGCAGTTTGTAAGCAAAATAGCTCTCCTCTGAAGACTCAAACGCTAAGATATCCTTTTGTAGGGGAACTTTGCTACTCATTCTCTAGGGTTTTCATCAGAAATTCAGCATGCAGGAGGACAGCTTACCAAAAATAGCGAGTTCTATGGGTGCCTGTATTTTTTTTTTAACAGGTAAGCCAGGAACTAGCAAAATCTACTAAGCTGTTCAGACCTTTTGTTGACCCATGCAGCACAATACGTACCCCTTCTTGCTTTGTGAACAGGTTGAGGCAGTCAGCCAGGGCCTCACATGTTTCCTGGGATATTTCAGAGACCACATCAACTTTTTGCAGGAGGGGAGCAGATATTCCTGAAAGCACAAAAGAGTAGCAGCATTAGGGGGACATCATAAAGTACAAGATTCTTTTAATTTATTTTTTTTCCTCCAAGTAATACAAACATAACATTCTACAGGAAGGCTGGAGTGCTGTGAGATCTGTGCGAGCAAAGGGCTGCACTGAGGGAACCCAAGTTCTTTCTTTTGCACCTTTTCCCTAGTACTGGTATAAACAGCACAAGAATGCATCAAACTTCTCTTTTGGCATAGCTTAGAAAGCAGAGGTAGTCAAGTTATGGCAGAAATTCACTGGCAAAGTGACTAGCAACAAATCTCCTTTTAATCACTTGAAAGATTTAAAAGCCTCAGATGACAGAACTCAAATACAAAGAATACTGCACAGGTTTAATGTAAGTTCAAGTGAGAAATGCAGCTTTTTTTGCCTTCTGTTGGACTGTTGTATAGAAGAGAAAAAGCTTACCACAGTGCAGCTGGAGATGGAGGATTGAAAAATAGATGGGGAGTTAAAAGGACACCAATCGATAAAAGGGGAAGGAGATCTTGTTTTCATGGACTCTTTTCTAAGTAGTAGACCTTAGAGAGCAATGCCACCTCACACCCCAACTTCTGTGCCCATTTATAGAAGGGGCTGCATGTCTAGAACCAGCAGGAAACCATAATAACCCAATCCACTGATAGTATCCAAATTATCTCTGAAGTTTTGTGATGTGCTGCTATTCCTCAAAAGTCAAGCAAGCCATTCTCTCAGGAAGCACGCTTGTTGCAACTAAAATAAGCACCCGTTTCGCAGCAGCAGACCCCAGATCAGTTGACACCATTTAGTAACACAAGTGCTTCAAGCTGATGCCACACCAATGAAGATTAAGAGGTCAGGCAGTGATAGTTCTGCAATTTATTTTGCAACTGATACTGCTTGTGCAGGACAAGATACAGTACACAGCCGCACGCTAACTGTTGGCTGTGATGCCAAAGCTCCTACTGACCAGAACTAGGAGTCTCCTACACCAGCCATCAAGAACAGATAGAGGGGGGGGAGGGGGGGTAACACACCAAGTGCACAAGCAGGAGATATCTTTAATAAATATACATAAATCTCAATGATGCATCCATTTAGAACAGCATGAGACACTTTGGGGGACAATTTTAAATCTCAGGTGCCAAGATAACCATTTCTATGTTACTCTAATGTTTTTAGGAGAACTTTCACCTGGAAGGAAATCTTAAGTCAGAATTTTGCATTTTCTGAAGCCAGAGGACTCAAATGCTTTAGAGGTACCACATCAACCCAGTGTGAGAACTGGGAGAGCTGCAGCAGTCTATGTTGAGACATCCAGAGGCTACATATGAACTTGGAAACAGTTCACCAACCCATCAAGTTAGAAACATTCACTGGGAGGAAAATAGGAACTTATTACAGCTAGCAATAATAGACTAGCAGTTTCTAGGAAAGGGATGGTAACTGGTTTTACTTTTACTGTTTTTAGTTGCTCAAGTTGTGTATTTAAAACAAACAAACCACCACAAAGAAAACCCCAAACAAAACCACCAACCACATCCTCACTGGTTCTTCAAGTCAGCGATGCGGGGTCGCAGAACCTGCCCCTAGATCTACCAAAGGGAATTTATCCACCTCATAACAAAAAAAGCATTTTGAAAATTGGTAAGAATTCAGTTTTATTGTATTATTAATTACAAAGGCATCCCAATAAAACACTCATATGTATTATGAAGCCTTACTTTTCTGAGTGAAATAAAAACTTGGTAAAAATTCAGTTAGTGCAAGATAACATCACATGGGAACTTACACCAGTAGCACATGCAGGAAAAGCTGTATTTTAGACTCTTTTGGGGAAGGCACAGACAGAAAAGAGGAAGATATTTTTTTTTCCTCCCCAAACTGTTATTCTATTACATACTATGTGTTTGTACAGATAAACAACCTGTTCTCTAATTTGAGCTTCATAAATTTTAGTCACAATCTGTAGCTAGGGCTCAGGTTCAAAGGAGCAACAGGGAGATGTTCTTGCAGAACCTGTTTAATATGTGAGCAATTCCTGTACATGTTTAAGGCATTAAACAAGTTCTAGTCTTTAGCAACTTGATGCTTGTGCTATTTTTTTGGCAGTTACGCTGAAAAAATCCAGGTAGATGTTAAGAGTTATTATTTAAAATGAAGCCTGAGAAATTAAAATCCAGCATAATACTCATGGCAGGAGTCTGTGGCTATATCCACACTATGCTTCCAGTTCCCTGTAGCGCTTTATGATTTCACACTTTGTTTATCATGCCTCAGCTTTCATTGTGTTTCTACTCACTCCAAGACAGTTTCTTTGTGGAGAAATCCAGAAGATGACAGCTAGCACTTCGTACCTGTCAGGGGACACTAATGCTCTGCAATAAACTACCAATCACTGATTTATTTTTTTGAAGTGTGGAAGTGAACCCCTATGTTATATTCCTACAACACCAGTCATTAAGCATTGTGTCTAAAGGCAGTTTCACTGCATTTAGAGCCACAAATAACATTTTCTGTGTACTTATTAGTTCTTTCTCCAAATCTGAAGTCTTAGTTCTTAGCAACTACTGTAACATAACTACTGTATTTGAATCTTTTTCAAGGAGGAAAACAGACCTGTATTTAATTTCTGTGAAATTAAAGTATGTGCTGCTTAAAAGCAAAAATTACTGGCCTGGTAACAAACTACATTTTAGAAGAGTAAGTTTTACCTTTTGTGGCATCCAGAGATTTAACCATTGCAAGAAAGTCTGAAATCTCTTCACTGAGTCTTTGTTGGCATGCTTGTGCTTTCTGGAAGAGAGCAAGGATAGCTATTTCAGGAGTGCCTTGTTCCAAGGAAAGCGTATGTTTATTCCCTTAACTACAGAGATTTTTTTTCTCATTCGGAGAGCATTCAGTTAACAAAGATCCACAGTGACAGAGACTAATATACTAAAACAGTAAGACATTACTCCAAGTACCTCAAGAAGACAAAAGCAAACAGAAGATTCATGCAGAATCTTATGCAAGATTTCTACAGAAGGTATTGCTGACCAGCTTTTGTTTCAATTAGCATAGCAAAACAAACCCCACTTTTTCATTTCATGAAAATCCAGGAAAAGCCATTGCTTGTTCTTTGACAAACTTAAGGCCAAAATAAGCAAATGTATAGGTTAACTGATGTATGGCAAATACAGCACCATGCAGGAACCCACACCAAGGTCATATTCCAAGCCTGCATTTGAACGTGGAGACAGTTATCTATCTATAGACAGTTATATATCTATCTATAATAGTATCTATCTATAATCGTTACCTATCTATAATAGTATCTTCTGTAGGCTGCTGGGAACTGCTAGCATCAGTTGTCCTCCCATCTCTGTTCTGCTGTCACAGAGTCTCTCAAAATAGACAAGGCAGGTACTTAAAATTCATTGTAAATTAAAATTATTTAGCACTCTGACAAACATCAGTAAAATAGAGGTTTGTGTGTCTGTCAAATGTCAAACTAATACTACACAGCTGACTTCAGCTTAAGTTTTAGAAACAATGACCCAAAATGTCACCCAGTAAGGTGAGGGCTGTCAGCCCCAAGAAGAGTTTAAGGAGCTGCTTGGGCAGGAGCTACTTGGGCAGTGTCCTGATGCAAGGGGAGAGCCTCTGACTGTAGACTCACTGGAAGACTGACTCCATTTATACCCTAGTCAAATCTGATCTGTGGTCATACAGGGTCAGCAGTCTAGAAACTTCTCTTCAAAGTTTTTCATTGGCTGAGGACCTTGACTGTCAACTGAAGGGCCTTGCCTTTCCTATCCTATCCTTCAACCAATTTGTGTAAGTGACCACAGTCATCAAGAGGCAGCCCCTAGACAGCTTCCGAGTTTAACTCTTTCCTTTAAATGGTTGAAGTTTTGGTCTTTATCAGTGCAGGTGCACCTGCCACATCTGCCATAAGCTACTCTTGAGTTCTTGTACCAAAGGGTATGGTACAAGCCACTTGGAGCTCAGTCCCATGAGGATTTTTGTGTTGCAGTGTTAACTTTCCCTTAAGGTAAAAGGTTTTTAAAGTACATGTGTGTCAAAAAGCAAGAGTCACAGGCTGAATGCTATAATTATCAAGGAAGACTCATTTTGTCTGTACAACATGTTTAATGTGACCCGAGGTGTTAAAGGATCATTTTCAAGCCATTTCATTGCCTGGTTTAGAGAGGCAGAGCTCACTGAAGGTCAGTTTGTCATCCTCCGCTCTGGCTGTCACCAAATACAGCACACAAGGCTCCCTCTCCCGGCTGAAAGTCTCCAGCCACTTTCTACCTTGCAGTAGGTGCTGGTAAAAGCTGAACAACATGACTGTGTAGCTATGACAAACACACCACCTTATGCACACAGTCTGAGTGGGGCTACATGTCAGTAAGCAGTGCAAACAAGCAGCACTTCTGCATCCGTGGGATGAAAGAATCATTACTTTTAGCTGACAGTACATTAAAGTATTTCAACACAGAACAGTGTGCCTAGATGTGTGAGCCAAGTAGGTACCTAGCACATACTTTGAGAGTATCCTGTAGGTCTGTAACAGATACTGTGTCATCTTCCTCATCATCACTACTCAGCTGTTCCTGTGTGCAGTAATGAGTGCTGTACGCAGAGTGGTCTTCTATTGCTTCCAACCAACTCTGAATGGAAAAAACCCCTCGAGTTAATACACATTTCAAATGTCATCCCCATCCCCATCTTTTACATACATGCAAAAGAACAATTTAAATTGTTGTGACTGAGGTATTCGTTAGTAAAACAAGCAGATTATTTTTTATTTTATTATTATTTCTTAATAAGCAGAAAATAGATTGTTAAAAGTTGCAGTATCTATTGAAAATGAGATACTCTGTGGTCAGACTGCTGTAGTTTAATTGATTAAACTGTAAGCACAAATATTACCCACCCCTCAGTCTATCCAAGGTCACAAAAAAGGGTTGCATCAATTAAGAAAATAATGTAGGGAATGTAATTTGCATTTTGAATCTCTGTTCAGACAGCAAGGTCTCTGTGACAAAGTCTGCCTCTTGTGCATGACAAACTGTGTTATTGTAATTAAAAGGTAGATTCTCTTCCTGTCCATCAAATCATGGAGTGGCTGAGGTTGGCATGGCTCTCTGGAGGTCATCTGGTCCAACCTCCCCCACTCAAACCAAGCTATCCAAACTGGCATTCTAGGACCATGTCCAGATGACTTTTGAATATCTCAAAAGGCTGGAGACCCCACCACTCTGGGCAGCCTGTGCCAGTGCTCAGTCACACTAACATTTATTTTTTATGTTCAGAGGGAACCTCCTGTATTTCAGTTGTGCCCATTGCCTCTTGTCCTGTCACCAGGCACCACTGAGAGCAGCCTGGCTCCATTCCTCTTTGCACCATCCCTTCAGGTATTGACATACATGGACATGATCCCCCTGAGCCTTCTCTTCTCCAGGCTGAGCAGTCCCAGCTCTCTCAGCCTTTCCTAGTACTGGAGATGCTCTGGTGCCTTTGATCATCTCAGTGGCCCTTTGTTGGGCAGTCTTCAGTATGTTTGCATCTCATGTACTGGGGAGCCCTGAACTGGACACAATACTCCAGTTGCCTCCATCCCTACTTCATCTCTAGTTAGTACACCTATAGAACTACAGTAGTAACTACTTTACAAACAGCTGATAAAAATGTTAAAACTTATGCTCTTCTTTTAGCCCCACCTTTTAAGAAAACAATTTTATAATTTATTAGGTCATGTGGGAGAATGGCTAGAAGTAGAATGTACCATTAAACTTCCTTTGGTTTGGGATCATGAACTATGAAAGAAAGTGCAACAGAAGGAAACTGCAACAGAAATTTACCACATGGAGAAGTTAAAGAGGAAGTTAAACTACAGCACATAATACAGGCAGAGATGGAAAACAAGGCGATACTAATTTTAAAGAGGACAATAATCTGTCCAGTTTTGCTGTTTATTCTGTAGCCATTCTAAAAGTTTCAGTATCTCCACTTATGATGCCCTGATGATCAAGATACTGAACCCATTACTAACACACCCATAGCAAGTAGCATGCAGAGTATTCATTGAAGAAGTTATTACATTTTAAAGCCTCTGAGAAAGTCATTATTATTACCTCTCTAGTTTGAGAAGGAAGGCTATTTTTAGGAATCTTGAAACGATGAACAGTGTCATCAAAGCATCTGACAGAAAAGAAGCAACTGTCTGTAGATTTTACCTAAAGCAATATGGAGAACACAGTGTTAGTATAATGAATCAGTAAGAGAAAAACCCTTAGAGTAATTCTCTACCTAACTTACTCTTAACTCAAGTTTTTGCCTCAGCTTTCATGCAGCACAACTATAGTTTACAAAAAGCTTGGTCAGAACAGTTCTGCAAAGTGTGCTGTCTTGCACTTTACAACAGAAATGAAAATACAGAAGTTCTTTATGTCAAATTATATTTGCACCACTTGGTTGACAAAAACCTAAGCAGTGGTGCACGATGACCAGTGTTAAGGAAAACTGCAGATACAGAAAAGCAAGAGTCACTTTTCATAAGTTAGTATATAACTGTACTTTAACACATCTTGTGGTGCCAGTCTGTAGAACTAGGACAAGTTAGTTGTAGAAAAAAAAGTAGCATTGAAACAATCCTATGTGCATTTCCTTAAACAATTCATCTTGCTGTTTGTTATAAGGAACACCCAATCTGTTTTTCTTTTGTCCTCTGTCTGCCCTTCCAAAAGGGATTCCCACAAGCACAGCAGTCACTTCAGAATTGATCAGTTCTCCAACTGAGAGCAGCTTAAGTTGCACCATCAGTCACAAGCACCCAGTGACAGCTACAGGAGGAAGTAGAGCTTTACTATTCTCTATCACGTGCTCCAAAGAGTTGTTTTGAAAAAGGGAAGATGCCTCCTTCTAGGAAGCCTTATGTTTAAATCTTTAGGACTCTGGAAAGAAACGAAGGAATTTTACGGCTGCTTTACAGATAAGAATACTTTGCTTGACAAGAACCTGCGTTTCTTGCAACAGCACAAGCTTTTTCCCTTTTTTATAACAAAGGCATGCTTACCAAACTAGTAGAAGCTTTCACTGCCTAGGTATGGAAAACCATCCCATAAAACCCCCAGTAGCTACAAGTCATTTCACTTCCTACCGTGCAGACAGCTTGGGTTAGGTGCTTGCATCCCTGACGATGATCGTTATTTACGGCATCAGCTCTTTGAAAGAAAAAGAAATGCAATAAAGTGAAGATTGGAATTACTTAAATCACTTTTCAAAAGTTTAAAACCACAGAACTTACTGTCTCCGATACCAGGAAAGGACTCCATGTTCTAGAACTATCCAGTAGAGCTTCCAACCAAAAAATCGTGAGCTCTAAAAGAAAAAAAACAAAACACAAACCAAACAGAACAACAAAAGCCACAAAAAAGCCCAACCAACCCCACACAAACAAAACAAACCCCATCACAACAAAAAAGGCCAGGTAAGATTAACAAAGAGTTACTGTTCCTAGTAAGTCTGAGAGCTTAAAGGCTATTACATAAAACTGACAGTCATTAGGAAAATATTTTAGGTTTTACCTATCTTGGTGATCACAGCAACCTAATAATACTTTGCAACTAGAGTGTTATTCTCCTTGTTTGGAAATAAATAAAACCAAAAGGTGTTTTGGTTTTTTTTTTGATCCTGCTATTCAGTAAGAAGTGGAATTTTAAAATGCTGCGTTTTTTAATAGTTGATCACCCACAATAGTACTTTATAAAAATCAAATGAGAAACAAAACACCCTGAGGTAACCAACAACGTTTTACCCTTCACAAGCTTTAGTATATAGGTCTGGTTTAAAACCAGTTCCTTATATTACAATTGTGAGTAAATACATAGGAAAATTTACACTGAAGAAAACTTCAAAGATTTCATTAAGGAAAATAAAAACTAAGCATCCCTGTAGAAATGAATGAGATTTTTTTTTTAAATAATGGAAAAAAGATTCACTTGAGTATCCAAGCAAAACAAAATTGAAACAACTACTTGACTGACAGCTTCCCTCTACATTTTGAAATTTCCAGAAGATGGTGAACTTGTGGCAAAATATTAGTCAGATTATTAAAGGCATCTATTCAGGAGAAAACAAACAAACCAACAACAAAAAACCCCACACAAACAATTTTCCCACCACAGAGACAAGGAACAAAACCCCACCACAGTGGAGCTTTGCCACAAAAGTTACCAAGAAACAGAGAGAGGTTTTAAGGATGGAGGTGAAGATCAGAGTGCAATGAATCTGCTCCCCCCTGCCAGCCCATCTCTGATTTATCCAATATACTACATTAAATTCAGGTCATTTAACAAATGAATAAAGGAACTTTTCAGTGATACATCAACTCTCAAGTACCAAACAGGACATATTGACATACTTCGAGATCTTAGAAGCTATTTTAGGAAAGGAAATAAGCTATACCTTCCATAGGAGACCTTCATATCTTCTCAGGGGTTTGTTGATAACCTGCATAGAAATTAAAGCTCATGTAGGAGTAGCTTCAACTAAACAGCTTTGGAATTTCAAATTGATACAAAAGTTCCTACCTTTCCAGTTTTACCTCCCAGTATCAGCTTCATTTCTGCACCTTGGGCTAGATCAAGGGGGGTCTGATCTGTTTAGTAACCAAGATGATGCATGAGAATGTGATGCAAATAAATCTAGATGGATTTAATTTAAAAATACACTATTTAAAAGTGATAATATTAAAAAGGCACTATTTACCCACTAAAGTTTAGTCCCACAAGTGTCTAAGTTGACTTGGAATTGGGGAACATAAGCAACTCATGGACAGAAGACTTCAGAGTTATAGCCACAGAGAGGTCCCTACTCTTACTTAATGTTTGTTTGTTTTTATCTCTCCAGCTATGTAAAATATTTCAGAACATTCACAAATATCAAGATAGAGGCACCTTTAAATCAGGTGACAAGTACACAATTTGCATAACATCAGCATAAAGTTTGCCTGGATTTGCTTTAATTACAATCCTTCCTCTGAAAAGTCACTTTATCTGTGCCATGTCTTCTATCTTACCCCTTTTTTGTTACCTATGTCCAGTGTTTAGCATCAAGAAAACAAAAACAGGCACACTTCATGGTTAAGGCAACCATTTTAAAAACATTTACCTGCTGTCTAAGCTTGGAAAAAATAAAAGCATATATGATAAGTATTTTGCTACAGTTCTTAAGTCTCTTGCAATTTTGTCAGTGTTGGGCTCCCTTCATTGTGACACAAAGCTCATAAAACACTAAGATTTTTCCTGGTCACTGAGTGGTAAGTAGCACAGCTCACAGAAGCTGCTAAATTTCTGTCTCCTCTTAACACTTTCTATACTTCATTCGGTACTCACCATTTTTGTTTCTTATTTTAGGATCTGCTCCATTTTTCAGAAGTTTCAGTGCACAGTGCTTATGGGCACGGTATGCTGCACAGTGCAGGGGTGTGTTCCCCATCTGATCTGTACAGTTGATATCAGGTGGTTTGGGCTTGTTCAACTGGAGGAAAAAAAACAACAAAACAAAACATCACGATCTTTTGCTTACTTAAGGCTTGCTTAGGAGTTTTCCTTCCTCTCCAGATGCCACATTCATTCCCTCAAAAGTTAGTTGTTCATGACTAGGATGTTATGTTCATAACTGGGATGCTTCAATGCAGATCTGGCAAGAAAGAGGGCTTGTAGGAAGTGTAATGAGAAGGGCAAGGACTACAACAATCGGGCAAGATGTTCAGCTAGAGTAAGGAACTTCTTAGCTTTTTTTTCCGCTTTCCATCCCCTTTCCACCTCCACCACACAACATAGAAGTTTATCCTGCTCAACTGCACAGTGCCAGAGAGTTGCCCAGCATTGCAGTTCCATCATTTATACTGCTAGAATGGCCCTGTCTGGCTCTACTGTCAAAATCCACTGCTCTCTGTAGAAGACTCCCAGACACAATCTGCAAGTTAGCACAGCTAAATCCAGAAGAAGTGTGTGGCCACCCTGTTTCAGAGAGTAAGAACTTTGTACAGAAGGGCAGCAGGCCTGCCAGTCTCAGTGACAGAGTTCTCTCAGGCCATTTAGCAGCTCCTAGGACAGGCAGTCTGTTATACAAACAGTTCTGCTGCATTCTGAAGTCAAAGTATTGTGGGACCTTACATTAGAGCAGGAGGGAAAAGACCCAATCTAAAATGGGTTTTACTTGGACATAATAAAATTGTTTTGAGAAACTGACCCCAAAGAGAAGAGTCATTAAGACACTATGAACCCCACTAAAATACCACTATACTTTAGTATGTGGCTGTTGGATGTGTACATAGGGGTTGGACCAGATGATCTTCAAATGTCCCTTCCAACCCAGACCATTCCATGAAATATCACCCATTCTAGTTAAGCTTCCAAGCCAAATGGGACTGCTTGATAGAAGCTACTGTAAAGCTAAGCTACTGTTAAAGCAGTCTTAGGAAACAAAAGTCACAAGTGCATCAGTTCAAGCCTTCTGCATTAACCATCTGCTATCCTAGAGGAATTACTCCTGAATGACAGAATTCCCATGGCAGCAATTTAAGTAACCACCTTAAATGTGCTTCAGAAATAGTCTTATAAAGGATAAACTGCTACAGCTGTTATTTACTCTTCAACTGAAAAGAGAACACAAGTCAAAAAGAGGCAGCTTGTGGAACTATAACCTAACTAATCCTGGGGTCAAATGCTTCATTTTAGCTCTGACCAGCTGTTTTGTCTTTGCCTCCTGATTTCTTGCCTCCATACCTTTTAAGCTGCATGCCTGGGCTTTCAGCAGCTTACATCTTGTTACAAGGCAGTATTTGGAAAAATGTTTCATGCATTAACTCATTGAGATAAAAATCTCTGGTCACTTCAGTAAGTCTACATTTTTGAGAACTGACAGGAAGAACACAGTGGGTTTGCCTCAAGTAGACTAAAAAGCCTGAGTTAAGATTCAGCTGCTGAAGGTCTAGCTTTTAGTAGAAAAACATACTGTGATCTAGGGAGAATCCTGACAGAGGAGGAGCACAGAACCCATCACTACCATCTGTTTTCAAGAACCTTCAATAGAAGAAGCAGTTAGAAAGTTAAAGTATGTATAGGAAAAGGAGGAAAAAACCCTATGGTCTGAAGTCCAATTAAAAGGCTTAGAGAAACCACACCACTGAATTATCTCTTCATGGCAATTGTGTTACAATATGCAGTGCAGTATTTTTTGTTAAAAAGCATCCAGATAAAGGAAAATTAATAACACATGTATATCTTTCAAGTAAGTGGCACTTTGCCCCAAAAGCAGGACAGTAGGGAACAAATTCTGGTGTATTCAGTCTTAAAAAAAGCAGCTAAGGTGTTTTGAGCATAATAGTCTGTCTGCTAATAAAAAAAAAGAATACAGTAGGAGCAGAAAGGCCTGAAAATCAGTAGCCAAAGTACAAGGAACTCTCAAGATATAGGGCAGTTCAGAAAAGCTACCCAAATTCTCCACAAAGGCATCAAACTAAGAGTAGAAAAGTCAAGGAGTTTTACACCATAGAGCTGTAAAAGGAGGAAGTTCTTTGGACTTCCTCAGGAGTCATCAGGAGTTTTAAAAATGTGGAAGTACTCACTGAAGGATTCCAAGAAAACCCTGTTATGAAGTGACTGAAACACTGCCTCAGGGTTAGAAGTGTGGTAAGTACTTTGAAAAGTTTTAGAGGTCAACATATAGCTGTCCTCACATACACAGAGCTCAATAATACCAAATCCTAGAAAAAAAAGTCACATAGAAATGAGAATGTTTACAGGAAGATTTACATGCACATGCAGGTTACATGCCTCACGAGAGAAAGCACAGCTCTTTAGTGACAGATTTCTCTGAGGAGACACCTTCCCCCCCCCCCCCCCCCCCCCATCAGTCAAAGGCTTAGTCAGCAGGCATGCAACATCAAATGCAGTAAGTGTTACAAACCACTAGAATCAAGAACAGACTGCTTATGCCAGTGTATTAATTACAATTAATAGTCATGCCAGTATATTAATGCACTGTTCTTCAACAGCTTAAGTACTGTGTACAGCTCTGGTTCTCTTCCCATTTCAAAGAGGACAGTACAAAAAGTACAAATAAGAATTACAAGGACGACCAAAGATGTAACAAACTGATGCACTTGTCACTCCTGTCTCCTAACACTGCTTTAAAAGCTTCCCTGCAAGAAGGTGTTAGAAAGACAAGGGCTATTCAGACTAGAAGAGGGAAATTTAGAGGATGGAAATAAACTTTGAATAGGTGTTCATTCAATTTTCTCAATATATATATATACACACACACACGTTTGTATATTTTACATTAGAATGAAGTAGAAGTATTCAGCTTTGATGCCTTAATAGATACTACTAAAAGGTGCTAACTAGGCAGAAAATCTTCTCTATTGCATGCCTTCTTTCTAGGGAAACTCTACAGAACTCTCAAAAGCTTGAGTTCAAGCACTGAGATCCTGCTTCAAAACTCAACTGGGTATGGTCCTGGGCAACTGCTGTAGTTGATTCTGCTCTGCAAAGAGGAGTTGGACTAAATGATCTCCAGAGTCACCCTCCAGCCTCAGATCATCTGTGTTGTGCTTCTCCAGCAGCCTTACGCCACCATGGTATGGTTCAGCTTGAATTATTATGACTGTGCACACGTATGTAGTGTTTTCAGTTCTCACTCAGCGTGGAATTGTGTTGAGCAGATAACTGTCCAGTCAAAGCTACAGAGACTTCAGCTGCAAGAGATGCTAATAACAAAAGCTCACGTGCAAGATTTAAAGTAATCTGTACTGTGGTGAAAACTTAGGTACCCATGACATTAAGGTATCCCAAAAACATAACAAGCTTGTGTCAGTAGATGTAGAACCCTCACGCCCTTTACAACAGGCTGAAGAGAATTTAGAAACATGAAGGAAGCTGAAAACCATTGTTTTGCAGCTTCCAACAAGGAGGCTGCAAAATCCTTGAGGGTTCAGCACCTTGCCAATGTAACACAGTGCACGACACTAACATTCTAAAGTCACTGCACTTTGCAAGGCCTAATGTTGCATGTTGTCACTTGAGACAAAAGCACTTGAATTCTTACCAAGGCAGTCAGCTTCCCTGTTTCCCCCTCTCTTGCTGCTCCTAAGAGTTCTTCTTCCAGTTTCCTTTCTTGTGTCCTTTCCACTGCTATTTAAACAAAAAAAACACAACGAAAAACCAAAACAACCCACAAACAAAATTCAAGGTCAGTCTCAATACAGTTACAAGTACATTTAAACTACAGCATTGAAGAAACTATATCAAATCAAGTCTAGAGAAACAAGTTTCCAGTATTATTTATTTGGCATTGGTATAAATGGAATATTTATATAAAAAAAGTCTTGTGTCAGAGCAAAAATGTTCAGGACACGTAATAGTTGACAAGATCTGTGTGTACACACATGCACATATAAATATATTGGCTTTGTAAACACAACCCAACGCCACTGCCCAGTGAAAGGGAAAACAGGGGACCTACACAACACCCATCTTCCCTGTGTTCTTTTCAGTTTTTCTTCTGCTCATTCCTGTCTTCCTACAGAAATGTTATCCTCCTCTAACAATCCAGAGGATGAGCAGGGGAAAGGACTGCTGTCTGTGCACTTGAATGTGGAACCAGAAGAGATCTCTCCTCACAGACACACTGTGGTACTGGATAGAGAGCTTCAGCAGTATTCAGGGCGATCACATCATAATACCAGGAAGCAACACAGTCCTTGAGCTCTCCAAAACTATAAGCACTGAACCTACATAAGTATTTGGTCACCATCCCCCTCAGTTTCAACAGCTCTGGGGTAATGCAGGAAATGAGGGGAAGGGGGGGTTACTCCTCCCCCCCTTTTAATATAACCTCCAAGACCTAAAATTGATCCAAAACTGGGTCACCTTTGCAAACTGTTCAGACTTTTGCTCTTTAATGATTTTGTTGACACAAAGTCACTTACTATTCTTGAGTTTTCCCATCTTCCAGTGAGCTAAGGCTTGGACAGCTGTGTAATGTTCAAAGCTGTAGCAGGGACTACCCCAGCAGGACTGAAATAACACTTGAATAACACTGTTTGAATTCATAATACTTAATTCTCCCAGTCACTTGCAGACATATAGGGGAGAAAAAACCAAACTAAACCTGTCAGTACTACAGACAAGAATGAAAAAAACTAATTGTTTTTTCTTTCTAATGACCAAATTTAAAGAGAAAATTTAATTGAGCTCTAACTTGTAGAAAAATCAACTTTTAGAAGGTACAAGTGTTGGGGAAATAAATAAAATAAATACAACCAGACTACGAGCTATTAAAGTTACCTTCCAGCATATTCCTTATGTCTTTATCATGAGTAACTTCTTTTGCAGTCTCTCCACTCCCATTAACAATAGAAGTATCAGCATTATGCTGCAAGAGTAACATCACCACCTCCTGGAAAACAATTTGAAAACCACTGCTTATCTGTCTGTGGAATGGCAAGGCCACAATCGAGCTCTCCAGCTGCTGACATCCTGTAAGATGAGCTGTGTAGCAGCTTCTTGCCACTGCTGACTTACAGCAGGAAGGGATGCTTTAGAGAGACTGAGTGGGACAAACTGCAGCCTCCTCTCTCATCTCAGTCAGGCTGAAGGAAGTAACAGGAAATGATTTACAGTTGGAGAGCCCCACTCTAATTTAAAAGCTAGTGTACCTGGTGTGAATGTTGAATTTGACAGACAAAATAGTAAGATTGGTTCTTTTGATAAAAGCCAAAGTAGTAGCTCCTTCAAAAAGGCCCAGAGGTCATGCATAGAGGTAGTACTAGTTTAGGAACGTTGCCATCATCAGAATAGTCTCACATTACAGGCCAGTAAAAAGGTTTTTAATTCTACTTTCTATGAATAAACAGCACTTCCAGAAACCAAATGAACCACTGCATCCTCATTTATTATTATTTATTTTTCCCCCTCCAGAAGACACTAAGATTAAACCAATGTGGTTTCTCTGTGAATATGCAGTTAAGAGGACCAATCCCTACACCTTTTACTGTGTCCAACATACCAGGCACAAACACAAATTCATCTGTTGTACTTCAGTAGTATATGAGAGGTCTGTACACTGGTTTCCACAGGGTAATCAGCCCCTGCAGCTAGAGGTAGTGCTGTGCTCCTGCATTTGCTCTGACACACAGAGGCAACACCAGTCAGATGTTGCTGATGCACAGTGCTACAGTGGATGACAACTACAATTTCTTTCTCTGTCTGCCAGCAAAATCTTCGCCAACAAAAAGCTAAAACAAAGATATGACAAAGTATAGCAAGGAAAAACATGGATCAGTCTTCTCCTGTCTTCAAGAAGAGATACCTGTACCATGTTATTGTTTTGGACAGTTATACCAGCTAGGCAGTGTGCCTAGTCTTTTTGAACACAGTGTACCAAAACAGAGAAGTCATTTTCAGACACTGTAAAAACATCCTTTTGAAGTGATCTTATCACTAGTATTTCCTTCATAATTCTGCAACTGAGGCTTAAAAAGAAAAGCCAACGTACGTTACCTTGCGCCCTGTGAAAGCTGCACGATGGAGCGGAGTGTCCCCCATGTCATTCAGCACATTCACATCAGCACCAGCCTAAACAAGACCACAAGACATCTCAGTGTCCTTCTAACAAGAGCTACAGAGCTGCTACCTCTGACTGAGGGAGGGGGAGGACAGGACACCAAGGTAAGCCTTGTGGCAAATCAGATCAGGACTGTAACACAGCCATCCTGGAAACAATAATGAAGTACATGTGTACAGTTCATAACCTCTGGGAACTGCTTCAAAAAAATCAAGAGCCTCCTGCATCTTTTCCAGGCACCTTCCTCACTTTTAAACTTATTTTCCATATACCTCTCTAACACAGGGGATGAGTGGTGGTGTTTTCTCTGTTTCCTTTTGTGTGTGTGTGTTTTGTGGCTTTGCTGCTTTGTTTTTGTTGGCTTTGTTGTGGTTTTTTTTCTTCCCCCTTATTTTTTTAGTGTGGGGGTAAATGTGAGGGGAAAAAACCCAAACAACTTAAAGAAAGAACTGCATATGTACTATATAACGTGCATACATAGATTACAGATGTACACACAGCAGCATCAGCCTCCCACTGCTCCTGATTTAACAAGGTGTGTTCTTTCTAGGCACCTCTTGCCATTCTTTCACTTGAAGCAAAAACTTGCATGCCAACATTAAGATGGCACCATCTGAAATTTCACCTTTCTTCTCCCTTTTTTTCCTCACTTTGTATGACAAGAGGAAGAAAGATTCAAGACACTTTCCCCACCCCATACTTGCTATCTGAAAAGAAGACTGCTTGCCACACTGCACGAAGCATTGTTCCAGGAAACCAAGAAATCCTATCCTTCTTTAAGTATTTCTTCTACATCACTTTACCCAACCTCTCAAAGGGTCAGAAAGAAGGCAGGACATTCTTTAGCATCTTTAGCACATACATTTAAATCACATTATTTAGCCAGGTCACTGCTGCCTGCCTAAAGTTAGCTGAGGAACTTGACTCTAGTTCCAGAGGTCTGCTTATAATGTTTGTCCTTCACTATCTCTTTGAGCATAACATTTAGGCACAAACATACTAACTTTCAGAGGTGCACAGTCTCCTTTATTATTTGACTTATTCTTTAAGTAATACCCTTTCAAGAGCCCTACCGGCAAAGAAAGCACAAAGAATATACTCTTCCAACCTTGAAAGCAGTGACAAATACATTAAATGACCGAACTTTACCTTTTGCTTTAAGTAGCCCTCTTGGCTTGAGAGCAGCACTGAACAGGTATGTGGGCCAAAGTAGAAGTCAGATCTCAACTTTGTTCCCTGCTTTAGTCATGATTACAGCTAGTAGCCTTTATTCTGAATGAAATTCAAGTCTAGATAAGCTACCCTTGTATTTGAGGCTGTTTAGCATGTTCCTGCCATCTACAGCAACATCTTTCAGACAAGAACAGGGTATAACACAGTCAGGGTTGGTTAGAGCTACCCTGAGAGCTGAGGGTAAAAAAAATAAATAAACTCAGTCAGAAACAACTGCAAATGCAGTGCAGATGTGGCTATGGAAGATACAAATAGGTCAGCTTGGACAAGAGAGCTTCATCATTTCAAGGTTCATTATTTCAAAGATGTTCATTATTTCAAAGATGTTAGAAATAGTGAGTCTAACTATGTTAGCCTGTGCCTGGAAAGAAACACACAAATTGCTTTGCCAGAATTCTGCACATATTTCTATGCACAACATAGAAATAGACAGCACTGATTTCTTTTTTTTGCATTTGAATTTGAAACACATCAGCCTTTTCTACAACTCAGAAAGTGAAATTACCTATTTATACACTTTAGGTAGCACAGGAAGCTAGACCAGGCCCTTCAAGCATGTGAATTACTAGTTTGTGGCTTACTATATGCAGATACTCACTAAGCTTGAAAAAGGCTGAAGCTTTCACAAATGCATATCTATATAGAATATGACTTTAATTCCTATGTTCAGATAGTCACAGACAAACACACATACTCCACAAGAAAGTTAAAGTACTGGTAACTGTAAACACTGTTCAGAATAACAGCTGTATACTACTGTATAGGCTTCCAGTGTCACTGGTTTGGGTCCTTGTAAACTGGGATGACTGTAATATTGGAACTGTCTCGTTCCTCAGTTTTAACAATCAGTTCTCTCTGTTATACGCAGATAAACTGTAGGAGAGCTCCAACTCTCTACAAAGTCACCTGTCTCCTATAACAAAAACTTGAATAAATCCTGCTTCTAGCATAGCAAACAATTTTCTGCCTTACACACAAAGACAAGTAGAAACATACCTTCAGCAGATCCTCTACTACAACAGCATGTCCAAAGTAGCAAGCAAGATGAAGAGGTGTCCAACCCATATTAGATTTACTTCTGCCTAAAACACAAAACAGATAAATTAAGTTTTGGTCACACAATACAAAAAAAGATCTTGCTGTATTCTTGGAGGTTAGCACGGTTGATCATCCTCACAGCAACAGAGGAGCAAGGAGGCTGGAAGCATCAATGCTGTTCACATCATCTGAAAGATTAAAGTGGGATGCAGTTTGAGAAGCCTAGATTCAGATCTACAAAACCTTTCTGAAAAGATAAAGTCACGCAATCTGATGGAGAATATAACCCTTGTTTTCATGTAACACCTTGTTCCTCAACAGGAGCAAGAAGCTTTAGTTACTTTTATTCACTATGAAAATAGCAGATGCAAGTACACACTTCTTATCAAAAAACACATTTGGTTCACTTGATTTTTATTGCCTGCATACAAATGAGAGGTAGGACAAAACAAGATGAAGAACAAAATGGGTGGGCTGACCTAGCATTAGGGGCTTTTGCTGTCTTGTGCTGGTACTAATTTTTAATAAAGAGAGGCTTAATATGTATTGTGATTTGAAGTCTCTGTGCACTCAAACACATCTGCAATCTACAGGTCTAAGCCTCTGCAGGAATGGTAAGTACAGGCAGAAAGCAAGCACAGAAGTGACCATAAAAAGGAAACTATGATTTATGCTTTAAAGAGCATTTAAAGCATGCCCCGGAGGACTGGCTGTACAAATGGAACTCAAGAACTATCCTACAATCACTTCTTTAAAAGCAAGATATTAAAATATTAGAGATTAGTAAGATAACAAGTTATTTTCCAATTGTAGCACTCAGTTGTATTAAGCAAAGCAGATCTGTGCTTTGTTTTTACTCAGCAACAGACCCACAACATTCCAAGTGCCATGACAGCTTTTAGCTATCGTTTTGTATTTGGATGCAAAATGAAAATAAGGCATTAGAAATTGTTTTGAAATTACTGCCACCCTTTCATGTATCCTCAAGCACTGAGGCTTGGAACATGGACAGCACAAGTCTGCCCAGGGGAGACAAGCCACTAGCACAAGTAAAATAGAGAACTGCTGGTCTTGCAAGTTCATAATGTTTTCTGCTCTCATATTACAAATTAACATTAGAATGTGGTTCACAGCTGAATATTTCCCCATTTCTTATAGTTGTTTCCAGCTAATCTTTCCGCCCTTTATTGGCTATTTCTTTTGTTATTTGATTCTCTTTTCTTCTCAACTTCTTCTGTTGTTCCAACCCCAGATTTGCTGTCTTTCCTTCATCAGTCTGGCTTACAACAGTTTCTGCCCCACGTGACTGGTGGGCTGAAGTACCACAGAAGATAAATACTGTGTGGATCACTAACTCTGGAGCTGTGTATGCTGGATAACATACTAAATGGATAACATTCATCCAGCAGTTTAGTAGAGAAGAAAGTCCTTTCAAAGTACACAAAAGAGGTCGGAGTTGCACTGAATTGATACAATTAGCCCAAGACAGTCATTAGTTACAGCAGTGCCAAGACAGTGCTGCTGCCATGCAATTTGGTCATGGAAAATAATAAAGTCAGAAACCTGTCCAGATTTGTAGTTCTTACTGAATAAAGTGTCACAGGCACTTGTTCAACACCCACTCTCAATGTTTGCACTTCTGCTGTTGGCTGGCCAGTTACTTCTTGAGCTCCAGGTGTTTGTTACTTCTCCTCAAGTGACCACAAGGGTTTGTACTTCTTAAAACTATGACTTTAAATGAGGCAATCATGACACTGAGTAGAATATAAGGATAAGAAGGCAGAACAAACACAACAACAAAGTAATTCCCCTACCCCTCCCACCCAGTTCTCTACCTTGATTCCAGTTAACTGAAATAGTATCATTTGAGACTTAGTTTAGAGAATAGAAACAAACTAAACAGTCATTGCCTGTCTGTGCTCCGCTAGGCCACTGTGCAGTCACTCAAATGTGTATTCTGCCATATCACACTATTAACCTTATTTTACAGTTTTCTTACTTTGCAAAGTCCTAGATATTCCATTTTCTTATATTTAAGGAGAATAAGCCAACACCGATGGCCTTAGAAAGCATGATCAGTTTGGATGAACCCCAGGTTTAGAGCTGGTTTAACGTGGAGACCTTCTTTTGAAATCAGCGAGGTGACAAAATTGGAAGTGGAAGTTCACACCATTTGGCTGGGTTCTCATCAAGCAAGTCTTGCTTATCTGCAGGCGACGACTGGCTGCGATCCAGTCACAACATAGCTTGTGAATCTACAGCACAGCCTCAGAAAGACAAGACAGGCTCTACGAGATGTTTAAAGTAGGCTTTGACACTTGGGCACATTAACATGTTGGACTTCTGTCTCCCAAGGCACGCTCCAGGGAAGTTTATCTCCAGCACAGCCTCCTACCTGCTTCAAAAGTACTTTATCCCCAGCCACATGTCAGAGCCATGTAAGATGCAAGCCCTGAAAGAGCTGCTGCAGCACTGAAGACATTCCCTGTACTCTGACTTTCTAGGGACATCCGATTATACAGCCTGTAGTGACAGAAGGACAAGAGGCTGGAAGAGAAGGAAGATTGAGGGTAGCAAAGAGTCAGTTACAGTCTACAGCCTGTACTTTAGTCAATCACCATGTGGTTATGCTATTACTATCTGGTAGTACCTAGCTGATCAGGATTCATAGCAAGACATAGCAGCCTCGCTAGTGTGGAGGCAGAATGGCAGGGGTGGTTACACTGCACAGGCTGTTTGGCCTGAATCTGCCTTAGAGTATTTCCAGGGGAGAACTCTGTTGGGAGTAGAGTGATTGAAACACTCCGTATCTAACAAGTGACTGGAAGAAAGGATTTAACTCTGAAGTTTCACACAACCAGAACAGTTTCCCCAGAGAACAATTCAGTTACACTTGTGTGTGTCCTCTAGCGTTTAGATGAATCAGGACTTAGAAAGCAGATACTTCTCTGTGTACACATTCCATATTAAGAATTGATTAACCTTATATTACCAGCACACTCCCTCTAGCTTCCTACACCTCCCATTAGCATTCATGTATTAGCTAGCTGGCCACATTTTGCTAAGCTGGAAGAGTTAACAGCTAAGCACCATCTTTCTCTTTGTTAGCCAAGTCTCTTCTACGCTGCAGATTTCACAATGCTAACACTCGACTTGGAGCAGGTGCACTGACCAGAGACCAGTTTGCTTGATACAATATAGGACTGCAGATGATGCCATTTCATTCCTCTTTCTTGACTTCAGAGAATGTTGAAGAACACAACTCAGAAGTGCTGAAATACCTTCTAAGCACAACAGACTTCATCAACTTATTTATGGGTACTGTTACATGAATTTTAAGATACTCGTGTTCCAGCTGCACAGGTACTACACAAGACATCAGGAATATTTGCAGAGGACATACTTGGGACCGTGGAAGACTTCAGCTCCATCAAGGTCTGTCTAGTTCCCCTTTAAATTATGAACTCCCTCCCTGAAGATGAAGTTGCAAGGGTTTGTGGTTTACAACTAACTTGTTTTTCTGAGGTGACTACAACTATTGTGAAAACACAAGACGTGGCTGAGCAGTCAAACAAAAAGGATGAGTAAACTCATTATTAAGAGCAAGACTGGGGAAAGGGATAGATAGAGCTTGTTCAGATAACAGGGTTCCCTGCTCTTCAGGGCAAGGTGCTCCCTCTGCCATGGCTGAGAGGAAGCACAGTTGCTCTCTCATTCCCCTCTGCAGCACTGCCTTCTCAGTTCTGCTTAACAGTTAAATGCTGAACAAGTAGCTGTGGGGAAAGAGTGGGATACATAGCCACTTGTTTTGAAGCAACCAGAAACAAACTCGTGTAAGTGAAGAGAAACATAAAGCTACTAAATGAATACAGAAATAGGGCAGCCTGCAACTGCTAGCAAGCTTGCAAATCCAGCCCCAGTGAGAAGTTTTAATGCTCAGCCAGTTGCTTATAGCCACAACTACGTTAACTTTAGCACATGCAAAACTTTTATGTTGGCCAGGGACTCAGACACAGGTGACTGTCAGTTCTGCCTGTTTTTTGCAAGTAACCCAATATACTCCCAATGGTAAAAAGCAGACACTTGTTCCAGTCATTACTACAAGTGGCAACAAATGTAGCTGCTCCTACTAAATGAAACATGGGCCTAAAAAAACCTGTTAAAAAATAAAAATACAAAATATAAACATCACACCTAGTAGAGCACAAATAAATGACCTAAACTTCTCCACAGTTCTCTTTACCTCCCTGGCACCACAGTCTGTTTTGGCTAGTGTTACAAAGCTCCAGAGTTGGCATAAATATGAACATAGAAAAAAAGAGGTGCTGATTCTTTGTTTTGTTGACATTTCTAGCTTCTGCAAATTTCTCTGAGGTTTTCTGTGCACTACAACTATTTGTACTCTGCTTCTATGATCTCTCCTGTATGCAAGTATGGCCTTAAGTCACAGGATAAAAGCGGCTGTTTAAGTGGTTTTTTACTACTCTACTGAACACTTCAAAGAAAGTACTGTCAGGGAGTTTCACTATGTGTGACTTCAACAGGGAGATTACAAGCAATTGA
This sequence comes from Todiramphus chloris collaris, assembly GCA_025345505.1. Lineage (NCBI taxonomy): Eukaryota > Metazoa > Chordata > Aves > Coraciiformes > Alcedinidae > Todiramphus > Todiramphus chloris. Next base: position 1,722,214 of record JANVCC010000261.1, read on the forward strand.
GGAAGGTTACTAACCTTTACAGTTGATATTAAAGCTTATTTCTCCTTTGTCCATGGTGTCCAACAGCTGTTTAACTTCTTCAGCATTTCCATTTCTAGCATCGTGGAGAAGTTGCTGTTCTGCTTCAGTACTCATCTCTAATAAAGGAACCAAAGAACTAATTTTGCAATCTGTAAATTATAGCTTAATATTACATCACTTTTCTCCTTTATTTAATACTAAGGCTGGTATGAAAAAGATAATATTTCCTTTGTAGAACACATTTAACATGCAATGTGCTTTCAACAGTCCAGCACCCAGTCATGCCACTAAGAGACCTTAAAATGCCTCAGAACACAGTTAAATAACAAAATACCCATGTAATTCTTGCTTCAGTTTTCCAGGTTCTAAGTGTGGCCTGGGAGTTGGAACTGTATACTGCAGTAAGGCAAGCTCTACCACAGGCATAACCAGTAAGCATTTACCTTTTCCTCGTAAAGTTTTTCGCCTTTACCCCTTGAGGTTTCCAAAGCAACAAGAAGGGGGAAAAAGAAAAAAAAAAAAAAAAAAGTATTATGTATGCCTCTTAGCCCAAGTATTTCTTCCGGATTAACTGAGGCTTATTTTGGTTGCCAGCCCTGGGAAACAGAATTTGTATTCACGTGGAGGTCCCAGACACCCACGAGTGACTGGTACTATCAGCTCTTGAACCCAGATACCTGACCCCTCCAATCTCGACTTGAAGGGGAGTCATATGCTCTTTGTAAATTTGACCTTATCTTTAAGAAACACAATAGTACAATATAAAGAAGTTAACACACAACTGTAAAACATCACTATCTAATTCTCATCTTACCCTTGGTCTTTAACTATTGAAAGAAAAATGGTGTATTTACATCTTTCAAAAGAAGGGAGAAGCCAGAATCTATTAGCATAGCTATTTTTACATGTCTCTACTAGACAGGGAGCCTTAGACCTTTAGGCAAGTGATACTGCTACTTACCACATCTCTTGCAGAAGACTTGAGTGATTCACATGATTTATTTATTTTTTTAAACGCAAAATAATCTTTTTTTTCCACACTGACAGAATCAAAACCTGAAGTTTTGCCTTTTTTTGGTTTGTTTTGTTTTCTAATGTTATTACTAGATCCAGATGCAGCACAGCTCAGCACACGAAAGAAACAATTTTAATGTCTTATTTAAACACACTGCTTTTAAGAGGCATCAAAGAGCAATTTTAGAAGCAGCCTCAAAAGACTGCGCTGCTAAAAACAACTATAAAAGTTGTCCAAATTTAGCACATTGAGTTTGGTGTCTTCACCTGACATGCTAGGCTTACCAGATCCTGCAGAATCTAGATTTCTGAAGTCAGTTAATGATTGCAAAGAACACTACTGGCCTCACATAGCTAGCTCTCCTCCACTAGCAGAGGTTTTGATTAGTGTCACAAACTGTTTACACTGCACTGCATCGGACAGGGGGTTAGACTGCATCACACACATAGCTACAATAGATGCAGGGAGCTCTGACTACTCTAAGATGAGAAGCTACTCAGCAAGAAGAGAGACAGTGAGAACATCTGGCAAGACAGCAAAAGCCTGTGACAGTGACAGACCTTGTAATATTCAAGACAGAAGCCTAGAACAGGACAGCCTGCCAAGGCTCTAACACAGAGAACAGTCTTTCCCCACCTTTTGCTCAGCTAGCAAAAGGAGAGAGAGAACCTCTTTTCAAAGAATTTGACAGACTACACAAGCCCTTTCTAGCATCTTTCAGAAGAACAGACTGGATCAGTCACCTGCAACCTAACACAGACACAGGATACAAATGCCTTCTTCCAGCACTGGTTAGACAATACTTGTTTGTGCCTGCTTTTCAGTTCTACTAGAAAAAGAACCAAAAAACTCAAACAAAAAAGACAAAAAACAGTACTAGTCCTTCTAGTAATCCTTTGAGCCTTGAAGCTACCTTCTCCTTTAAACAGGAGTCCATCTGCTTGTCTGAGGCAACACAGCACAGTTTGTTGTTACTGGGGCAGGTATAATTATCCTCAGTGAAGCAGTTCTGCCGGTGTCTAGAGCAAGATCAAAATCAAATGTGTTAATGTATTATCAGTCTATAATACTTTCACTGAAGCAGAGTGATACAGTTTCAGAGGGACTGAGAATCGTACAGACAGAAGCTAAGAGGGTAGTTAGAGCTTGCTGTGGTAGCCTACCCATCAGGGATGGAACAACAAAAAGCAAGCAGCTCATCCTTCATTTTCACCTCCTCCCACACAATATTTCTTTAGCCATCTCTCAGATGTCTCAGATGAGAGAAACACACCCTCTATCATTTGTCAACAAACACAACAGGTACTTATAGCAATGCACTTTCAACACATTAAGAACCTTGAGTTTCCATTTGGTATTGATGAGAAGGAATCAAAAACCGCTTGGGAAGGGAACCAAGGAGCTGATCCAAATGCACAACTCTTGTATGCAGCAAGGCCAGTTACACACAGGAGCAGAATCTTAAACAGCTTAAGGCACTCAGAAAGCTGAATCACTGTGTAAAATTACTTGCAGGATTTTTTCTCCCTCCAAATAGTCATTAGGTTAAAAATCAATGATTTGTTTGCACTCTTACAGCAAATATTAGCACGCATAGCAATATGGCTAAGAAAGGTCTGTCTGCTTCACTAGTTTAGTCCCCAGAGGCTTTGCTGTTTAGGCCAAGCTCCTGATTTCAAATACACTCTGTAAGCTTGAAGCATGCAGTGATGCAGAAGAATGGCTGTCTGGCTATTAGTCATGCTTAGAAGGATCATTTGTGTGAAAATGTTCCGACAATTGGGGCTGGAAAGTGAATCTGCAATGCAGTTACTCATCAGACAAGTGATACAGAACCTCAAGTTTTAGCTAACAAGTTAAATGAAGTGCCTAAAATGAAGCTGGCAGCAAAGGGGCTCTTAACAGAACTTGGAATAATCTCAAAAATACTGTTTTAAGCAACAAGAACTGCTCTATAATGGAGATAAGCAACCACCAACAGAAGTTTGAGTGGCAGGTTTAGAGCACGGAAAGAAATCAATACACAAACTATGTGCTGACAACCACACTCCACAGACGTGCATTCACCTGCAGGCAGAAGTTTATTTGGCAACACCACCCACCACCAAGAGAGCTCCAAAACCCCCATCCCCCAGTTTTGAGGTACTGAGCCACACCATCAGCACTAAGGTAGAAACTTAATAGTTTAGTTTGGATTTATTAGCCATAATATACTACTAGCAAGCTAATCTATATACATTGTGCTGCCTACATGCAAAGCTACTAGACACTGAAGGGAGTGGACATCTGCTCAGTCAGTGGCATTGCCATCATTACCTTATTCCATTAATAAACTGGTATAAACTGCCCTTCACAGTTATCTTTATGCCTTGTGCTGCTGAAAGGCTTCTGTGGTAGTCTCTACAGTGACTGGCATACCATGAGAAAACACCACAAAAGAGTATTTAATGTCTCCTGTATTATACAGCAGAGATGTGACTCCAAGGCACTTTCATTGAACTCGTTAGTACTTTGCTGCTAATTTAATCTTATCCTTTAAGAGGGTATAAAAAATAGCACAGGGATGCTCCGCTCGTTCTACAAGACCTACAGCAGATTCTCACACTATTGCAGCATCTGTCTCCACACAGGGGTTGTTTCCCACACCAAGGAGAGCCCAGGTTACCATTCTGCCCACTCAGAAGGGAGTTCTGCAGAATACTTCACCAGGAAAGTCCAGCTAACTACTGGTATAGAAACTACACAACTGCTAGGAGAGAGTCCAAGCAAAACAAGCAGCTTTTCTCACAAAGTGATCTACGGAGACCTAAAGCACTACCCCAGACCACAGGGCAGCAGTACTGAAAAGACCCACTTGCTTTCACTTTGATTTCCTCTCCTGTTGAGGCCTCCTGCCACGCACACAACCCAGAACAGCAACAATACACACTCTCACCAGAACATGGCTGGTTTTCACTTCGCTGCAGCTTGAGGGACATGGTTTAGGGACCCTAGCAGTGCAGGGTGAATGGTTGGACTCGATCTTAAAGGTCTCTTCCAACCAGATGATTCCATGCTTCTATGATAAGCAGTTCAAGCAGTACTGGCAGTGCCCAACCTTCACATTAGGGCTCCGAGTCAGCAGCCACCAGTTGCACAGGAAGCTTTCTAGCTGTGACGAACAGTTCAGTCGGCAAAAAGCACAGCACTGGCTACTGTTTCAAGAGATGTCCCTCTAGCAAGGAAAACTAGATTCCCGTAGGAAAGGATGGTACCTCCTCAGGAAGGCCTTTACACGTCCCAGCACGCACGCCTTACGATGTGATGCCTGTAAAGGAGGAGGACGAAATGCACCCAACTGCACTAACAGACAGAACCTGTCTGCAAACCCACACAACGAACACACTGCGCTGACACAGGCTGCTCCACGAAGAAAGAGAGCTGCAGTACTAGAAGCATGAGTGATGTTATCTAAAAGCACTCATTTTAATCTCCAGTGAAAGGGTTCTCGGAGTTAGAAGCCGCACGTGTTTCTGTGACACAGCCTCATGGTACTTCACGTGGAAGCACCAATTTAAAAGCCAAGCTACTGCTGCTCGGTAGCTCGCCCCGCTGCAGTCCCACAGTATCTGCTCAACACCCCTGCCAAGGCAAGGGCTGTTAAAACTAATCCCCGTTCTTGGGCACCTCCGGGCTGTTCTCTGCACACAGTTCAGTTCTGTTACATCAAAGGCTTGCTTTCAGCCCACAGCTCTGAATAATCTTACCCGAGCTAGGGCGAGATCTCCCCGGATCAGCAGGCAAGCGCGGTTCCGAGCGCAGAACTTCAGCAGACCCTCCGGGAGCTCTCTACGCGTGCCTAGAACCGAGCAGGGGGGTCAGTACCGGCAGTTTAAACACGTTTTAAGGCGACGGGCTCATGCATCGCAGCAACCGCACTTCTTACCTCCGGGAAAGGCGCGCCGAGGCTCGGGGCGCGGATCCCCGCACCTGGAGGCTCCGGCCCCCCGCCCGGACTCTGGCGGCGAGCGGGGGAGGAGGAAGAGAAGGAGGAGGAGCAAGGGCCACCCGCGCACCACAGCGGACGCTGACACCGTCCCCCAAGGCCAGAGCCCCCCCAGCTACCAAGGGCTGACTCTGCTTCAGCCCCTCAGACTCCAGCCGAGCCGTACTTTGGGACCCCCGAGGGGCGGGTGAGGCTGCGAGGGGCTCCGGGGGGGGGGGGGGGGGGGAAGCAGGGGCTCCCCCAAACGCGCTGCCGCCTGCACAGCGAGCCGGGGTCCCGTACCCCCTCCAGGCCGCCCCGGCCCGGCAGCCCCGCCGCTCCCCTGGCAGCCGGCTCTGCCTGAACTTCGCGGCGGCTCGGGAGCCGCTCAGGGAGCGGGGGCAGCAGAAGGGACGGCGCAAGAGGCGGCGGCGGCGGCGGCGGCAACGGCAAAAAAGCAAACGCCACGCAGCAGGAGGGCGAGTCTCCCGCCGTTCCCGGATTCCCCCCCCCGCACCGCACCGCGTCACGGAAGCAAATACACCCGAGGCGGGTGGGGCGACCCGCCGCCAACACAGCCCCGCAGCCCCGGCCGCTGCCCCCGCCCCCCTCCGCGCCGTGTTGTACGCACCAGCCCCGCACGTGACCCGCGGCGGCAGCGCGGGCCGCTCCCCGCCGCCCTTGCAGGGCGGGCTCCCGGCGGGGCGGGGCCGAGCCCGGCCCCCTCACCGCGGTACCGCCCCCTCGCCACGGTGCTGCCCTCCAGGCCCGCCCCGCCTCGGCTCGGCTCGGCTCGGCTCTGCCCGGCCCGGCCTGCGGGGCTCCGGCCCACGCGGGTGAGTGGGGAGGAGGCGGCGGGGTCGTTCCGTCCGCGCGGGGCCGGTCCCGGGTGCGCCCAGAGCTCTGCCAGCGGAGCCAGGAGGGGCGAGGCCGGGCCCCGCCGAGGGCCCCGCGCCCGCGCGGTTTCAGAGAGAAACGAGCCCGCAGCGGGGACAGCGGCAGCGGCCGCGCTTCCCCAGGGGGGCGGTTACCACCCCTGCCACCCCGGCGCTGCTCGGTCTCGTTGGGGCCGGTCCCGCTGCGGGGTGCGCGGCTCTGGCCCCCGCCGCCCCTGCCGAGGGGAGCTGCGGGGCGGGAAGGCGAGGACACCGGCAGAGCGCAGGGATGGCCCCTCACTGGAGGGTGGCCTTGGGAAACGCTTCAGCCTCACGTAGGAAGGTGATGCGTGCAGGCACTCTCCCGAGAACGGCGTGCCCGGCAGCAACCGGAGACAGACAGAGTTTTGGTGCTGCTGGCGACAGAAAGCAAAGGACCCCCTTGGTTCCAGGCCCTTTGGTCCGTCCTGCTGCTTCCCATCTCTTCGTCCTGCCCTCGTGTATTCTCCGCTACACCTTTCACCTGCAGTCAATAGCCGGCTCCTCGGTGTTCTGCCTTTAGGTGGGTTTTGCGTTTCGAAAGCTCCCACAGTGCCTTTGAATTTCTTAAGGAAGCAGCGAAGCTTTGGGGTGTTCAGGCATGACAGAGTCTGTGTCATATGCAGAAGAAGTGCTGAAGAGGCGAGGCAGGAGCCACAGGTGCCATGAGAAACTATCTCGGAGGATTACAATGAATCTTCTGTTCCAAAAGAGAACAAGTTTAAACCTGAGCAATTCTTGTGAAACTCTTGAGACGTAAATAATGAGGCATGCTTCATTTTTTTTCTCTGTTGTCTATAGCTACAAATACTCTTTATCTTTTAAGAGTGAAGTACCAAAAGAAGAACAAGAAGAGTTCCACACCTCCAGAGATAATACAAATTTACTGTCTTTGGACATCTGCTGCTTTTCATTAGTTTATCTTACTTAAGACATCTGCTTCTGGGGATGCTTCATCAATAAGTATATGACATCTGAGAGGCTTCAGCAGAGGATCACACTGACTATCTTTCCTTAGGAGCAGGCCTTCAAGTTGCTGTCCAAGCTTTCCGAGCACCGTCTGGTTTATGCCCACAGTCATATCTTTTCTGTCAGTCTGTCTTCTTTCCTTTTATTTCTTCCTCTTGCTTCCGGCTTTGTGCCACCTTTCAGAATGCTCCGAACGTTGTAACTGCTCCAAGCAACCTCGCAATAAAGTCAAACATCCCACCCTTTTCCTATTTTGGATTATATTTTAGGTACACAAATACTATATAAAAATATTTGTATTATTTCCTCAAAAATTTCTTTTTTATTTTTTTTTTTTTGGTAATAAAATGAAAGTCTTGGCATCCTCCTACTCTATAACCTATTGCAGTGCAGCACAGATTGCATCACAGAGCTTTATCCTTTAGCCAGTCAGTTATACTGGAGCTCCCTGTTCTGCACCACGGGGTAGGGGCAATGAATTGAGAGGGACGGTGCAGGGGGGGTTTGTAGATCTCAGTAAGAAAGGCCTGAATCACTTCTGAATCACAAATCACTTAATACAATTATTGTTTTAATAGACAGAATAGAGAAGAGTTGTGCAGACAGCAACTAAATCTTATGTCCCTTCAGATGCTGGGAAACCCATGGACTGGGAAACTCTGGACTAACCCTGGATGGACTTCTCCCAGGGCACGCTGCACAGGTCCCATCTGTGGAAAGAAGCTCTGGCTCAGTCATTCGAGCTATTTTAATTTTCTTACAAGAAAACAGCTATTCATAAAGGGTGTTCAACATGAGAACTTCTTGCTGCACTTCTAGATAACAGCAAGGGCAAGCAGGTGGTGTAATCTGCACCAAGCGCGTGCTGCCTGCAGGCTCCTCTGTGCCAAGGAGCTGGTGGAGTTCATCCTGCTGGCCGAGGGCTCTGCGTGGCACAGCACAGTTCTGAAGGCAGCACAGCACAGAGCTGGGCCCGCTCAGGTTCACTGTGCAGGGCATGACTGGACCACAGCCTCCTGGATGTACGGTGGGCTCCTGGTCAGGATCACTACACTCCCCCTGCTTCCAGCATCTTCAAGGAGTGCCTGTTTTTCATCAGCGCTTTTCCTTGCACATCTCAGAGTAATAACACAAGTGCATGTGGGATTTTGAAGGGCGGAAACGAGAAAACCAATGTTGCTGATACCAAGCGTCCTTTCCGGTTTGAGCATATCTTTTATCTTTTCTCTTTTTTTATCCTTTTCACATTGTCCCTTTTTCAGATAACCCACTGCAATTAGTGAAAGCACGAAACGCTTCCCACGTTAGGGCTGAATGCACTGGCAAACAGCCTCACACAGAGCCCACTGACCTGTTTTGTCAGTGCTTTTTCACCCTATAGTGTATTTTACATCCTCTCATATTCTGGGATGGGGTGATGGGGCAACCTGGCTGCAGAATTCAAAGCTATAAAGCCATACGTAGTGCTTCCTGAGGAGAAACTTATTTAGGGAGGGAGGTTCTGCTGGGTGTAGTGTGTAATCTTCTAGCTGAATTCATTGCTGCAGGCAACCCAACCCTATGACTAGAAGTATTTCAGCTGGAAATTTTGAAATAATACCACTCCTCATTGACATTGCTTGAAAGAAAATAACTGCACTGCTGTGGTTGATGTCATCATTAGCAACTGCAGAGGCCAACACACTGGTGATTTCTCATTTTGCAGCTGAGAGCAGCCAAGCAGCACCTCTCAATGCCCGTTTCTGAGTCTGCACAGTTGACCAAGGTGGGTTATCCACAGTTGAACTAAGGAAGCACATGTCAGACTTGGGAAGAGAGCAGAATTACTGGGCATTTGCATTGCTGCCTGCCCCATGAAACCTCACAACTGTATTTACGATACGAATCTTTATTGTACTGACACTGTTTTCTTCCTCTTCAGACTATTGCTTACTGGTCAAATGTGAGATACACAATTTAGCAAGGGAGTGTACCCATGGAAATGAGAAATGGAAGTAATAAATGATACATGACAGGTTTCACATATGTTTTCATGCAGTAAAATGTTTAATAACCAAGTGTTTGATGACCAACAGTCATTGGACAGAAATTAAACATTTTTATGCAGTCCTGGTGCATCTCTTGAGAAAGTTGCTCCTCTGTAAAGCAGCGCAGCAAGTGCAGGCCCTTGTCATCTTTCCACACTGATTTTATTTGCTAGGCTGGCAAAAGAGAGGCACAGGAGAATCAGCTAATGTGCTGTCACTCTGGGATGTGACTCCTGTGGATCTTCTCCCTGGAGGATGAAAAGCAACTTCCAGTGAGCGAGGAAAGCAAATTTCCATATTGTTCTGAACTGCCTGCAACAAAATTTTTACAGAGGCGAGTCTGCTACTGGTATTTATTACTGGTAGCTACTGGTATTTATTTCATACTTTGCAGGAAATACCCATGTAATGTGGTTAATTTGTAAATGGTGTGAGCCAGATTAAGTGCTCAGATTAAGAATGCTTTGTGCTGCTCAAAGCAGCGCTGAAGGAAGCAAGTTCAGTCAGTTTCCAGAGGAATCCTATCGCAGAAAATAAAAATCTTATAATAAAGAGTTTATTTTAACATACCCTTTTTATCCGAATGGAGGTAAGGCAGGAGAAAATCTGAGAATCCACTGATCTCCTCCTGCCAGGAGGCTCCTAAAACCTGCTAGCAGTTAGTACTTCATGGAAAAGCTTTCAGATTTCCCTGGCTCTGCAGAAGACAACCGTACACCACCAAAACCAGCACACAACTGAGTCGTGCCTAAAAGAGAAGAAACGTACTTACCAAGGTGCATGTCACCTGTACCTGTGCATCTCCTTCACCTTACCAGACATGCAGTCTTAGACCTAGATTTAGGCTTATTTAATGCTTTTTTTTTTTTCCTTCTTCTTCTCGTGATTTAATCAGTTTGGTTTGGTTTGGTTCCAAACACGGAGAACTTGAAGCTGCAAACCTTATAGCTAATTTATGTCAGTTTATACTGCAGTCTAGCAAAACACATCATTGTGAAACTGAAATCAGCTGAACTGCTTTGTGCTTGAAAGTATCTGTGTTCCTTACCGGATGGCTTTGATTGAGATTTATATCAGATGTAGAGTGGAGCTGGAGCATTAGAGAAAACTTTGTGTTTTGTTGGTAAGTTACTATAGCAAAACGCTTCCACTGAGCTATTTTTAAGCTAAAGCTACAGCACTGGCAGAGCCTCAGTAGAAGAAAATCCTGCCCAAACCCAAAATACAGAACAGAGGGCATTAACTGGTAGTACATGACATGATATTGTCCATAGTTGTTCTGAATCTTCCTCTTTTTGTGTACAAAAGAAGTTGCGATTACACCACGCGGCTTGAACTGTTTTATGCAACATCAAGCAGGGTTATTGATATTTTACTCCAATGTTTTGCTTCTTATATATTCCTTAGTTCTATGTTTTCCACTTCATTGTGATTCAATCCTGATTTATCCTTATGTGTTTACAAACTGCAGCCTCGTCAAAGTTATAGTCAAGATCCCATCAGCTTTAGTCCAGATTTCATGATGTACGCTTTACACGCGATTCTTTGTCACAGATCAGAGTTCTTCACTCATATCAATCATGTTCTTCCCAAGCTACATTTACTTTATGCTGTGAAAGCTCTCTTACTGTCTTCCTAACATCGTTTATATAACACCTTTGTTTATTATGCAAGTTTCAAAGCTTTGGAGCATGAAGTTAAAAAAATTACTAGCGGAGATAAAAGATTTGCCACTCGCACAAGCTGAAGTTCCATACGCAGGGAGAAGGAGCATTTTCAGCTAGGTCATTTTTTCTTTATGATAACATAAAAATGTGGTTTTTTACCTCCCCCGTGTGGGCAGCTTTGGTAGCAGAGTGCAAGCAGGATTTCATTAATACAAAAAGCATTCCTGACTTGGTTTTTTAATGTCTTCTTTCAAAATCGTTACTAGCTTTTCCACGTGCTGCCATTACATGACATTCCTGGCAATCGTGCTTTCTGTGTAAATATTGCTTCCTTTACGACAAGAATTGTATCTGGTTTAAGCCTTGTTGTGCTCTAGGATTAGATACTGGTTCCAGAAAGGCATCAGTGATTACCCAGTGCATTAGCTTGCCCTGACAAGACAACAAAGAACTGAAATTCCCTGTAGCAATGTGGGTCGCTTCCTGACCTTCAGGGTCTTCTCTGGCTTACTTGATTTGATTTGAACTTTAAGTGTTTTAGTTTGCTATCTACAGGTCACACAGACAAAACTCCTGGACCAAAGGTGAGGTTTAGTAAGCATTTTACAAATTAAAGGTCACGCATTGCTGTGGAGAGTATCACTGTGGGAGAAGGCTCACCAGGAACAGAGAGGTGCAGTTCTATGCTAAAACAAGACCTCAAATATTTCAGTAAACTCTACTATGCTATTTTCCTTACTTTGAAAGCTATGTGGTTTATATCCTGCTTTAAAAGAATGTTTATTTCAGACAGAGAAATTAACTAATTAAGTACTCCTATGCACCAATTCAGCTGCACTGTTATTAATTTAGTATATATAACCATGTTGGAGATTCATTAACCACATTTATCTTTTCACTTACTCAACCACATTTCAATTTAGTAAGACTCATCACAAATATAACTGACAATGAAAGGAAATTAGAGTCCTCAGAAATCTGTCTACAGTCCATACCAGTTTTGTGATTTATTCTTTGTGTCTTATTATGGGGTACAGGTTCTTCCTAGCCCAATGGGTGTTTCTGAAGTCCAGTGCTTTACTATGCAATACTAAATACCAATGCTTTACTATGCAATACTAAATACCAATGCTTTAATATGCAATACTAAATACCAGTGCTTTACTATACAATATAGCCAACAGCAGCCATAAAAAAATGTCAATAACAACTTAGTTATTTAATTAAATTCATTTGTTCAGCGAAGTCGAAACTAGCAACGTATAACACAGGAGCACTACGTAGAGATTACTACCCAAACGTAAAAAAAAACATGTCTCAGAGTGTCAGAGTTTTCTCTTAAAATTTATAAGGCAATTTAGTATTAGGATGAGGAGATGCAGCACCATCTTTTCTAGGTCCTTGGAGATTAAAGCATTCTATTACACTTTGGTCAGAAGGCACTTGTTTAAAAGAAGCTGCTTCTCAGTCTTTCTTGCTTTTAACATTAAGTGGAATATGTGACTTTGCATGGTAAAGTGTGCATTCCTATCATGTTCTGAGATGGGGGGTATATTCTTTTTGTTATTGTTGCAAAAATAATTAAACCAGTTCTGTTCATGACACTGAAGACAAAGAAGAATCTATAATTCTATGATAAGAGAAAGGAGCCTCACTAATCTTGGAAAAAAATTACCTTTCCAGTTATCAGATATGGAACAAACCTTAGTGTTTATAATCTCACAAAGGGGAATTATATATTTAGCTATATTAGTACTAAACCAACAGCAGGCTAGACCCCTGTTTTTTTTTTTTTCTATAACTATAGATTGGATAAACCAAAAAATGATTATTTTTTAAACTTCCACTGCGGTAACCCGAAGGTGGGATTTAAGGTTTTGGGCTCCAATAGTACCAACATCATTGTTCATTAACCTCTGATGTGCATATAAAAAATATGCGTGTTCTTAAATACTTTCAAATTCCAATTAATCAAAATTTAGAAGCCAAAATAGGAGTATGAAAATGAAATATTTTCTCAAATCTAGGTCTAAATGTGGAACCAAATTTTGCATTCTTTACCATCACAGTCACCTTTTTACCCTGGAGTTAGCAGAGGCAATCTACCCCCCCGAAGCACTACAAGTGCAACAGCATGTTCATATAAGCACCTTGGGAATTACTGCTTTGGCAGCAATTTATCCCATTTTCCTGCCCCAAGACAAGATTAACTTTGTTCAGGCTGAATCCCTCTTACACTTGCCAGTGATGATGGCTCAATAAAGTCCTCGGCGTTTCGCTTTTCCTTACAATTATCTGCATCTTCCTTCCTGCAATGTAAGGTAACATGTTGCTTATGTGCTTGTCCCAGGCAGTCGCAGGATCAGAGAGATCCTGAGCCCAGAAGTTTCTCTGCCTTCTTCCCCCTACACCTGCTGCCTTCATAAAAGGCAGAGCATCTCCCTTGAGGTCTGGCTTGCTGCATGAATTCCGATGGCCCCTCTTCAGCAGTGCTTTTGAATCAAGGCAGTAGATAATGCAGAGCAAATTACTGCTTCTGATATGTCAGGAAAAGTCTTCAAGGCAAACTGTAATGAACACAAGACTTTTATGTTCTTCCAAGGTTTTTTTGTTGTTCTCCAAGGCTGCCCTGGTTTTCCTTCCTCTTCCTTTAGGAAATCTGAGAGCTGTGATCTCAAAAGATGTTGCACATGTGCACACAAGAGAAAGTACTCCGAAGGATAAAAGTGCAACCAAACACTTCCCTTCCTATTTTAATTCTGCTTCAGGCAGAAATCGAGTACATTATCTCTGTGCACAGTCAGAAGCATCCTGTGGCAGAGGCTGCTGGCAAAAACGGGTTATCTATGCAAGAGAAGTTAATTAAAAGGTTTGAAGAGATCTGCATTCAAAACAATATTGACAGAAGTTAAATTTAAAATTGAGGTTTCTCCTGTCCTACTTGCATGCACTACCAGGGGAACGGCCTCCCTGAGTGGAGATGCAGGGCAGCAGCTTCTCAGCCACCACTTGGGGAGAGGATGTGCCGAACTGGGTCAGGTCGTGAGACCATATTGGCACCTAAAGCAAGAGGGGCACTGATGAGGGCTGCAGATTCCTGCCAGGCAGCCTGCCCTTGTGCCGTGCCGTAGAGATGCATGGATGGTGGGATGAATCCAGACCATGTAGCAGTGCCCCTGTGCTGGGCAGGAGGCACAAGAACCTTCTAAATGGTCAGAAGCCACAGGTGACATCCTGTGAGTAGCTGGGTAATGGGATTGGGCAGGAGCAGAGCAAGTCTCTTTGGTTCCCTGCTCCCCAGGCCACATTTTAGAGTCTCACCATGATAAGGAAAAGTAAACGGTGCATCCGAGGTCCAACTGAGCACTGAGAATGAATCCTGAGAACCACACTCTTTGCATCCTCAAATATCCAAGATCGTTTCTCATTTAATCGCCTGTTTTCTGAAGGTGTCTGCTGCTGGCAATCCATACGTGTTAATCATGGACTAAAGTTTCTCTCTGTAATTCCTTCTGCAACAAAGTCTCAGAGAGGTGCTCTACAGCAAGGTAATTTTAATAATACACCACTTTAATGAAATCCTGTCCCTTTAGGGTGTTGAAGAAGCCATTATCACTGGAATCTCTTGTCTTACCTGAACAGAGTAACAGTTTGGAACGAGGTGATGTGCCCAAATGTAAAATACTGCTACTACATAAATAGAATAAGGTTGGAAAAATGTGACTTTAACGATCAGATGAATCAGATAGAGAAGCAGAAGCCCATCTAAAGGCTAAACCTGATTCATTATTAATTCCGAGTAACAAGTAGGAGTTCATGTCACTGTAAAGAAAGATAGAAACATGAGGCATATTTGTTCTTAATTGACAATAATGTCCTGCCTGCTATCGGCTGGGCCAGAGAGGTGAGTGGCGTAACCCCTGCATGGGCACCAGTGCTTCTCACAAACCAGCCCATTTCTGCCTTTCTACCATAACGTGGAACTTAAACTCCAACCTCATTTTTCCTTTACAAACACAGAATACACAGCACTGCGTGTGCTGCTCACACGGGTGTGGTATTTGGAGATGCTTACCCAGGGAAATCATGAAGGCATGCTATAGGCTTTATGCTATAGCAGAGTTTAAGCACATGGTGTTTATTTGCACTCTGGGACATTATGGCCCAGCTAAGGCAGAGTATCCTTTTTCTGTTTTGGCTTTTTTTTTGTTTGTTTGTTGGTGTGGTTTGTTTTTTTTTTCCAGATTTTAAAATACATGCTAGGTGGAGTCACACAAAAAAATCAAAGAAATTCCAAGTCAGTGTAACTGATCCTGGAGTGAAGCTGGAGGCAGAGAGTGGCATGAGGTAATCAACAAAACACCAACCAGAGAAGCTGAGAGATGGGTTTATTTTCTTGTTTTATCAGGATGGTGTTAGAACATCAGACCTCTGCCAAAAAGCCACACACCTCTAACAGCTCCTCTCCTACTGCTGCCCCAACAAGGTCGGCACAAAAAGGTGCCAGCGTTTGAAATGCAGAGTCAAACAGCACGGATGGCAAGCACAGGCCAAAGCAGAAACAAATCCTCCAAGGAAAACACAACAAGAAGTTATCAGAGACAAACACGTGTTTAAAGTAAATGAACAAACACGAAAAGAAAGTGCCTTCAAGGGAGAATCTTGAAAGAGCTACAAGCTGACTTCCCAGCTTCGTTTCTGAAGTCACTGAACAAATGCATTTCATACCTGTGCAATATTCAGGAGTAAAAGAATAACTTCTCATTGCTAATCTCCCTTTCCAAGCCTCCCTTTGCTGTGGTGGGAAGACACTGCTCCTTCCCGTGCACACAGCTCTCTGGGTGCATTAGTACCAGTATTAAGCCAAGCCTCTTAAACTAGCTCTCAAGATAAGTAAAGTAGGAGAGAAACCCTGTTTGAATAATTGTACCAAGGCACTTGGGAGTTTTTAATGCCAAGTCCCTGTAATTAGTTTTTCAGCATTTTTTTTTTTAATTACTGGAACTATAGGTATTTCTGTCTTTTAAGGCAGGGGAGACAAGAAATGCTCTGAATAAGCACTTTTCAAGCCACTTACAAAAATTTTCTCTCATTCCGTTGTTAAGAATCTAATTAAACTCTCTGCTACCTTTGCTCAGCCTAGAAAGAAACTGCTTTGCTTCTTTCATGGGAAAGGTTCTCATTAAAAGGACCCCAAAGAAAGCTTTTGCCCTAGAGGTTAATAATTTGCCTAAAAACATGCAAAATAAATCCCTTCTAGCCCAGGTTAACTGGTCCCACGCTGTGGGAGCTGCCATCAAGTTATCGTGTCCCATGCAGCCCCACATTCGGGGAGTGGAGTGGGAAGCTGTGGTAGAATTCTCCAGCTCCTTTCAGAGACACCTAAATGCAAGGACAAGATCTTTAGGTGGAGACTCCTGGCTTTGGAAAGGCTGCCCAAGTAGTCAGCCCAGCTACCCCACTCACTCAAGGCAAGTCACTGTCCCTCTGGGGGTGCGGGACAGTCCAGCTCAGCGGAGAAGACCTAAAATCCTCCTCGTCCTGCTCTTCTGGGGGATGCTATTTCACCTCACTGGTTATCTGCCTGGGGGGGGCTCCTCAAATGCCTTTGCAGTGCTCAAGAGTGTGGCTTTGCTGTCTTTCCCCCCAGGTTCACATGAGCAGGTAAGAAAATTACTCAAGAGCGCATTTCTACGACTTGCCTTTTGGTTTCTGAGCCCTTGCTGGGGAGTCACAGGGTTGCAGGGACTGAGGATTTAGGACCTCTTCAAAATGAGGTGGTTACCAGTAGCGTTGCTGGGCTGCTGCTCCCTCTGTGATGCTTTGCCAAGCTACAATGCCACAAGCAACAGGACAGACATGGAAAACAAAGCCTTGAAGACTGTCAGTCACGTGTCATCCCCACTTGCAGTCCAATTCACTTACCCAAGATATACATTTCTATGTGTGTATGGATATTCTTTCCTCTCTTTGAACTCATGCTTATTATTTAGTTGTTGGGTGGGATGTTTTCCCCTCATCTCGCTTTCTTGGTCACCTACGGGAGGCCAAGAAGCTGCACCTAGGGAGTGGGAGCACGGCTACGGGACAGAAGGGTGATTGCTCTGGAGCCTGGCCTTTGTTGCATGAGCTTGGCGTGCTGCTCGGGGTGATGTTGCCCGTGCAGATGTGGCAATGAAGTCCAAGAAGGCTATTGAGGCCATTGGAGATGCTGCCAAAGACAGCAATGACTCGTCTGTTTAACCATTAAAGCTCTTGTCCAGGAGGCAGAAGCAAAAGCAACTAAACCCTACCCAACCTACTGAACACAGTTAAGACTGAGGAAGCAGCTGCATCTTCCCTGGAGTTCTTCCTAATTGCTGGGCTCAGACCAAGACTGGAGTGAGGCTCAGCTACTCGATGGGGATCACTGAATGGCAATGCTTTCAGGAATCTGAAAGTGGAATCGAATCAACAAAGCACCTTCTTCTGTCCTCTGTGAGCTGGACCCTTCTTGGGTGATGGAAGAGTCCAGGGTTTCTGCACTCCCTTGATAGCCCAGAAATCCCCCTTTCTGGTGGCAGCATCAGGCTCCTCTCCCTTCTTCCCTCCTCAGTGTCCTGGACCAGCCAGGGTGCAGCTGGGGACTGTAGTCCCACACCCGAGAGCACTTTGGCTCTGAGGGGCCAGGAAGCAGGGAGGACTTGCTGGCCTGCTCCCTGGGCAAGGGCAGCTTTTCTGGAGGTCTTCCTTCAGTACAGCACTAAGGGCCTCAGCCACGGTGGCCAGAGCACCCTGTTCTGCTCTGGGCGAGGTTCCTGTTGGAATAGCTGGAAGTTTCCTGGGGATCCCAACTGGGACAACACCTGCAGGGTTGTCCAAGTGCCAGGTCAAGTCTTCTCACAGTCTCAGAGGTAGCCTGAGAGCCACTTGCATCAGTCCTGTGCTCAGGGATGTGAAATCCTGTGTTAATACTTATCAATAGATGATTACTGGTGGAAAGGGTCTCTGGAGATCATCTGTCCCAAGCCGTTGTCCAGGCTGGGCCAACTTTTGCCTTGTTCACTAATAATTTCACAAGTTAGCATCCTTTTGCTGATCCACCTGGATAAAAAGAGTTTTGAAAAAAACTCTAGAGCCATGGTAAAATGACCACAGTGTACTTTATTTAATGATTTTGGTACCTTGTGTTGCAATAAAATAAAAAAAATCTACAAAATCCAAATATATAAAATTTTCAAGTTTTCCTTTTAAGTTTTACAAGAAAAATCAAGTTGTAACCAAGGAAATTTGTTAGTATGAAGCACTACTTTCAACTTCATTTCAGCACGAATTGCAACTTACTTAACAGACCAGAAGAACTATGGTACTGCAGCACATCAAATACTTCACACACTGTGTTCTTTACTATAGCACATGTAACCTCTGCGGCGGGAGGCAGCGGTCTCTAGCCAATAAAGACACTCTTCACAATCTGAACTCTAAAGGAATGTTTGTATACATGGATTTGGAATATATATATTTACAGGAAGAATTTTTTTTTTATTTGAATTTTTCTCTTTTTTTTCTTTTTTCCCCCTTTTAATAACTATTTTGACTCTTCATTTCAAATAAAATACCAAATACATTTTTTACAATGTTTACAAGTCAAAGCACGAGTTCTGCAATGATTATCATTCACCTCGAGTCACTGTGCTTGTACTGGGGGGGTATCTACACTGCTCCATCAGCACAACTGTGATCTTCCATCACTTTGTTTCCGCGACGATGACTAAGGAGTATAAGCACAGTAACAATTAGTTCAGCACAATCAGTGTATAATGCAACAGTTTACAACAGAGAGCTGAGAAACTATTGGTCCACTCTGTTTCCTTTGCTGTTTATCTGCCAACTGTTACGTTTGTCTTTGTGACATAAATTGTGTACGAGAGAAGAGTTCAATAACACAACTGGAATAGGAAAGAGCACACATTTTTTTTTAAGGCAAATTAAGAAGCAGCTTATGGTGGGTTTTGTTAAACTACACCCCAACAGAACCTAAAATTAAAATGTATGTTCTGCAACTGTCAATAACTATGTCTTGTTAAATTGATCTTCTCTATAAATTGATCAAAATGGCTTTGAACCTGGTTATTAAAAATGGAAAACACACCCCCCCCCCCCCCCCCGCATCCCCACGTATAGAAAGTGCATGACTTCATATGTGCCCAAAAGAAAACAAAAGGCAGCTGAGGTAGTTAGATGTAAAATGTATTTACGAAAGATAACTGAAAAACTAAACCCAGGACATCTATAGTAAAAATTCACTTATTTGGAATTAATTTTATGCAACAACTTAAAGCAGGAAACCTCATGATTTCTGAAAAAAAAAAAGAAAAGAAAAAGATTTTAGTAATAATAAAGTTGGAATGAACACAGAATATATACTATTGGAATTTGAATTTCAAGTATTTGAGTCTATTTGCATGTGCATTTATTTTACAGGCTTTTTATAGTCTCAGGAAGTCATTTACTTTTTGTCAGGCATCACAAGAGATCTGATCTACCTCTGGGACTGCAGCTCCTGGAAGGCAGAAATACACTACGAGTACCTGAAGATGCACCAGCATCTCAGCTTGGGTGAACTTCTCCACACCCATCCTCCACCAAGGCCCCCTGAGTCACAGGGTCAGGGGTCCTGTGCCTATGTCTCCTGGGGACTGGTCAAACAGATGTCCTGGGACCCTGCCTGGGATGATCTGGTTCCGTGTGGGATGTGCCCATGTGGTGGGAATCCCCCACGTGATGCTCCTGCAGAGCCTGTGTGCACACACCCAGCTCAGACAGAGGCCCCACGCACTAAGCAGTCCTCACAGAGAGGATCAACCTCCAACTTGGACCACAGCATCACAGCTCCTCTCGGACCTTCCTGCCCACGTCCAGCACCGATGCACTTCAGCCCTCACGGTGATGTTTTCTCACCTGGGGAGAGGGATGGTGTTCCCACTCCTGCAGACAGGATAGTCTCCAAGAAACTGCTGGCATGAGTCCACTCAGGATGAGCAGGGATTTGAGCTCATTTCAGCCAAGAGCTCCAGCTAACAGCCCCTGGTACAGCCCTAGCCCCAGCTTTCCTTTGCATTCCTGCCTGGGAAGAAGAGCAGGCAGTTTTCTCTACTAAAAATGCACAACTTGAGTGAGCAGGTCCAAGAAAAGACTTCAGGTTCTGGGAAGGATTTTCACAAAAGGATCCTGATTCTAGAAGACACGCAAATTTGAAGATGTGTTCCTATCTTCAGCAGCAACAACCTAATACATCCCATTACTGAACGTGCAACGTGCTGGCGCTTCCTAGTCCTGTTGGATCCCACTGCTGGTGCTCAGAAGATGGGTTCCTGCAATGTGGTGCCATGAATTCTGCACCTGGCTTGAGGAAATCACAGCAGGGAGCATCACAAGCTTTTTCGTGGCTTTTTTTTTTTGATTGGCCAGTGAAATCATAGGGTTTGTACTTCTGAAGCCTGTGCAGATGGTTTACATGTAACTCATGGAAGAGAAATAAGTATTTGTGCCTGCTTTCATTTTTGTTTTCTATTAAAGTAGGAAATTCTGAAACTTTTTTTTTTTTTCTCCTCACCTTAAATTTACCTTTTTAAGCTCCTTGTAATTTGGTTTTGATTTTTTGGTGTGGTTTTGACCAACTTCTTCTTGGGCAGCCCAAACTGAGGGGTCACTGATGCTCAGTGTGCTGAACCTACGTACGTACGGTGGCAGAGCCACTGGTAATTGCCAGTTATACTTGGCCATCCTGCACATTGTGGCCTTTAATTTTTCCTGTTCTTGCCACAGAATTAAGTGGAAAACAAGAAACCTGGAGTGTGAGACTGTGGCGTGGCATGGTATTGCAGCTTTCCCCAGAATGTTTGGCAGCAGTTCCTGCGCATTTATTCATCTTTTTTTTGAGGTGGGGAGGGAATGGGGCTGTGAGAATCTCAGTTTCTCAGAGAAGTCAAGGCTTCGTAGTTTTATGTAAATCTAATCAGAAAAAAAAAAAAAGATATTCTGATTTTGAAGGAGACAGAAGTATTTTTCAGGCCTTAATTCATAAAATACAAAGATGCTAAAAGGCACACCTTTGAAATGGGTGTAAAAATCTTTTTGTTGGTGTGAAACAACAGTCAAGGCAATCCTTTGTTCTTCCCTAAGCATACCTGTTTTCAAAGGACAGAAAACTACAGACTGCATCTTTGAGGAGTGCAGGACACCAGCTAATAAACTGGTTTGTGTTCTTAGCACTGACCTCTACAGACTAGGCATCCAGCTTGACGTGGCAGGGTTTTGGTGTTGGGGGTACTTGACATCCATCAGCATCCCCTTTGCTGTGTCATCATTTTCATTTGCTGCCTTTCCTTTTCACCCAGGCATGATGCTACAAGCAACACCCTCCAGTCTCAGTACTCACAGACAACATCTGCCTCAAGAAGAAGCAGTCTCTCTCCCCATCACCAGTTCAGCTGGGTCAGTGGTAGCCATCGGAGAAACTGGAAGGAAAGATGATCTACTTGCACCTCCCTGGTCCTACCCTCGTGTCATCGAGGTGCCTTCATCCCCTTCCTGTGTGACCCAGCACTGAAGACTGAGATGAGGTTTGTCAGGATCCAAATCCTTGCTCCATTTTCAGGGCTTTCAGTGGTGAAGCATGACAAGCAAAAATCATGGAGCAGGTTGGCAGGGAAAGCAGGAGGACTTTTGCCTGAGCTTAGGATAAAATTTCACCTGCCCACCTCATCCAATTTTTCCTCCACTGCCCTGGAGCCCGACGACTTGGGCTTTATAAAGAGAGGTGGATTTTTCTTGAAATTGAGATGTATAGCTTAAAAGATACTTTTCACAGGAAACATTAAAATATAATGAATACATTAATAAGCCATCTGAAAATTTAAACAGGTATTTTAATTCATCCTGGAATCCAGACAGGTATCTTGGCCTCATCCAGTGACTAACAGAATTGGAAGACCTAGAAATGCTTTAGTATTATTTCCAGTGGATTGGGTTTTAGTACAAAGCCGGATGTTCCTTCCTCAGATAATTCCATTGACTTGGCCTAATCAGCATTGGGCACACAATGACTGGCAGTTTTACTTGACAGTAAAGTTCAAGTGAGCTGTAAATCAGCCATTGAAGAGGTTTCTTTAAAATAAATTTTACTTAGAGAGGCATTGGGAAATTTAAAAGCAAAATGCCCATATGCTTACTCCCAGGGTTTATTGGACTCCATTAAAGTCAGGAGAAAGTAATCCATTTGCTATGGTGGACCTTCAGGGAAGCCCTTTATGATTATAAATGGCCTGTAATCAAAGTAAATCCCAGTATAATAAATGCTCCTGTCCAGAGTGCTGGTGCCAGTATGACTTATCAACGTGTCCACCAGGCAGAATTTCTCTAGCAGTCCTTTACGAGTGTCTTTTGGTTTAGTTTTTTTTGCTTAGCTGTAGATAATTCAAGAAGCTTTTACAAGCACAACTGTTATCAAGCCTGTCTTTCAGGATCGTTTGCTTCCCAAGACATTGCTTTGGAAGGTTCACCTGGTTTACTAACAGCCTAGAGAGACTTTTGCACACATTTCCCCAACAGAAACCGAATTCACCAGTCAATCTGAAAACAAAGTTTGAGTTCTGTATCTTAAGAATTGAAGGGCAGAAGCACACACAAATTACTTAGCCTTATCTGAGTATACATTTTTCTGTAATGATTGGAGAATATGCTCCTCTAAATACTACTCTGCTTATTAACAGCTTTTGTAGGAATCCCTTTGGGACATCCAATGTGAATTGACACACATGCTCCTTCAAGAGAACAATGTATACCGAGGAAGAACAATTAAAGTTGGTTTTCTTTCTATGTTCCTTTTTTTTTTCTTTCCTTTTTTCTTTCCTTTTTTCTTTTATTTTTTTCTTTTAAAATACAAGAAGATTACAGAGAGCTGCACAAAGTCCTAAAGCCCAGCTGCACTCTGGAAACCTCTAAGATCAGTACAGTAAGGAGCCACGTTTGTGTCCCAGAGGGTACCATTTCCAAAGCACGTGGCCTACAGTAAGAAGACAACTCTCCCATTTGCTAATGCCACAGGTCAAAGGCAGAAGTCAAGCTGGTTTTTTTCATGGCTCTGCCATATGAGAAATCACAATTGCAAAGTTAGCATTTGAGAAAAGAGGTGGGTGAGCAAGTGTGGGAAGAAGAACAGAGTCAGCTTCCACCGTTGAGCCAGCTTGTGAGGCAGAATGTACCTGCAGGAAAACACAGCGATGCTCATTTGTGAAAATAAATATTAGCTTGTTAATAATACACAACTCAAAGTAAAGATAACAAAATATCTGTCCCTTCAAGCAGAACAAATTATGGAGGGGACAGATTCTGCCCTTGAGAATCAATGGAATTGATTTAAAGGAACTGCAGTCCTGTTAAAGAAGAACTGCAGTGGGCTGGCGGATCTTTGCTTGCTAATCACACACGACCCCCAGCAAAGTGGCTGAAATGTCAGAAATGATCTCAGAAACAAAAGATATTTACCTCTAGGTTGCTATGGGCATATAGCAAGGCTTTGGAATGAGGAAGCAAGATCAGCTGAGCAGCAAAATAACAGCTGCGATCTTTAAAAATGTTCCTGCTTTGCTCTCGATAAAATTACTTCTGCACCTGCATCTTTAACTTGCTTTCCCTGCTCTGACTTTAGAGGTTATCTCAACAGCCAGGTCTTGCACAAAGGAATTGTTGAGCTTTGTACTACAGCATGAGAAAAGAAAGTCTTTTAGATAACCTGAGCATTGTCTTCTCTCATCGGTGGGGTTTGCATCTGGGACTCAGAAGCACAGGAGGGAAATGGAAGCAAGGAAAAAGATCAGAATTCTATCTAGGAAATTTTGCCAACTTGTCTGAGAGGATCTCTGAAGAAAACAGGCCTGTCACGACATGCTGTGCTTACAGATCATGCAGGAGGCTCTGTATACCTCCATAGCAATTTCTGTTGAAGTCAGGATGCTACAGTTCCTGCTTCTACACAAGCACGAGACGACGGTAAATTCTAAACCAGCTGAAAGTCCTTCAGCAGGAATTTCCCTGTGGAGCTGAGTGACAGAACACCCGAGCATGAACGAATGCTCTCAGGGCTCATTTGCTCTGGAGATGTTGTTCCCCTGTTATAAAAAGGCTTCTACCACATCATCTACTCCATCGTCTCTACTTTTTTCCTGCTCTACACCTTTACAAACGCACACAGCCCCACGCATGTGCTCCTCAGCTGCATGAACAAGCTGCTGTGGGGATTTTTAGCACTAAATAACCACGTGCCTGCAAATCCACCGTGTGCTGATGGGTGTACTGCTGCATGAGAAACTGAGAGCACGAGAGAATGCACAAGCACTTGAACAACACCGAGTCTGTGATATTTCATATACAGAAAAGCCCATCTTCTGAGCCTGTTTGAAACCTTATGGTTTGAATGTTGTTTTTTTGGTGGTTTTGGTTGGTTGGTTTTTCTGTAGGTTTATTTTTTTTTCGTGTGTGTGTGTGTTTTTTTTGTCCTGGAAGCCATCTGAGATTTATCCTCTGTAAAGAAAATAATCATTAAAAAAAATGCATTTGACCTATCATCTATTATAAAGATCTATGATTTCTAAATTGAACAATCACTGGCATAACAGCCATACAGCCTTCTCTCCCAGGACTTAGTTTGAGACACTTTTGTATCTTATTGCTAATAAACAACTCCTGTCAATAGCAATGAAGTTATATCTAAGTATCTTTCACTGTCTCCCTGTGTGTTACATTAAGTTTGTAATGTAGATAGAATTTCCCAGTCAACGTCTTTCCTAAAAGAGAGAGTAATTGCACCATAAATTGGCATTAAGGTTTGTTGGCTTGGGTTTTTTTTTTTTTGCTGTTAAAAGACTCTGCTCCTCCCTTTACCCACTGAAACAACAGGGGCAGCTTCTCCACAGTGTTTCACAAACATCTCTTAGGCTGGAGGAATAATTTCTTGGTTTTCGTGTCTTTTTGATCTCTGGCCTCCCTGCTGAGGTGATCAGTGGAGATGCTTCCAGAATAAAATGCAGGTAGAGATGGCTCACTGACGTATCTACACGCGCACCCTGTGCAGATGGACTGGAGGGGGCTGTGACAGCACCCAGCCTGCAGACACTACACCAGGAGGGGCTGCAGTCAAGCCATGAGCTCTTGTCAAGTCCCACGTTGCTGTAACTGGTCCCCCAAGTATGGGAGTTGAGTTTAATATTAAACCACTCACTTGTAGAAACTGTGAGTGTACAACCTCCTTGCTTATGAACTGGACTTCAATGCTTTCCTGACCACAAGCCTTCCTTTATTCAGAGATCAGGTTTGGTATAGCCAACATTATTTTCTTGTTTCCCTTCTGCTTCACGTCCAAGTAGCTGAAATCATCTCTGCGTTAAAAGCAAAGAAGAAAATGTTTTCTCCACTCATTCACCCAGCTAATTAATCCTGCTGCTAAATGCGCTGCGTCTTGCGTTACCTTCGTTTCTCTGGGATAAAATGTTCCACAATGAGCACAGTCATCTCAGGAATGAAATTGTGCTGCTGCTGGGGAGAGTGACTTTTTGGTGGATAATGAAATAGATGACCAGAAGGAAATGTGGCCAGCTCCCCACTGACGATAACGAGAGCCGTCTCGATCCCAGCAATCCTCTTTTAGGTACAACTCCGTGTACAAACCAAATCAAATGGATGAATGATTCATAAGATGAGCGATGAAAGCTTAGCTAGGATGGATTTACTAAAGTTGCACCCCTTCCAGATCTCTCTTTCCAGTGTGGGCACCAAGCTGAACACAGATAGCAACAGCTTTCTTTTTTTCCCACCTAACTGATTAATGTTTGCTCACGGGAGCTTGATTACTGTATTACAAGTCGCAAATTTGCAAGATTAAAAATGTCTGTTGAATTAATTAGCTGCAAATCAACCTAAGCAAAGCTTGACAAGTTCCAAGCTGTTCCAATAAGAATAAAAACCCGAGGAATCGATTGCAGCCACAGATACATGACAGTATTGCTGGCACTCGGCAACCGTAAGCAGTGGCAGCTGCCCTCTCTGCTGACAAAGGGATCCTTTTCATTGTCTGTACAGTGCTGTACGGGCCAAATCC
Organism: Todiramphus chloris collaris; assembly: GCA_025345505.1. Lineage (NCBI taxonomy): Eukaryota > Metazoa > Chordata > Aves > Coraciiformes > Alcedinidae > Todiramphus > Todiramphus chloris. The sequence goes on from JANVCC010000261.1 coordinate 1,747,927, forward strand.
TGCCCAGAGCAGCGTGGGGTCCCGTCCACAGTGAAATCTCCTGCGTGCTCAGCACGAGCGAACGCCCGCAGTGCTGGTGGTGGGACCAATCCTGCTGCGTGTGGATGCTGGCCGGCTGGCCCACAGCGGATGCCCAAGGAACAACGCTGGGAGTCGTTAGTGACTACTTTGGAACTTTCTCTCTGTAGCTACTGCTGTTGTCTGAGCCAGTCACTGTGACAGTTTTAAGTCTGTCTAGAAATCATAGAATCATAGAATTGTCAGGGTTGGGAGGGACCTTAAAGCTCACCCAGTTCCATCCCCCCTGCTATGGGCAGGGACACCTCCCACTAGAGCAGGTTGCTCACAGCCCCAGCCAGCCTGGGCTTAAACACTTCCAAGGATGGGGCTTCCACCACCTCTCTGGGCAACCCCTTCCAGTGTCTCACCAGCCTCATGGGGAAGAAATTCTTCCTAATGTCTTACGTTTTCCAAACTTAATGCTGAATGGTGACTTGGGTCAGGAACTCAAGACACATATTTGAACTACATTTGAAAGGCTGGGAGCCCTGGGGCTTTTTAGTCTGGAGAGGAGAAGCCTGAGAGAGGACTAAATTAATGTCTATAAATACAGAAGGGCTGGGCATCAAGAAGGCAGGACAACCTCTTTTCACTCGTGCCCTGTGATAGGATGAGGGGCAATGGATTCAAGCTCGAGCACAGGAAGTTCCACCTCAACATGAGGAAGAACTTCTTGACTGTAAGGGTTGTAGAGCATTGGAATAGGCTCCCCAGGGAGGTTGTGGAGTCTCCTTCTCTGGGAGACTTTCCAGCCCTGTCTGGATGCATTTCTGAGTGATCTCCCTAGCTTTGGTCCTGCTCTGGCAGGAGGGTTGGACTTGATGATCTTCACAGGTCCCTTTGAACCCCTGCCATTCTGTGATTCTGTGATACTGTGAACCTGAGTGCAGCAGGTGCCTTCACTGGCTAGGAATCCTTCCTTGGCTTTGGAAAATTTAAAATGAATTCTCGTCCAGCATTGTCTAAGAAACAATCTGGGATACACAGAAAAAAATGCAGAACACATACCGAAAGAAAGCATCAGTAATTAAAGCTTCGGAGTTATCTCCTGTGCATGCACAGCACGTTTACATTGACAGGGGTAGTTTTCAAATACATGCACTTGGAATTCATCTTCACTACATAATGGGTGAACTAGCAAAACTTTCCCTCTGACAGGCCAGTTGCACATGCGGTGGGGAAGAAACACTCTTCAGTGCTCTTCAGACAAAATTCAAGTAAAACACCCTAATTATTGCAGATTATTTCCCTCATAAATGACCGACGTCGATAACTGATAGTCAGTGAAACAAATACAACCAGCATTAAATGAAATAATGGTTTAATTGATCCCTTTGCCACTTGCCTATATATTTTTCCCTCGATTAATGAAATGTGATTTTATATTTATTGTTTACAAATATTTACTTTGAACAAACCCTGGTTTTACCACTCTATTCTTTCACCAAAGTATTTAAGAAGATGAAATATAGCATTAGATGTATTTTCTCCACAACTTTTCATTAAATTACTGCCATAATACATTGCAAAGCTGTCTCCAGTAATGACTCTAATGTGTTTTCCAAAAATGTTCTTTTCTTTTTGCAGTTATTGCTTGATTACCCTTGATGACAATGCTCCTGATGCTTTTTTTTTTTTTGGTAGGCTTAGAATTTAAATGAACTATAAGACTGAATCCTAATAGAATCTCAGGACTCAGATAGATATATATTTGCTCCCAAGTATGAGACGTGATCCTACTAGTTTTATTAGGAGAAAAACAAGCACTTTCACAAAGAGTACTCTTTGTAGCGTGCTCCAGATCGTGGGCACTGAACTTACTTCTTGCGTTCACCATAACCTGGGCAATTTACCCACAACCAGGGTTCAAACGTCCCACCCAGAGAAACCACGGCTGCTCCATGGGTTTCACTGGACAGCACAGAGCCTGTTTACCCTTTGTTCAGCCCAGATTGATCTTTGAGACCAAACCGGGATGGCAAAGGGATTGGGGAACTACTGAGAAGCTACGTGGAGTAGCTCTGGTGCTCACACAAAGTCTGCTGGAGCTACAAGAAGAAACCAGGTGAACGTGGCTGGAGTAGCACGTAGTGCATCAACAGACCTGACTCGAGGCAGCGTGTGGAGGCTCAGGCATTGTCACAGTGCTAACCGTGCTCATACAGCTCTTGGTCAGGATGGAAGGTGAGCAGAGTGATTTTGTACCTGCCCCAGATTTTTACTCTAGACCCTACTCCGGCTGGACGCAAGCAGTGGCACTGGACGGGCACAACGGCTTCAGAGTCCTCAACACTAAGGGGATGGAATACATCATAATTGCACGAGATAACCTTCATGTTTTCCACAAAGAGGAAGAACAGCCTCAAAACAATACTTCTCAGTAGCGTGCAGCCCTATAGCCTTCCCCTGGGAACAGCATCTGGAGAATCTGAATCATTGCTAGCTGAAGAGATGACTGAGCCTGGCTCTCCCCTTGGTCTCTGCTTACCACAAATCTACTGCTGGAAAAGCAGTTATGAGTATTTCTGTGCAAAGCTCCATCTGATAGCACACCAGATGACCCAATTCCTTCAACTAAAATGGGGAGAAGCATACCTGCTCAGGGGATCCTGGCAGGCTTAGGTGGAGATAGGAGCTGAGCTGCTCTACCGTGAAGACCAAGGTGTTCACCAAGCCCAGGAGACAAGTTTTAAGTGCTTAAATATCTAGCACAAAAAGTTCAGGAGCTCCTGGTTAGAGCAGTTTGGAGGATCACAGTATTGGCTTGGGGACCCTGATGTGCCTGCCCTGACTTCTGCGTGTGTTCTGCACCACGCCAGGTCCCCGTGTGTTGTGGCTTTGATCCAGCCCATGCACGTGGTGTTCCCTTCCATGGGCTCTTTGGTGCATGAGGTGGGGGAGAGGGTGCTGGACTCTGACCAGACCTCGCCCTGAGCAGACTCACAGCACCCAACCACAGCCTGCACCCAACCACAGCCTGCACCCTGCCTGAGCACTGTGTTACCACTCTGAAGGCTCTTCTAGACATTCAGCTAGAGCTTTTCTACCTGGAGGAAATCATCAGTGACATTCTGGTTTGCAGCACCTTTTACACACCAGGTGCCTGAGCAGATGCACTTTTTTTTCACGTGAGAAATGCTTTTGTGAACTTCAGCTCAGTGCAAAAAAACCCAACCCAACTCAACTCTTCCTACAGCGGAACAGAGCTCGTGTAGAAAAGCTGCTAGCATGCCTAGGGCTACAGCATGCCCAGAAGTAAGATCCAGAAGCAATTGCTTCCAAAGATATCTGAAATAAGAGGCTAAACTCTACAGATACAGAAAATGTTCGTATCCATAGCAGTCATGTCTTTCTTTCTACGAATGCATCATCAAGTTACATTGACAAATCCATTATTTTTTTATCCCGACCGTTCCTGGAAGCGAGATTTTTGGTTACACTTCCAAATTTCCTGGTTGTTTTTATTTTACAGTGCCTTGCATGCAGAAATGTAGATTGGGCCTTTCTATTAGTTGGCCACTTATCTCACAATTTCTTGTAAGTCTCTATCAGTGAACGCAGCATCTCTAACTCTGTCCCAATTACACAGAAGCTTCTCTCTTACCTCTCTAGCTCACGCAAATCGCCCCATAAACGTGCTGGAGAGGAGGTTTTCCCCTGCATCTTGCATATCCATCCTCTTTGCTGCAGGATTCAGAGTAGACTTGTGGCTTATTAAATGGGTATAGAAGTCCCTCTGCTAAGAACCAAAGGTAAGTAGAGGAGCCAAGCTTACACCTTTAGGAAAGGTTCCTTGTAATGAAGGCGTTGGTTGGAATTTGGGTTGTCAGGACCCCTGGAATGACTGGTTTCAAAGATGATTTTCAAAGCTGCCTTAAAAGAATGGCAAAGTGGCAACTCTGTCCAAATGGGCATGTTCTTAAATGTTTGAACTGAAAACGAAGAAGAGGAAATATTTTGCTTCATGCTGAGTGAGCACTATGTTTAGAGTATTTCCAGCTGAGCCAAGTGACATCCAGGGTCTTTGGTACGAAGCAGATCTCCAGCTGGCTCCAGTTAGGAGCTAGGAGGTGAAGACTTCCACCACCCTGGTCTGAAGTCATGCACTTATTCACTCAAGGCCAGGAGCCTGATTTCATCATCATCAAACCAGTGTCACCAGAAAGAAATCCCACCAAACGCCTGCAGTGAGGACACTACGGGAAAACAACTGGTCCCAGGGGATCCCTCATGGGTTAAAATGACCTGCAGATCAGTGCCACTATCTCCTCAACCCTGGGCGAGCAAGGCTTTACAAGGTCATCTCTGCCTCTCTGCTAATGAAAATCTGCTCATGCCAGATGTGAGAAAACATCTCAGAAAGTGGATCACTCAGCAGGCTGCAGCCAAGTGAAGATGATGACGGAATTTGTTTTAAAAAAACCAAACTAATCAGTAGATGTGAACTCTGGGTTTGTTGTTTGTGTGGATTTTTTTTATTATTATTTTCTTTTAAAATATTTATTTATTTAATTTCCCAGATTTGAAAGGATCCGTTCTCATTTTGCATTTTATTTGTTTTGTCAGAATAAAGAGGAATGGATTCAATGCCATAATGAAAAGACACAGTTCTATAAACAATCAAGGGAGAAATTCATAACGTAACGTCTCTGGTATATAAATGGCTCTTTGCCACTTACTCCATTTGGCTTTCTGCTGAGAGCATGGGCTTCATGTGAGCTAGTCTAATTGCTACAATTAGCAAAATTAAATGGCTTATTGTGTATTTAGACAATTCCTCCCACATTCGGCATTGTTAGACTACAGAATTAGCAATTGCAGTGCTGGGATTGTAAATGCAGGGACACGTGTTGAGACTGTTTTCACCACGCACCTCTCGTAGGCACTCAGCCTGTTGAGATGGAGGCACCCAACGCAATTCACTCTGCTTCCCACCACGCACAGGAGCGAGAGAGGCAGCAGTAGGACCCCAGCAATCTCCTGAGGTCTTTTCCTTGGCATTGTGCAGGCAGTGCAGGGGGTGCAGAGTGAATGGCAGCATCCCGCTCGCTGCTGATTACACGACTCCAGGGAGGGAGAGGAGAACGGGCAGCGGCTTCGGGAGCTGAATCCCCGGTGGAGCCAACCGAAACTCAGCCTGGTGCCACTCGTAAGGCTCTCGAGGAGTTGTGTGATCAAACCACAAACTCTTCAAAATTGTTTCGTTTGGATTGTTAAAAACCCACCAGGCTCGTTGCCTGTTGCCGGCCAATAAAAAGTAAATGAACATATTGTGTGGCTGGGAGTCCCTCTCCAAATAAAGCAGCACTCGTTCGGTTAGTACCACTCATGAATTGCTCTTTTGGGGAGATAATGAAGTATTGGCCAGATTATCATACACTTTGCATGAATTTGGGTTTAACAGCTCTTCACCACATACTAAAAATTGCAGCTCCAATAAAATTTTCCTCTGCTTAAAAGTTCACAAAATCAGGCCGCTGAGGCATAGCATTTGATTCGGGAAAGAAAATTGTCTCCAATGTTACTAATTAACAGAAAATGTGTTGACTTGCCTGTGAAAATATTGTTTATATGCCATCAAGCCCATATAGCCCAAGCACAGCAACACTGTTCTAGCACAAGAAGCGTATTTAAATGGAATAAATAAAAGTGAAGATGAGGTTTTGTCATTGTTAAATCTGCAGGAAAAAAAGTATTGCACATAATTTCAAAGAATTACTTATTTTTCAAATTATCCTATTATAGAACAAATAACTTTTAGAAGAAGACAAAAGGTTTATCTTACATTTTCTTACACGTCTTCTGACTGAGCATGGGTATGCATTACCTCTCCTTTACCTAATCGGAGCAGTGAATACCAGGCAAAACGTCTTCTCTGTAACGTACAAATCCACAGCTCTCAAAATGTTAGGACCAAGTCTTTAACCAGAGAAGTGACCATTAAATCTGCTGGTAAGGTTGTTTGGTTCATTACAACGATGCTTACAAAATCGTTGCTTCTAACGAAGAGATGCGATTGCTTTTCTTTACCAGTATATAATTAGGAACCGGTTTTCATTTTCCTGTATTTTGGAATGAAATTTAAAAGACCTGATTTTTTTTCATTATTTCAAAAGCTAATATTTTTTTTTCTCTTTTTTTTTTTTTTGTTCTTTTTTTTGCTATTGCTGTCTTAATGGAACATTATTGATTTTTAAAACTGTCTGCGGTAAAAAGACTAGTGCATATTGATTATTAACTGTCCATAAGGCCATCACGGAATTTCAACGTGGACTATGTTTGATCTTGACAACTTCTATGAAAGACGTGCAGCTTTGAGCGCGACTATTCACAGCGATGTGAACTAAGAAGCTGCCTGGGTAGTCAGCTGAGTGTTGAGATTTCAGTGGCTGCCCTGTTCTCAGTGCAAGCAGCACTGATGTTACCAATGTACCGGAGCGAGGTTTTGGAGAGCAAATTTTGACTCGGTGTAAAATGACTTGTCCCCCTTCCTCAACCAGCCCCTTTGAATTCTGAAGACAAGCTATTGGGTACCAATGGCCACTTAAGAGGGATATTGTTACAAAGCTTATTAAAAAAAAGATTCAAAATGCTGGGAGAGGAAAGAAAGTAAAACCCACGTGAATAAATAACACCTTCCTTCCACAACCAAACAGGAGTAAATCAAACAAACTCACCCCAAACCTTCTTCAGAAGCCTCAGACCCAGGGTGTAACCCTTTACATTCTATACCAAGCAGTGTTTCTTCAAGTCTGCAAAGGTATCACAGCTCTGAGGAAGAGCAAGACAGGATGAGAGGGGACATCAGAAGAGGACAAGCCTCCTTGACGTCTGTGATGCTGCCCCAGGAGGGGTTGGGGGAGGTGAGGGCTGGAGAGGGCTGCCCCCGTGCCTCACTCACCCTAAAACTTCTGAGTTGTTAAAGCAGCAGCAAACGCCTCAAACTGCTTCCGAAAGAAACCCTCCCATCTTGGATAACAAAGCTTACCATTTGCCTTGTTTGTAAAGAAACAAACCAACCTCCTAGTGTTTGATTCTGGAGGGAAGGCTCTGCTGAATTTGACAGGACAAAGGACTTGCTCCCAAAATACTATTATTTTTTTTCTCATCAGTAGATTCTCTGACCAATTATGCGTGCTTCTCTTGGAATAATCAGCTACATCTCCATGGAGGGAAGGGCAATCACTTTGCACAAAGCTTCAGGTTTGGGCTATCAAAGAATTATTTTATTAAAAAAAAAAAAAGGTCATAGAGGCAAGTTGGCCACTGCGTAATTTGAAAACACCCAAGAGACCCCTGGAGCACGGGTGTGTTCTTGTTCTGATCTGTTCCCTCTGACTTGCAGGTTCCTGCGTTTCCACAGACGTTTTGTTCCGAGGAACTCGCCCCAGCAAAGAACGACAGGTGCCCAACATTGCACGGATTAAAAAAGGCGACGTTTAAAAATGGCTAATGGAACGCGTACAAAGAAAGACAGGCTGTGCAACCTCGGCCACCTCATCGTACAAATACCAACCACAGGAAAGACTGAAAAGTTACCCAGTAGCACGTACAGCAGCGACAACGCTGGATATACCTGACGGTGAAGATTACAACACCAGGCGTCAGGTCTTCTCCATCCTGACAATGCCATTTACAACAGTAACTCTTCAGTTCTGCTCCGCTCTCCTAAAACGGACGGAAATGGTTATAGCAAATTGTTTGGTACGGAATCGCTCCGTGTCTTTACGCGCCACTCACACTTGAAGCAGTATCCACGGTGTTAGAGAGTATTCTAAAAGTACCCATGTAGGCTTTCATATGGCATTACACTGCAAAACAAATCCGGAACGGGTGAAAACCAGGCTTGTATCAACCTGCAGAAGCCAGTTGATAAAAATCAATGGTCCGATTCTTAAAATCTAAGCTATAAAGAGAATGAAATGTATTAAAAGATTTGAGGTTTATAAAAAGTAACCTTTTTTATACCGTATTTTTACTTTACAAAAATATTGAAATAATTCATGAGTTTTTTCACTCTGCACCAGCTTTAAAAAAAATACTATCAAATTTTGACTTGCACCTTTAATGCATCTGAAAGCACCATCAGGGGATACTTTTAACATAAAGGAGGATACCATCGACTAGATTTAGGGAGGTATTTAAAACCCAAAAGCTTGCAGCAAAAGCACTCTGTTACAAGAGATTCATCCTAATTTTGAGACATTATCTGGACACGAGTCTTGAACAGGCAGAAGAGGGTCTTCCATACAACTTGCTTACATTAGACTTCGGTGAATATACTTACTAAGAGGTGGCTGAAAGCCTTTAAAAGACATCACTTTCACCTTGGGTGGGAAAAATCAGAGCTGTCTCTACACGTTGAGAACTTGATTGGTCTTTTCCTGCTTCTCGGGCAGGTAGGGCTCGTGCCACTCGTTACCTGTCCCTCAGGCAATATCAACCTTGCAGTTATACAATGTTTGGCACTAGAAGGGTATGGCATGTCACAGTCTCTTGTCACCCCTGCATACATTCACACACTGAGTCATGCATTCTCAGTCCTGAAACAGAGAAGTTTCAGTGTGTTCATCTCCTTGTAGATTCTTCCCAAATATCTGAATGGGGTCCTCCAAAAAGTTTAGAATATGAAAAACTATACTCCCTGTTCTTTTACTTTGTTTTTTTTTTTTTAAATACCTTTTTTTTTTTTTTTTTTTGCAAATGGAACACTGAATCATGATTATCATTTAATTTACATCACTACGTGCTAGAGCTCCTTACTTCTCCTGAAAACCAGAAGTGAGCTGCATAGGATTTCTGTTGCAAGTAATGGAAATAGAGTAAATTGCATTTTAAAAGACTTTGAAATTCCACAGAAAGCAAACAGTTCTGGTAGTATCAATGTTTATGACCTAATTAATCAGAATTTCGTTTATTTTCCATTGACAGCCTTACACAGATGACGATGTAGCTTTTTAATCAAGAACTATTTTGCAAACCTATTCTAACCTGAATGGTTGATTTATGGGAGTCTTGGAGAGACTACAATGCTCCTATTTTTTTTTTTTCCCCAGAAAACAGTTTTTGTAACAGCAACACCATGTGCTACAGGTTTGATATTTTTGAAAAGATTGTTTTGTTTTGTTTGCTCGCTTGTTTTTGCCACTGATTATGGAAATATCAATCATTCATCTCTAAAATAAAATGCACTACTGGCTAAAGCGGAAAGCTCTGGTCAGAGCCTTCCTACTGGTTTGCTAAGTACTGTGCCGTCGGAGTTTCATAGCAGCAAGGAGTCGTGGGTGAGCTTCCCCAGCTGAAGTTACTGAGCTGTACGTGTGGGTCAGGGTTTGGGGGGGGTTGGTTTTTTTTTGAGGCTTTCAGGTGATGCTGCTGTATCGGTGTCCTGCAGACAGACTGCACACAGTGGATCAAATGATAATCATGATGATAGCCAGACTAAGAACACTAGAGCTTGTGCAGTACGCAGTTGAGTTATTCCTACAGCCCTACTGTCAACCCTGAACTCGGGTTGTAACGGCGGAGCTTCTTCCAGCTGCGATTTCCTCCCGTTCACAACGTGGTTTCGTATTCCAAGCGCTCCTGGATAAGGGCATCATCTTTATACTGTAGCCGTGGAGGAGCAGGGGAACATTCAAACGCTAAGATGGCCTTCCTCAGGCTCCTGTCCAACACGTGTCTCTCCCACGCTGGGTACCTGTTCCTGAACAGATCGATTTTAATGACAGACTCCTCGATCCTGGGCGGTCGGGACGAAGGCGTGGAGGGCGCGGTGGGTCTCACCTGGAACACAGGCACGCACCCGTCCCTCTCGGCGAATTTTTGATCCCGCTCGCTCGTGACGCTCCGGTTGTTGGAGATGGAGCGCAGAGTGTTTGTGGCCACGTCCGGGGGCAGGGTGAAGGCAGCGGCAGGGTCCTCACAAGCACAGCTTGGCGACTGCCCAAACCTCGGTCCGTTGGGGTGAAAGAAGGCATAGTACATTAGCATAAAAACAATGCCCGTTAAAAAGCTGCTGAACACCACGCAGAGTGCTGGTATGGCAAACGCGTCGGAGATCGGCGGGGCCTTGTACAGGTACCAGAGAGCACTCAAGGCGGTGTTTTCTAAAAGGATCACAAAATAGTAAATGAAAAGCCTACAGCGTGTCCTTCCTTCCTTCACGTTGAACCAGCTGAAGATATAGATTATCCCAACGACCATGTCGAAGACTATCTCCTCCCACTTCGTGATGCAGAACTCCGTCTCGCAGTGGACGATCCAGAAGGTCATGATGCACCAGTGCAGCACGATGAAGATCCCAAAGTACAGCTGGAAAACCGAGGCAAACAGAGCGAAAGTAATGACCCTGGCTGCAATCGTGAAGAAATGCCAGCAAAACTGGATTATAACAGCCATGTAACTGATGGGTTTCTTGTCATCACGGGAGTCACGGAGGGCCTTTTGGTAGGAAGCCAAAGCCCAGGCCAGGGATACGAGAGATGCTGCAGCAGTAAGACCTAGGAGCAAACAGGAGATGCAGTTAAGGCATAATTAGTATATCAGCACTTGGTTGAAACCGGTGAGACCCTTGCTGTTCTCCATCACACACCACAAAATTCTCTTCCTGCTCCTTTAGCTCAGCCAGCATAGGGAAATGGACCTCTGATGCTGAGACCTCATTGCCCTGACAATGCTGGATACACACAAGCAAGAGTGGCTGCCAAACTACACTCTGAAAGGCTCCTCTAGCCATTCTATGTTTGAAAGCAGATTAATTACTTCAGAACTTTGAACAAGTTGGGAATAAAGTGTCTCTGTCAGCTGTGTGATTCAACAGGATCTACCGCGGTTATTGATAGAATGATGCTTCAGCTGACTCTACTTCTAAGCAGTTCCCTAACGTGGAACTAGTTATCCAAGTAAATCAAACTGAAAAGAAGAAAGAGAATATGATTTTTTCTGATTTTGATAAGTCATTAAGGAAGCCTAATATAAAGCAACCACGTCTTTCCAATTGAAATGCCAGCATCATATGCATATAAAACTCCATCAGTAACCCCACAAGCGTAAATCTACATTTTACAAATAAACTAACTACCTTACACTTGCTGAGGGAAAAAATGCTGCCCATTTTGATATCTCCACCACTTTCAAATGGAATTTCAATGTGAAAATGTTATTTTCTTCCAGTTCAAAATTAAATTATATTTAGAAACGTTGGAATTTTTTCCTGAATTAACATTCTGAGTGCTCCTCAAAGCAGGGAGTTATGACTTAATGTTCGTATAGCCATTCTACCTCCCATATATCACAGAACTGCCTATTTATGAAGCCCTGAACTGTGATACACGCCAAATATTTTTCACAAAAGGAATTCAATATAGAATTATTTCTCGCGAGATTTAAAAATACTATTTTTGTGAAAATAATTCCTATTCAATTGAAATACAAAAACCAGAAAATAATCTCCAACAAAACCCTTTCTATGCTTATTTGAATAGGTATTATTCTTTTTTCCTCCAGTGAGCTTGACCACTGTTGGCAGATAAACTTATAAAACAGTTGCTTTGCAACTCAATCTAATTTTTAAACTATTTTTTTTACTTCCATACACTACCAGAAAAATACCTTACGTTCCCATTTAAGTAGTAATATAGTTCATCATAATATTTCAAATAAATACTTAACACACACAGCGTTCTGTTAGAAATGAATGATAATTCTTCTTTACTTGAAAATTAATTTTTATTTACTTACAACTCATATCAAGCTGCTTTGGATGGAAATGGGAATTCAATTGAAATGCCTTTCAAGTGTATTTATTATTTAAATAAAATAGCAATAAATGTGTTGTATGCAGAGGAAGAAAGTATCACACATTTTATACTTAAAATTGGGTTTTTTTGCCAAAGCAAATTTTATATACAGTTAATGAATGAATTCATAAGTCTCAGCATCCCAGACTGAGAATTTATTCACAGACCAAAGATAATGATGCTCCAGCTGACTCTATTTCCAAGCAGTTCCTTAACATTGAACTAGTTATCCAAGTAAATCAAACTGAAATGAGGAAAACATTTCTTTTGTCTGCTGTTAAAAGCTGTTTAATCATTTCAACAACCTTTGTTCTGGATGCATAGACAGTATTTTTCTTCTAGCTTTCTTAAGAACATCATAAATATATTACTTAAATATTACTTAACTATTACTTAACTATCACTTGAATATAAATTTTATGCCAATTTGGTTAATACGGAATACTACATTTAAGCCTAAAGAGTTGTTATTCATCTTTGGAAAAAAAAGTTTATTTTAAACCAGAAAAATGTAGGATATGGAAATAATACTTGATTCTGAAGGAAAAAAAAAAATCTTGTTAAGCAATCCACCCATCTTAACAGAGGGAGATCTTGCTCAGTAAGTAGTACAGAGGGATTCACTGCCTTCAAGAGGGATCGTGTGTGCCAGGGTTTCTTCCTCAGTCATTGGCAGGGTGCTAATTATGTTGTGAGCTCCCATGAATCCATGAATATAAAACCCTCTTTTGTCTTAAATATAAAAATATGACTAAACTATCAGCAGAAATCCAGAACAAAGATAGATTCCAGGGAGAATTTTAAATACAACTTCATCATTCTTCCCACGCAGATGGGAACAAACCAGCAACGTTACTTCTGGAATCCTCCTTCACGGAGAGAATAAACTATCAGTGATGAGGACAGGAAGGAGACATGGTATAAATTGGTATTTTCATTTCTGAGACAGATATTTGCTTTTCACGCTCGGCTGCCTTTCAGTGACCATTATCTCTGGAGACAACACTAACAGCTGAAAACGTCAGTTTTCCTGTGGGAATGTTTTAAGTGCTGAAAAAACACAGTTCATTTCCCTTATGAAACGAAAAGTGTGGAACGGTAGATGAATAGGATATAGGATAAGGAAATCTTCCAATATAAATGAGCCAGTCCGAATAAGAGCTCAAAAATAGCATTATCAGCACGGGCATGTATAATGTGAGAGAGAAATCTATACGCTTCCTTTGCAAATTGAACTTTAATGACCTCACACGCTCCCCCAGAGGTTTGTGGAGATCTCATCAGTTTTGCATTAGGAGGTGTAAAACCATTCAATAATGCACACAGAACGTTCCAAATGAAATCTTCAAAATTCATTGGAATTTCCAGTCTTCTAATGCTCATTAATTCATAGTCATTTTCTGAGACAGGAAAAAGGCAAGTACAACAGGAACGTACATCTGTTATTTAAATAGTCATTAATAGGGAAACATCCTTTGCTTTTTCAGAACAAACTCGGGGATAGTGGCAGACGGGGGAGGAAAGGAGACAAGGGAATGTAGAAAAGGAGAGAGCTGCCAGTTAAAGCACCGTGTATCTGCTCTTGCTCTATTGGCAATGCTGTTAAGGGTACAGAATTAAGATAAGGCTAAATGCTTCAAGGGCACTAGCCAATTTTCTAGACCAAGAAGTAAAGAATTATTAGTAGGATAACTAATAATGAGAACAATAACACAAAACTGATGCAAATGGCAGTTTGCTAATAAATTCCACTGCATAACTAATTCACTGGGAATGGTTGGAGATAAAGTGAATTATCGTAGCACTGAATGGATCCTTTGTGTGTTAGAACACATTGATGCATTTGCAGAGTATGTGTTCCTACAAACCTCTTTATCCCTAGTTTGAAAGACAAACAGAAATAGATGTCTTTTATTATCAGTGCAGAACAAACAGCACTAGCACGGAACCAGGAAAAAAAGGATGTCCTACCTGATGGAAAGCAAATAATTTGTACCAACGCAGGCTTATTTGTCATTCAGAAACGACCAGAGATGTTCATAAGGAACAAGAACCAGCTATCCCCCCTGCTCTGCTACACTCTGAGCAGTTTCCTGGTGTATTTGTCAGTCTTGTATATCAGAGTCTTGCATTTAGGGTCTTGCTCTTGGAGATTAAGATTTGCTAGCCATTCTCAGTGCATACACACTCAAGAAACTATATGCTCATCCATTATAGACTGGTAAAGTTCAAGGAAAGCAGGAATTCTGTAAAATGGCCTTGGGAAAAAGAAAGCATGATCCTGTTTCTTCTCTTCCTAAAGCTGAACCTTCACTTTTTTTTCTGCAGTGTATGATTTGGTCTCTAAAGTTGTGTTCTGAAGAGGAAAGAAACACACAAGATCACATATTGCATCAGGCAAATGATGCTTTTGATTGTTTCCAAAGTGGACACGCTCTGAATGGCAGCAAGTGGGGGGTGCACCCACCCACTTCCAGCCCATCGACAACTGCCTTCCAGTACCTGAAGGGAACCTGCAGGAAGGCTGGAGAGGGACTCTTCACAAGAGTGTCTAGCAAAAGGATGAGGGGAAATGGTTTTAAACTGAAGGAAAATAGGTTAGTTCTTCAGTGCGGTGAAAGTTCTTTGGGTGGTGAGACTCTGGAATAGATTGTCCAGAGGAGCTGTGGATGCCCCAGCCTGGAGGTGGTCAGGGCCAGGTTAGACGAGGCCTTGAGCAACCTGGTCTAGTTGAGAGAGGTCCCTGCCCACGGCGGGGAGGTTGGATTAGAGGATCTCTAAGGTCCTTTCCAGCCATCTCTGATTCCATGACAATGGTCTCAGTAGTGAGACCAGCCTATAACACCCAGCATCGGGGCGACTTGCTGTCAGGAACTAATACGAGTATGGTTTGGGTGAAAAAGACAATTTAACCTCTTTTATTCTGTTACCAGTTTGCGTTACTTAATTATATTATTTGTGCAAAGGAATGACAACTTTGTAATTACAGATGAGCTTCAGATGTCCTTAAGATAGTGCACTTCCTGTCTGAAGACAAAGCGCAGAACTGCCTCGATTGAATTGTGATTTAACTTCTTCCTCTGGAAATGATTCATTTCTCCTTACAGCAGCGATGCTCTTGCATTTTACAGAGTGCAGCATATCTGTACTGGCACTTTAAATATAATACATAATACCCTGCAATGAACTACAGCTTATTAAAGACAAGATTAAGAAACCACAAATGTGGTTTCCTTCTTAATTTCCTTCTGCAAAAGAAGGAAACGTATATGAAGGAAAACAAGGATGTATAGAGAGATGGATACACTCACAAATATAACATTATTTCTACCGGAGAGCCAACAAAGTTCTCCTCAATGGCAGTTGTGTGAAATCTGGCTGGAACACTCACGAGTAACTCAAATAGAATTGTTCAGAACAGAGGAGGGGGCTCCACATTCCACCTCTGCCTGGCAATTCACAGCTCCGTGGTACCCTGCTGACATTTCTGCCTTTGCATTATAGATCTGCCAAACATGCACAGTTTACCTCAGTTTGGGGAAAGCAATTCGCTGTCTAAGCAGCAGACATGGTTTTTACTGGTCTGCATTTTTACTCCCATTCCCACAATATAATCTTTAGGCTGGGCTGTAATTGAAAACTATACAGGTCTCCTTCTCACACTAAGTTCAGCTTACTCCTGATTTGTACTTGAGAGAGGAAAGGCATATCTAGGTACAAAAACTATGTTTTTTTTCTAATCGTATCAGTCCTCAAATCCTATATAGAATAAGTACAGAACACCTCAGCTCAGCTGAAAACCCTACAAATGAATGAACTGATCAGAAGAAGTGCTCCTTGACATTCAGCCTAATTTCAGAAATCAAACTCCTGCCAAGGCTTCTGTCTCTGCTTCATCATCCTTTTTAAACTTGTACTCATCATTTCCAGTAAGTTTATGTAAGAGCAAGAATACCAAACGCAGCAGCACATCTGGGCACAACAACCGTGCCTGGGATCTGGGACCATGAAACATTTCTTAAGAAAGCCTCTTTTTACCAGCTTCCTACCCAGCTGGAGGAGTGACATTTTCTGTGTCCAAGCTTCCAGGTGCTTCTCTGAACCAAAGCCAAGGATGTCAAACATTCAGAGTGTCCCCTAAGATCTTCATCCTGTAGGAAGCAGTCTACCAGGGCTGCATCCCTCCAGCTTCAGCAAGTGGCTTGCTGTATTTCCACAGCTTTTGCCATGCTGCTCTGCAGGTCCAGCCACAAGCTTGGTGCTCATGTGGAGGTCTTGCAGGCAGCTCGACAATAATCTGTGGGTTTCTGCACCAATCCTTTCGTGCCCATACACTACTATGGCAATGTACACAACAGTATACACACCGTGCTCCCGCGTGTGGTTTAGCACGGGGGATGCTGTGCGTGCTTCAGGGGCAGCTTTGGATCCTATCAGGTATGGTGTGTCCAGGTTCTCGGTACGTGTCATGCTCATGGGTCACGCTCCTTGGCCGGGACTGTGCGATGAAATAGAGATACTTGTAGTGACACAACTTCCACTTGTTTCTTTCATTTGGCTATCCACAACTTACCTCTTCCCTGGAAGTCTAGAAGCTTACTTGTTTTTCTGAGTTCCTATTATCTACAGGGTTCCCAATATAAACTCTTGCCCTCACCTGGATTATTTCCTTCCCTGGTGACTGCAGATGTGACCCTCTGGGGTAAGCTGTAGCACTGTACCAAATTATCCATACTGGAATCCATCCCTTACAGCCTGAACTGTCTGTCATCACTTCAGGACATGGTTTAGTGGTCATGATAGTATTTAGTAGACAGTTGGGCTTGATGATCTTGAAGGTCATTTCCAACCTTGATGATTGGATGATTCTGTCAGGTTTCCTAGTCAGGGACACCTCATGTACAAGGATCCTTGCCAAGACACTCTTTGCTGGCACATTTCGTTTTGCAAAAGAGGGAAGCACCACTAACTTAATGTCTGCAGTCAGGTCCAACCCCCTAAATTATGCTGCATGCTGATCTTAACATATCTTTCTGTACTCCAAGGATTTTGGCCTCATTGTCCAGAGTCATTCCCCATAAACGTGTTGCCAAGATAATCCCATTACTCTTTTTTTTGCCAAGATAATCCTATTACTTTTGCACATCAGCAAGTTTGTCTCACATTAGATGTCCTTAATCATAGTCGGAGGCTTTCTGTGCAATTGAAACAAGCTGCTGGAGGTCAGAAAGGGACTTTTTTTCTTCTTTCTTAGGGACCACTAGATCTGATCGTGCTCAAATAGAAAAGGCACCTTACTGAAACATCCCACTCTGTAGTTTTGCTTAGATTGTTCCTCACCCACAAATGAGGGAGGGACAGTGTCTGAGGTTGCAGCCCTAGCAGTTCTTATTTCCAGTGCTTGCCACAGGCTGCATTCACAGCTGGGAATGTTCAAGGCACTACTGCTGGTTTCATCAGCTCATCTGCCAACACTTCTCTTAACTTTCTCCCACTGTCTACTGGGGTGGGGTGGCAGGAACTCTTCCTTCTTGAGATGGACATCAGATTTATGCCACAGATTACTTCTTGTGTTAAGTAATGCTCAGAGAACATGCTAGCATATATATAGGAACAATTTCTGTCAAGATTCCTTCCATCTGCTTTCTAGAAATACTTGTAGTGACACAATTTCCAGTTGTTCCTTTCATTTGGCTCTCCACAGCAACTTACCTTTGCACTGGAAGTCTAGAAACATTATATATACTAAATGTTACTTTCAACCTTACTCATTTTACCTACTTCTGTTTTGTTTGGGGTTTTTTCCCCAGCAACGGTTTGGACTCTGTGTAGAGGACCGAAGTCAGCTGACGAAAGTTTGGCTTATTGTAGGTACCTCTAGCAGATTCTTGGGGTCTGTACCAGACACCTGCCTAATGATTTGCCTCTTGCAGCACTCAAGGTCACCTTAGCAAAGCTGTTAGACATACCACTAAGCTGCTTCTGCTGAGCAGAAATCCTGGTCATAGCTTTAAAGAGGTTCACAGATGAATGATGTTCATAATTTTATTTCGAGGTAACATCAAGCACAATTTCCCTTTGCCTCTCCCCTAGATCCAAAATAAATCTTCGACACAAATGTTGTTTTTAGTATCTCAGGGGTTCTTTTGGAAGCTACGAATAAAATCTAATATGGATAAAGAAAGTCAACATAGCACACAGGGACCACAAGAACGATGAAATTTGGACCCTTTCTGTCTTTCAAGAGACCACAGTCAGTAATTCAAGTCTGCCTTTCTTCACAGACAGATAAGGATGAAAGGGCTTTGGGGCACAACAACCAAAAGCTCTGCTACCTTCTCACCAATCAGTAAAAGTAATTGACTCCTTAAGATATCTGAAGTCATGCTGCCAGAATACATGTGCTAAAGCCAGCTACTAGCTGAATGAGCATCCCAGGTGATCTCCTCCCTCACACGAACATTCTCCTAATATTTATTACCTCCTTCCTCTACTACAGCCACATTATATTTCTAAGGTACAATTCAGGAGTCCTTATTAGGCACTAATCAAGTCCAGTCCTTCACGGGCAGTGACAAGTGTCAGGTCCTCCTGTATGCCATGCAGTCTGTGCGCTGCCAGGCTTGGCAAGACAGCAGGAGGCTGTTTTTTGCCCGTCAGGAAGCTGAAGTTAGACTCCTGTATTTTCACAGCGAGACTCCTTGCCTGTCAGGCAATTTGGTATCTTTATATTCCAGCATAAACATACCCACTGACTCCAGGCTCATTTCCATGATTTGTACATTTCTTTTTGGGCAAAAAGTGCTTTTGATGTCTTGAGGTTGCTGCAAGCAGCTCGGAGTAATCAAGGGATTATCTGGAGACCGCAGCAACCCGAAGCAGAACAAAAGCCCTGCCACTGCCTCTCGAGGAGAAGCAACATCACGAGAACACAGCGCTAAGCTAAAGACCGGGCACCATCTCCGGAGAAGGCTCAACGCACATCTCAATCCAAGGCACTGCACAGAGGGACACCTTCCCCAAAGTCAACTGCAGAAGCAGAAGCTCTTCTCCCGGCTGCCCAACGGGAGAAAGAGATGTAGTCTGCTAGACACTCCTGCTTAAACAGGACTTTTGAGGAAGTGCCTCCCTGTCAAGCCACATTTCTGTGATTTTACCTTTATTTTTGTGTTGAGCTTTTATATGTTGTTTCTCATGTAACTTCTGGACAAAGTTTCTTTTGGTACTCCACTGATTTGGAGGAACCAGCCAGGCTGGTAACAAGATCAACTGGGATTCTTTTATTGGAAACAGTTTGGAAAAACATTCATCCAGTGGGGGAAAAAACTCCCAAAAACATGTACACAGTAAATGCCATTTAGACAACTTCAGCCTTTTATGAAAGCAAAATATGTATTTTTTGTTTAGGAATATGAAAATTAGTTTTAAAAGAAAAAATTAAAATAAAGACATTGTACCTTGTGTACAACAGCGTTGTAGGGAGAAATAGGGAGAAAATTAGCATTTGTTTCTTTCAGATAGCTGCTGTGGTCACCTGCCCAAGGTCTGGGTGCCATCCTTCCCAGCTCGGGGCGTTGCGGGCGTGCTCTGAGCCCGTGCACCACAAGATGGCAGGAAAGTAAAACTCTGGAATAACAGCCCTCAAAACAGCAAGACAGAAGCCAAACCGAAACCAGGGCATGACTTGGAGGCTGATCTGTTGAAGTGAAAACATGTTGGTGCTAGAAACACTACTGGTGTCCCAATCACCTCTGTATAAGATTGTTTTCTAAGGGTAGTGGGTGCTGGCAGTGCCTCTGTGAGGAGAGGCCAGGGGCTGCCCCGTGCCCAGCACGGCCAGTTCCAGCCCAGCCCGTCACCCAAGACAGCGGTGCCTTTGGGAAAACACCACTAAGAAAGGTCAAAAGCACCTGATGGGCAGAGGTGGGGTAGAAGAAGAAAGGGAGGACAGCAGAGTAAGCACCAGGGTGAGAGAAGGAGGAGGTGGAGATGGTCCAGGTGCCCATGGGAGAAGAGCAGGGTGGAGGAGGTATTTCCCTGCAGCCCGTGAAGGACCGTGGTTGAGGATATCTCTTGAAGGCAACTGCAGTCTGTGGAGAGCCTGCATTGGAGCAGGTTTATCCTGATGGAGCTGTATCCCCTGGGAGGGACTCCATGCTGGAGAAGAGGTGAGGAGGAAGCAGCAGGAGAGACAAAGTGTTATGGGCTGACTGCAACCCCTCATCCAATTCCCCATCACCCAGAAGACAACTTTCTTAAGCCTGAAATGAGCTGGTGAGAGATGTATGTTCTTACTACTAACCCAGCCTTCTGATGTGTTTTCCACCAGCATCCCACAAGCAAACCAGTTTGACACGACCATAGTGGCTGCAATGCAGGGGAACATATCAGAAATAGTATCTGGCAGATTCAAACTATCTCTTCTAAGTGGTTTTTTTTTTCTTTTTTTTTTAAAGAGGGACTGAATAATGTAGAATACACACAGCAGCATCACAGCACTGGCTCTAGAAATGTCTGCTGAGGATTTGGAAGAGGAAGGGCTAAATCAATACTTCAAATACAGCAGAGATCAATCGATTGGTTGGTTGATTGATTGATTGAGATACTGCACTAACAGTGGCCAGCATCCAACACAGAGGGCTAGAAGCCAAGGCATGTTTTGGCATGAAAAATATCCAAAATACCTTATACTAAGTCTTGTTACAAATGAATAGCAGGGGACCAGGTCACTGGCAATGAAACACTGACTTCGTGCAGAAAGAGAGCACGGGGCTGTTACTCCCCTGAAATCTCCTTAAGCTGTAACTTCAGGATTGGATTTCAGTGGTTCATGGGCTCGTATTGGCTTTCTGAAAGGGGATAAATTTCAGCCTCGTTAAGCAACTGATATTTCTCCCACTTGCACTTAAAGCCATTCTGAAGTTAGTACCTTATTTGACACACATTGTCCTAGAAATATTTTATATAGATAGTAGTTTTCTCTGTTTGCCTATTAAGCTTCTCTAAGCTTTTCAGCTCTGAGGAGATGCTGAGGATAATGCCTGATAGGGTGCTGAGGGACAAAAGGCAATTAGCATCCCTCTGGAAAGGGAATCGATTTGGCATTTGTGCAATCCCTCTTAGGAGAGGGAACACCGGAGCTGTTAGCTCTGCTGGTACATGATGCTATCTGAGTTTCTTCAGGATCAACTGAAATATTACAGTTCTCACTTTTTGTTATGTTTCTATCACATCGAAAAACTTCAAATACATTTTCACAGAATCACAGCATGGTAGGGATTGGAAAGGACCTCGAAATACCATCGAGTCCAACCCCCCTGCCCCAGCAGGGTCACCCAGGGCAGCCCACACAGGAACAGAGCCAGGGGGGTTGGAAAGGCTCCAGAGAAGGAGACTCCACAGCCTCTCTGGGCAGCCTGGGCCAGGCTCTGGCACTCTCACAGGGAAGAAGTTTCTCCTGATGTTTCCATGGACCCTCCCATGTCCCAGCTTGCACCCATCACCCCGTGTCCTGTCACTGGATGTCCCTGAGCAGAGCCTGGCTCCAGCCTCCTGACACTCGCCCTTTCCATCTTTATAACCATTAATGAGGTCACCCCTCAGTCTCTTCTCCAAGCTCAAGAGCCCCAGCTCCCTCAGCCTTTCCTCAGCAGGGAGATGTTCCACTCCCTTGTGTTAGTGATTGTTTTTCCAGTAACAGGAAAAGAAGTCTATTTAATGAATTACTGTGAAAATTATTTTATTTCAGTAAAGCATTTGACACCATCTCCCACATCATCCTCGCACCTGAACTGAGGAACAAGCTGGGACTTGGGAGGGTCCATGGAAACCTAAAGAGAAACTTCTTTCCCTGTGAGAGTGCCAGAGCCTGGCCCAGGCTGCCCAGAGAGGCTGTGGAGTCTCCTGCTCTGGAGCCTTTCCAGCCCCCCTGGATCTGTTCCTGTGTGGGCTGCCCTGGGTGACCCTGCTGGGGCAGGGGGGTTGGACTCGATGGTCTCCAGAGGTCTCTTCCAACCCCTGCCCTGCTGTGATTCTATGATAACCTCCTCATCACCCTCCTAAAAGAAAATCTATATTTTCACCTACTGTACAAATAATGTACATTGAAGCAAAGACTAACTAACCAATTTGAACAATATTCAGTGTATTCTGGGAAGCCTGGAGATTAATTCTTGTTCTACCTCAGCTTTGGATTATTTTAGACCTCAATATTAGTTATAGAGCCATTTGTTCTACAACTGTATCTCTACCTGTCTTTGATAAATCTAGAATATGTCCCCATGATGTACATATGTAAAAGTTATGTATCTGTCTACAGTTTATATGTGCAGTATATTTAGATTTATATACTACACACAGACAGATAAACTGGCACAATTTGAAGACTCCAATAAAAATAATGACTCAACATTTCCGCTGAAAAGCTTTTTCAATATTTATATGTGGTGTGTGCCAAAAAATTGCACCTCATTGCAAGATTAAATTAATCTAATTTCAATTTCTGGTGCTTGTCTAGAAGATTGAAAACGCTTCCCTGGCTCCTGCCATTAAACATTTTTCTCATGTACAAGTACCCGTAGAGGATGATGGAATTAGTTCTTCAGCCTTTTCCCAATATCCTGGGCTGATTAGTCCCTTTAAGTCTTACATCCAAAGGGTTGATCAATGGCCTCTGGGACCATTTTGTTCCTCTCCCTTGAATTTCATTCAGTAGCTTCATGCTCCAGGAGGTGTGAATCACAGAACAGGGCACAGGCTTTTAACAGAGCTCTTACTGGTGGTGTTCACATGTGTCTATGGCCTGTCTTCCTTCTACAAACCCATGAATCCAAATAAAGCTTGAGGCCACCACTCGACACTGAGATCTCACAAACAAAGGAGCTCTGCTGACTACTACGGTATCCTCTGAATTATTGTTTTTTTAAGACATTTTCCCATCCTATAGGTGTAGCCTGTGGTTCTGGTTCCCAAAACACTTTTCTGTATTAAAACATAATCAGTTTGATGTGATAATATTGACCGAATGATTCAGATCTAGTTGTGATGGTAACCTGTCCTACGCATACATCTCTGTGCAAAGCCAAGGAAAACTTAACCAGACACTCAAAACCCAGCCAGGAAATGTCACCTATCATCACTGATAACGCTATCAAACAAGAGGAGAGCAAGGGCAAGTGTTTGGTAGGCACTGCTAAGCACTTCCTCACTCAGTCTTTCCTCATTTTCATAGCCACCTAGAAGAGAGCTTTTAGGTCACTTAATGTGATCCCTACTCACTCCTACTTGAAGACTGTGCATCATTTTTAAGTCCTGTGAACATAAATAGTGTATTTTATTATAATTTATAGGTTTTTTTTTTAAATTATAATTGCTGCTGTCTTCATTCTAACCTGTAAGTTTCTGAAAGATAACAGGTCTGGGTTACAAGACCTAGCACTCATGAAATAACTGTTTGCAGAATTCTGCTATCTAGCCTAACTATCTAATGCAGTTAACCGTTCTATTGCACTGAATTAATGTCAAATTACTCTATACTTACTTTTTAGCCGTGCACCTTTTCTTTTATCATTTTAAGACTTGTTTCTTTGTGCAACTGCACATCAGTCTGCTCCATGGCAATTAAGAACGATCAATTGATTGCAGCCGAATTTGACACAGAAATAGATGTCTCAAAGATACCAAGTTCTGTAAAGTTCAGGGAAAACAGCAGCTAGAGAAGGGTCCAAAGAAGTGTTCCCACTGAAAGGAAAGCAGACTTCAGGATTTTTTTCTGCCTCTAGGCATTTTTATTCCAAGAGCCAGGGACCAATTAGTAAGTGAATAAATATGTTTCTGGCAGCTAGCAAATCCACACAGATAGAACTTTGAGCTATTCCCAGCAGATACTGCCTCTTACCCATCCAATCCCAGAGTCATGAGAAGAAGTCACAGTTTTTGGTTTTTTTCAAAAGAACCTCCTACAGCAGTGAATTCCATAGGAAACTAACACTCATGGTAATGGGAAAGAAAGCGTTACTTTTATTAACTCCTTCACATTTTAACAGGAGATGTCACACTGAGCTGTCCGTGGTCTGTCTGTGCCAGTAACTAAGTGAACAAGGGTATCCACCACTTCTCACTTTTTCCAAAGCAGCCTTCATTATCTGGGGTATTTCAATTCACTTTCTTCTGTTCTGACTAATGCTCCTACTTGCTGAATTATGTCACCAGAATAACCCCTGCCCTAGGCCTCTATTCAGTTTTATTACCTCTCTTTCTCATAATGAGGTGAGAAAAACCTGAATACAATATCCAAGTAATCAAGGTAAAGTTCCATAGAATGGTGGAATATATTGGTGCCCATTTGCTGTCACATTGTATTTCTGTCTGCATTAAAATAATTTATGCTATTCACAGAGTATCTGGATCCATAAATTAATAATTTAACATCAGAATAGATAAAGTTATAGCCGTGACCTCAATACACCCAATACTGCTAGAGTTCATAAACTGCCTATCTCTGAGCCTTATAGGAAATGTGTGTGATGTACGTGCAAAGGACGTGCCTGCCAATATTCTGTTAGTAAAACATGATTTCAGTCCCCAGTATAAGATTCCCTTTCTTTTATCTGGGCTGAAAAGGTGACAAAATTTCCCCTTACAGCTCCATTGTATTCCTCTAAGCTATTCAAGCTGAGCAACAAATTAGCTCCCAGAATGTGGGTATTCCTGTGAATGGGATATTTTAACAATGCTTTGCAGATCTGGCACCTTTCCTTAAAATATTTTAGTATTCTCTGTAGTCACTACATTATTCTTAAAATAGCTCACGAAGAACGAGTTGCCTGAAATATCAGCGTACGAAGCCGCTTCAAGAGGAGGAACCCTGGAGTTTTACAGCAGAGTCTATTACCCAGGCCACAAGGTACGTGCCTTCAGGGGCACCTCAGCACCACTTTGCAGCAGATGCCTTCTTGGCCACACTTCCAGACAACAAATGAGCCGCCTGCATTCATACTGTGCTTATCAGTGGACTGTCTTATCAGCATCACTGTCCATGAGCCAGCATTGCAGGCTGTGCCCGCGCTTCAAGAACCAGCTTATCAGCGTTGAGCTGCAGCTTTGGGAAGCTCTTTCCTGAGCAATCAGGTTATCTGGAAGGTAAACACCTTGGGATGTTGAGTTCCAGTCAATCTAACAAGAGCAACTGGATTTTGAAAACAGGTCAAAGCAGCAAGGAGAAAAATGGTTTCAAATTAGCCTTCAACGCTACTGGCCGGGGGCAGGGATTTCATTCTCACAAGCACGCGGCTAGAACCATTACAGCTCAGAATGATCACAACGGGCTTATAAGAGGGCTAATATAAATAATCATAATATAAATGATAATACAAATAATATATATTATATATATGATATATAAAACATATTATACTATGTAAATATGTAAGATATATATAATAGAAATATATAATAGAAACTATATAAATATATAATAAATATATAATCCTGGAAATATATCATGATATAAATAATTATATAAATATGTAATAGAAAGAGATCATAATAAAATATACCACAATAAAAATATGTCATAATAGAAATAATCACAAATAATAATAGAAATAATCATAATAGAAATAATAATATAAATAATCAAGAGCTATAGAAATAAAACCACCTTATCACCTTTCTACATCCTGGATCAAGAAGAGCTTTGTTTATCTCCTTACAACTGCAGGTGAAGTTCTGTGCCTGCACCCACCCAAGGCACGGGGAGAATGCCTGACACGAACACTGGGACACCTTTGGGTGAGTACAAGACAAATTTTCTTGGGAGCTTTCCCAGCCTTTGGATGCCACTCAACAAGTTCTCACAGCAGTGATGGATTTGGTGATAGATGGATAGGGCTGTGAGCAACCTGCTCTAGTGGGAGGTGTCCCTGCCCATGGCAGGGGGGTTGGCACTGGATGAGCTTTAAGGTCCCTTCCAACCCTGACAATTCTATGATTTGTTCCAGGCTTCACGTTTGTGCAAATAAAACTTCTAATGGGTTTCATGCTAATTTGCTGGCAATAACTGTTAGATGAACTAATTCTTCTTAGATTAGTTTTACAGCAGTGTAAAATTTCAATAGTTTTCCTCATCTGAACGGGATTTGAGGACTGGGTATTTATGAGCATAAATTCTATGGATCATTAGCAGAATTTGGTTCACTAAATCCTTATGGGCCTTTTGGAAATTTCTTCTCTGATATACTTAGTAAAATTATTCAGTCAAACACTTCAACTTGAATTTATTACTTGTGGCCAATGGCACATTCCAGCACAGTCACATCTGGTACTTCCACACTTGTTGCCATAACGTATATACTCCGCTGTTTCAATACCAATTTAATAGCAGAGCTGGCTAAATAAAGATATTGGCTTAAATCCATATTTTCTGAAATAAGCTGAATGGAGGCAAAGATTTGCTACTTGTCTTCAGGAAATTCTTTTGCGTATTTAGAACAGGAATTAAGCAGCAATTTTATTGGCATGCTAGAAGTAGAATATTAACAAATTTCCCTAAGTCTATAAAAGCTACCATATACTAGGTATCACCAACCTGAACAGAAATATTCCTGCATGGTAATAATGTCCTCAAAATAGAAGTCTATAATGTCAGCACTTAAGCTGACATAATGAATGCCAGGCTATCGTACAATTATTACTCTGCACAGTGTATAATTAGAGAAAGTGGAGAATATTCTGGGCCTGCAGTGTCTCTATTGTTGGACTGTTTAGTAAACTTGATTGGCAGCTTCTCTGTTAATTTTTTTTTTGAAGCAGCAGGGAATCAAGTCGTGCAGTCCCTTTGAGTGACAGCTGAAGAAAACCGACTAATAAGCGAACGCCCCACGCTGCACGTGAAAAAGGCAAACATCATCCGGAAAAAGGAACTGAAGTAGCCAATTTGTATAATAAACGACTTTATAAGGCACGCGTGACGACAGAACTGAGGAAAAATGGGATGCTGGTCCAGGTGGGCTGCCTGCAGCAGGCACCCGCAGCACGGCACAGGGTGCCTTTACATCCCAGAAGGGTAGCACTATATACCTCGGCTACACCGCCAAGCAATTACAGAAATTCTTATTATAATTCGTTTGCTTATTTTTACTTTTCCTGGGCTGAAATTAACCCAAGCACCCTCTGCGTATCTGAAGGCAAATACTTTAATAATCAGGCATATTTTTCATAGGGAATGTAGGTCCTCAGCCCTTAAAGCAGCTGGAGGGTGGAAGGGGGGAATCTGCCAATACATTAAGCTGCAGTACATTAAAGCAGCTTGGGGGTGGCTGGCGTTTGCCTTGCTGCTGACTGTTTCAGAGCCCTATCGATTGAGCTGATGAGCTTTGGCCAAGTGCAGCCACGTCTCCTTTCTCGGGGCCAGGCTCTTCGCGCAGGAGGGAACGGCTCCTGGCCTTCCCGAGCACCGGGGGACCGCTGCACGCTGGAAAGCTCTCCAGCAGACCCTGGATGGGAGCTGAGGTTGTGAGATAGGTCAGTGCGAGGCTCTTCCCTCAGTGATGAAGCATCAAAGCCTCAGAAAACCACCTAAATGGAATGGTTGAGAGACAAGATGGGGAGGGAGGGAGAGAGGGAAGAAAGTGGAGCAAAGGTTTAATGTGTTGTAAGCAACTGGAAAACGCCTGCGATTCTTTCCACGAGGAAAAATAAGGTTCTCCAGGACTGCTTTCAGTACGGGCACATAGTCACAGGGGAGGACAAAGGAACAGAAAGAGCTGTTTGTTAACACAGTTCTCTGTCTTGTGCTGACTGTGGTTGCCAGCATTTCACCTCTGGGCTAGAACGTTTTTCCTTTGCTGAATGGTGACCCACGGCCCAACGAGGAGCAAGGGCAACGCGTACTACAGTGGCATCTGGCTCGTGTTAAATGCAACGTTAAGAAAGACTTTAGTTGAAATTTGTGTAAAGTTCTGGTTCCCTTTTCAAAAGTAACTTCAGCTTGGATCCGTAGCAGTATTTAGGTATCTAAACTCCCCGATGTCAGTGGGAATCAGACATTAAAGCACTTCAGATGAAATCCTACGGGCCAAGACCTCCACATTTAAAAATAACATAAAGTTTGCTGTAAGAGCCCTACTACAGCTCAAAATAAACCCTTACGTTGAATCCTCAGTGCCAGTTCCAATTCAGTTATAGTCTTGGAAGTGTAACCTGAGGGCACATTGACCTGGTCCCTTGCTGAGGACACATTCACTGCCTGTCTGGGAAAATTACTACGCTTTCTCCAAGGCTTGATCTATATTTCCAACAGTGGTTTTCTTCTGCTAACTTTAAAATGTTCAGCCTGGCTCTGCTGTTTCCAGGGGCAGACAAAAGAGGCTCTTTCTCTATCCTTTTCTGCCTTTGGTCAGTCACGCACCCATGAACTTGCTTTTCCTCTATGCTGAAGCTCCTCTGTAAACAACACTAGAAATCGATGAAAAATCCAAGACAAGGTAAAAGCACCATTAGAACAACCTTCCAGGAGGGAAAACACATCATCATTCAGTGGGCACTGTATTTCTAGAGCAAGAGTCTTTTGACAAATTGCTAGTTCCTTGCAGCAGTCCATGGGATTCACTAAACCCTTCCAAGTGAGCGTGAGCAGATGTAAGGACCCTTCCCAACCACAGAAGATCTGAGCCCAGTCAGACAAGGATTTACATTATTTGCCCTCAAGTCCACAAGTGCTGCATGCTAACTAGCCATAGGTGTAGACAGGCAGAACTACTTATATGAAATCTGGGACAAAGCAAAGAGGAAATCAGTACCTATGTTCTCAAAGAACAGTGTAGGTGTTGGTCTGGCACATCTGACAGGGATCTACTGCAGAGAGCCCAATGGAGGCTACAAGGATGCTGAAGGGACTGGAAGATCTCTCTGGTGAGGAAAGGCTGAGAGCCCTGGGGCTGTTCAGCCTGGAGAAGAGAAGCCCGAGAAGGGATCTTCTGAATGGTTACAAATCTCTGCAGGGTGGGGGGCAAGGAGAAGCTCTTTTCAGTGCTGCCCTGGGATAGGATGAGAGGTGATGCTCACAAACTGAAACACTGAGTTCCACCTCAACGTGAGGAGAAATGTTTTCCCTCTTGAGAGTGCCAGAGCCTGGCCCAGGCTGCCCAGAGAGGCTGTGGAGTCTCCTTCTCTGGAGCCTTTCCAGCCCCCCTGGATCTGTTCCTGTGTGGGCTGCCCTGGGTGACCCTGCTGGGGCAGGGGGGTTGGACTCGATCTCCAGAGGTCCCTTCCATCCCCTACCATTCCATGACTATGATTCTATATCCTTCCAGGGTCATTTTGCCAAGGCCACAGCACAATACCCTACCTGACCAGATATATTACTGGTAAAGTCACAGGGTATAGGTAAAAACCCAGGCAGACATGCCCAGCTTTCCTTCTGAATTAACTGAATACAGAGGAACAGAAGCAGCAGCAATACAGCAAATTGCTTCACTTATGCACAGCCAGCTGGAACATCAAATAGCAAACCCAGGAAACATTTAAAAACCCTGTCCATGACTGTGACAGAGATGAAATTACTACTGCCCCTTTACTGTTTGTGATGGTCTTCTGCAATCCAAAGGAACATTGTGCCAGAAATTAGTTTTCTAAAGAAATTTTGGGTTTACTCAGAAAAATTCCAAAAGATATTCAACATACTTCAGGAATCTCCAAGGTTAATTGTCAAATTCAGCAGGACGCCCTGTCAACTTCTCTCTGGTAAATACAGGCTTTTGATCAGCAGACTGTCAACTGTATTTCTTTAGAAGCCAAGTGTTCCTAGAAACACATTTAAAGGCTGCATTTAGAGGTTGTGCCACAACACTGCAGAGCTGCAAAAACTGGTCACATATGGAGGCAAACAGTTCCGAAAGGTTAACCCTCCTCAGCCGTGATGGGCTCTGACACCCTGTGGATGCCAACTGGCTGCAGACAACACCAGAGAGGAAGAGCTGTGGGTATGTCAGGAAAGGTGACAGCTGCTTATTTGGATGAAAATTTACAGCTTAAAATGGTAGGATGGAAAATCTGCAGGGTATTGTAGGAAGGTCAATGATATGGATGTTAAGACTGGGAACAGGCTCACGACTGACTTAATCCTGAGTGAGTTTTATGCCTGAGATCATGAATATTTATTCTAAGTAATCCATTATTTATATTAGTATGTAAGTATATTTGTTATAAATATCTTCTAAAAACAGAATTAGTTAAAAAACATAAGGCATCCAGCACAGTCACCCTAGACAAGCACGCAAAAATTCTGCAGAAGATTTTCAAGGTCAAATTTAGTGCAGACGTAAAAATAAACATGTCTCACACTCATCTGTCCTGAGACAATCTCCCAAGCAAATATGGGCTGAGTGTCAGTAAATCCAGTTTGTGGTGCACTCCACTTCCAGCTAATACAGCCTGCACTGTCAAACAACCCTCTCAATTAAAGCCTCCTCGCTATTTACGGTTGAACCTCAAACACCCTTGTGAAGTATTATTATGTCTCTATTTCCATTTTATAAATTAAAACCCGAGAGGTACATAGACTCCTTGAAGAAATGTAAGCAGCTTCTTTGATACTTTGAGCACTGATGAACCATCAGCTCATCCCATTCTCTCCAGGCAGCCAGATTAAGTCTTGTTAGAAATGAAATGGCACCTGACTCCAGTCTCTGGGCTTGCTGTAGGATATGTAGGTAAAACTCAATGGACAGGGATATACAGACCGTTGGACCTTAATTTCTATGAAACTGCAGCTGCCCAAACCAATAGAATGACCTCTGGGAGAAGCTGCAAGATGAATCCATTTTCCCATGTCTCAAGTCCTTCCTTTTCTACAAAGCCTTCCTTTCCTTCTTTGTTTTCTTTTGCTAAGAAGAACAGATAATTCCATGGTCAAGAATATTTTACAGAAAGCATCATAATTTTTTCCCCTTAAACTCATCAATAAATCTTCAAAAGAAGGCAGTGCTTACTTCAGTGATAATTTCAGTAACTGTATTCCATGGAGACAAAAAGATAAGAATAAAATCAATTAAAAAACCCCACCCAGCAGACCTGATGTAAATGATAATATCATTCACATGGAGTCCAAAGGAAAAATACATGGCTTTGTTAACCTCCAGGGAACGAAGGAGCAAATGTTGTAGGACAGTGCTCTTATCCTTATTCATGCTCAACAGCACTGTCCTGTTCACACAGTAGCAGAACTCCTTGGGATCACTTATCAGGATACCTAAAGCTACGCTTTATGAGTTAATATGCTTCAGAATATGAAATAATCTTTTTCACAGAAATGTGGCTCTGAGGAGACCTCATTGCAGCCTTCCAGAACCTAAAGGGGACCTAGAAAAAAGCTGGAGAGGAACTTTTTACAAGGGCATCTTGTGACAGGACAAGGGGTGATGGCTTTAAACTGAAAGAGGGTAGATCTAGATTAGATGTAAGGAAGAAATTCTTCACTCTGAGGGTGGTGAGACACTGGAACAGGTTACCCAGAGAAGCTGTGGATGCTCCATCCCTGGAAATGTTCGAGGTCAGGTTGGATGGGGCTCTGAGCAACCTGGTCACCTGGGAGGTGTCCCTGTCCATGGCAGGGGGAGTTGGAACAAGATGATCTTTAAGGTCCCTTCCAACCCAAAGCGTTCTATGTTGACAAAAATACAGCTCAGAGAGGAAAACCACCTGTCCATGGCATGTTAACTCTGCAGAACCAGATTGTTCAACTTGCTTTGTTATATAGAACTGTAACAGGAATAAAATTTGATCACTGAACATAGTGATAAAGAAACCTGCAAAAAAATCCCTGATAAAAGAAGCCTTGAAAGAAAATGTTGCCCTTAAGGGTTATTAAAAGAGAAAGTAAATTCAAAAGAAGGACGTTCTGCCTTGTGCCAGCCAAAATCAAGAACCAGCCAATTGCATACAGGCAGATGCAGGCTTATCAGTGAAGCAAAATCATATCTGGTGTCTTCTTTTCAGACCAGCCAGTATGGTGTGGTCCTGCACTGCAGGGTATGACTGAGGCTGGCAGCGCTGCAGCACCTTTTTGCTGCGTATTGAGGTCTCCCCAGCCTTTGCCTAATCCTTCTGGCAAGCGATGCTGGTCCACCCGGCTTCACATGAGTGTGGTTGACTCCACGACAGTGTTGAGGGAGCATCCTCCAAGAAAATGGTCCTGACAGGTCGATTATTAAGGTTAGGATAAGTTTCAGGCAGCTGATGTAATTTCTGCAGGAGTCCATACCATCCTTTAGGCAGGGCAATTCGCGTGATGGGAACCTAGGCTTTGCTGCTGAAAGATGGTAAGCATTGATGAGTCCTGCAGGAGTGGATGTTTGCTTATTTAGTTGACAGAACTATTAGAAACTGTGTCATATTTAGCTGGCTGATCCAATAGCCATGGCCACCAACTTGGTTAGAGTCTTTCTAAAGTACCTGATCACCTGCAAAGGACAGCAGTGATGACTCCTTATTTTTTATTAACAGCAAAGCAAAAGAAACCCCTCTGTCATGTACACATACCAATGAAGAAAGAGTAAGAAGATAGGTGTTGTCACACTGGCTCAGGAGCCAGGTATCTCTGGAAAAGGCACCTAGGGAAAAGGACCCGAAGGGAACAGCCATACTCCCTTCTTTCCCCAAACACGGATTTATATTGAGCTACCCTCAATTCTCTTTCCCTTCTGTGACTGCTCCCAGCTTCTCTTTGGACTTGTATGATATTTATCACCCAGAACATCCTCTAGCAAGAAGCTCCACTCCTTCAATACACCCTCTATGAAAAGCCACATCTGTTTATTCATTCTGCACCTGCTTACTTTCTTTCTTCATCGTCAGACCTTGTACTAAAAAAACCTGCAAACCACTGGTCACTCCACACTGCACTCATAAGTTCTTATTTGATACATATCATTTTAGCTTTCAGTTTTCAGAAGAGGCTGGAAACATGCCCCAGATGTGTTCAATGTCTTCACGGTAATAACATACCATCCTCCAGAGAAGAGAAAATGAGCAGCCACGAGAAGAAAGAAGACACTGCAGGGCTGAATCAGGCACCACAGGATTGACTCATCCCTGGTGGAGGGGGGACAAAAGCCAACGATAGGTTTTTCCTGCTGCATAGTGGTCTGTTCCAGTCAGAAAGATGAGGGAGAAAATGATACATCTTTTCAGTAAACTACCTGAGGATGAGATCAAGACAAAATGTCTGCATGCATAATACTTTTTTTTTGTCCTATTTATTTACTAATCTTCAATTTTATACACTGCAATCAGCAGTGAAATAGTTAACAAAGTTGTCTCAGTTCGATATCTGGAGGTGTTTTAATTTACTTCGTAAATATTGGGATTAGGAACTTCAGAAATAATTGAGATTCTGGAGAACAAAATGTCAACCTCAAACAAGAGCAAGTTACCTTCCAGCTCATCTGAACTGAGCTTCTGGCAGGAGCAGCAGCAGCTTTAATGTGAGATTTTTCTTACTTTATTCTGAGTTTCTGAGTCTGTACAATTCTCACCACATGCACTAACACATCAGACACATCCTGTTGATGAGGGAAGATACTGGAAGAGAATTAGGGCTAAACAGACCTAACAGTCAGTAGACCCTCATGTATTCCTCAAGAGAAACAAGAAATAAGATGATGAAATGGAATCCAGCAACACACCAGTTGCCCAGTATCTTTATGCTATCAGTATTGCTACGAGTATGTTTATGAGCCAATGAAGGTTGAGGCATGAAGCCTGCTGATGTCATTTATAGGAAAAATCAAAGAAATTAAGGAAGCAGTTAAAAAGAAACACATAATTTGAACATGTACCTTTGCAACAGGCTTGCATGGAAGGCAAATAAAAAGCTATTGAGCCTGCTTACCTGAACTTCTTTTATTACTAGATTATCTTTCCCTGTTCCCTCCAGAAAATAAGAACCAAGTCTGCTTGTAAGAGGAGCGATTAAATTGAATTGGTTGAAGAACACAGCGAAGTCAACAGCATGAGCACAGGACCTGCCACCCTCAAAGTCCCTAAATGCTGCTTACTTGGACAATCGTCCTAGAATCAATTCTGGCAATTAGGCAATTTCTGTAAAGTGCTGGCCCCAGAGCTGTTACGGTGTTACATTCTGAACCAGCAGCTACAGCTGCCTTTGGAAAGGGCTGGTGACATGTACTTCAGCATCAGAGCCCATGAAAGCCATTATTATTGTCCTCTAGCAGTTCCACACGCGGATTTCTATGTGGGTTGTATTGGAAACTTCCCTGCTGGCTCGCAGAGTCATATATGTACCTATATGTCACAGGGACTGAAACTGTCCCTGGTTTATTGGCAAGGATTGCCAGCTTGTGCATTGCTTCATGGAACAGCATCACGGGTGACATTCTGCAAGCAGAGCAATGTACAGTGTAGTACACACTACCAGCTGAAAATATGTACAGAGAAAATATATATATATAAAATATATTGTACTGTTACAGCACATAGAAATGTCCCCTAAAACAACTTTATTTGAGTAAGCCTTGTCTGTCACTCAGGTTAAAAAGGAACCCTCACCCTGGAAGAATTTATTATTTTTCCACCTTACAGAGCCTGAAGGGTTTGCTATTTGGATAGAATATAATGCTCACCTTAGTTATGGCAGCCACTTGCTCAACACAGCAGTTTTATTCTTACAATGAAATACAGTTCTTCAGCAGAGGAAATGGCATGTTTCTGATCTACTTGCACTGCCTGAAAGACATACCGGGTGACGTAGAAGTTCTCTCTTTCTTTACAGGGACCGAGTGTGGCGATCAGAACCTTTGCATTAAGGTCGGTTTAGATTCTTTATCATACAAGTCCTGACACATTTCAACATTATTTCACTGAAGGTATCTTGTAGAAAGGTAAATTTTATTCTGTTTCTTTATTTTTTTTTGCCAGTAGTTGATGGCCAGGCCAGCTCTGATTTAAATGCATCTTTCAGTCAGTTGACTGGGCGTGTTTATATAAAAACCATATGTAGGATTCATTGTTTTATTATGAATTATTAATTATTGCATTTTTTAGATTGATAGCACACATAAGTCTCTGCCCCATGGTCTAGGTATTTTCATGTCATTTAACTTCGCAATCAATCTAGTTGTGTGTCCCCCAACAATAAATGCTCTGGCAAGTAAGAAATTCAATAAAATCCTCAGCACTACACCTGGCTGCCTCCATAAACACCGCGTGCTAAAGATGAGCTTTCCAGAGAGTTTCTCAGGTCAGTAATACAGGCCTCAATGGAACATGCAGGGGACACAGTCCAGAGCTCAGGAGTTCATCATGAACTGGCTTGATGGCTGCTCCCAAAGAGTGGCTGTCACTGGGTCGGTATCCAAGTGGAGACCAGTGACAAGTGGAGTCCCTCAAGGGTCAGTACTGGGACCAGTCTTGTTTAACACCTTTGTCAGCGACAGGGACAGTGGCACTGAGTGCACCCTCAGCAAGTTTGCTGATGACACCAAGCTGTGTGGGGCTGACACGCTGGAGGGAAGGGATCCATCCAGAGGGACCTGGGCAGGCTGGAGAGGTGGGTCCATGCCAACCTCATGAAGTTCAATGAGGCCAAATGCAAGGTCCTGCACCTGGGTCGCAGCAATCCCAAGCACCAGTAGAGGCTGGGCAGTGACTGACTTGAGAGCAGCCCTGAAGAAAAGGACTTGGGAGTGCTGGTGGGTGAAAAGCTCACCATGAGCCATCAGTGTGCTCTGGCAGCCCAGAGAGCCAATCGTGTCCTGGTCTGCATCAAGAGAAGCGTGGCCAGCGGGTGAGGGAGGGGATTCTCCCCCTCTGCTCCACTCTGGTGAGACCTCACCTGGAGTCCAGTTCTGGAGCCCCTGTCACAGGAAGGATATGGATGTGCTGGAACGTGTCCAGAGAAGGGCCACCAGGATGCTCAGAGGGATGGAGCACCTCTCCTGTGAGCACAGACTGAGAGAGTTGGGGTTGTTCAGTCTGGAGAAGAGAAGGCTCCGGGGAGACCTTATTGTGGCCTTCCAGTGTCTGAAGGGGGCTACAAGAAAGCTGGGGAGGGACTTGTTAGGCTGTGGGGCAGTGATAGGACTGGAGGGAATGGATCAAAACTAGAGGTGGGTAGATTCAGATTAGACATTAGACATTCACCAGGAGGGTGGTGAGACACTGGCACAGGTTGCCCAGAGAGGTGGTGGAAGCCCCATCCCTGGAAGTGTTCAAGCCCAGGCTGGCTGGGGCTGTGAGCAACCTGCTCTAGTGGGAGGTGGCCCTGCCCATGGCAGGGGGTTGGAACTAGATGGTCTTTAAGGTCCCTTCCAACCCTGACGATTCTCTGATTCTATGAAGAGTATTTAATGAATGTACCTACTCATGCCAATGGAGTTGCAGTGCTTACACCAGCTGTGACAGTAAGAAATGGGCTCTACCAAATTTACTCTGCTTAGAAGTGGTAACAGCTGTTGTTCTGGCATGGTACTTGAAAGAGAGAACATGGCAAAGTCTCTTTTCCTGAGTTATTTTGGTATCTGTGCCTGCTGGGTGGTGTGCAAGAAGGTGAGAGACTGAACTCAGCAATGGGAGCCAGAGACTGCACTTAAGTGGTCATGTAAAAGCACAAGGGATTTGGTTATAGGGAGTGAGCAGGAGGCCAGAATACACACCTGTGGTGCAAATCACGCCATCCTTTTTGCTAACATCCGTACAATCCCTTGCCATCTCTGCCGGCTTTACTCCATTTATCACCGTTCAGTCCGGATTGATTCGTACATCCCTCCCACGGAACACCACACAGCTGGGAGTACATCACATCTCCTCATAATCCATATGAAACCAGCAGGAGAGCAATTAGCCATAGGACTCATTAGGTCCTGCCAGAGAAGAAAACCGGAACAAGGTAAGGACCACCTTACCTGCCCTGTTAAGACCTGCAAGGTCTCTTTCATAATAACAGACAGTTTCTCATGGATCTAGAAGAAGCAGAGTCTGAAACTCGTTCCTCCTGCTGCCAGGAACGGGTGAACAGGTTCATGCAACTTCTCTTCCACAATCAGATTCCAATCAGAGAAGCTGCTGATTCTATGAAAACCAAACGCCAAACTAACCCGGCACCTCCTCTCAAAAAGCTTCCTTTAAAAAGGAGAGGAAGAGCAATTCAGAGAATAGTCAAGAATTGAACCATGAAATGCCAAGAGCTTTTGTGCAGAGCTGACCAGATGAATCCACTCCCTTTCAGGAGAAGCAGAAGCTCTCCAACAGCCATTGGTACATGGCCTTCAGAGTCTGGTAAGCGGAAGACATTCTAGAACATGCAATGATATACTCAAAAGCCAACTCAGTGTCTGTTGTCTTTCCAGCACTGTTTTTAGGACAGTATAAATCTGAGATCTCCAATCTACAAAAGAACTAAATGAGGAAAACGCAGCTAACGACCATTGGGAGCAGTCTTCCAAATCACTTTGTCTGTGAGCAGCAAAAGAAACCATACTTGACGTTGTGAAGTGCTGATGCACGTACTATTTCCTCTGACCTCATCTGCAAGTCTATGAGGAAGAATAAAAGACAGAAATGACTTGTAGAAATGCTCAAGATAACATCTTATTGCCTGTTACTGAGGCAAATCGATAGAAAAACCGTTCTCATTCGCCATCGTAATAACTTGCCAAGAATATGGCTTTGATATACAGATAAACCTTGTACTGCTGCTTCATGGCCAGTGAACTTGGGATTTTTTGAGTTAACTGGAAAAAAAAAAAAGCATAATCTCAGAGAAAACTCTGCCTCTGGTTGCCCAAAATACAAGATTAGAAGGGCTGTGGTTAGGAGGTCCAGAGGGGTTCTCCTCCCCCTCTACCCTGCCCTGCTGAGGCCACAGCTGCAGTGTTGGGTCTGGTTCTGGGCCCCTCAGGTCAAGGAGGACAGGGAACTGCTCAAAAGAGTCCAGCACAGAGCCACAGAGATGATGAGGGGAGTGGAACATCTCCCTGCTGAGGAAAGGCTGAGGGAGCTGGGGCTCTTGAGCTTGGAGAAGAGGAGACTGAGGGGTGACCTCATTAATGGTTATAAAGATGGAAAGGGCGAGTGTCAGGAGGATGGAGCCAGGCTCTGCTCAGGGACATCCAATGACAGGACACAGGGCAATGGGTGCAAGCTGGGACATGGGAGGGTCCATGGAAACATCAGGAGAAACTTCTTCACAGTGAGGGTAACAGAGCCTAGAACAGGCTGCCCAGAGAGGCTGTGGAGTCTCCTTCTCTGGAGCCTTTCCAGCCCCCCTGGATCTGTTCCTGTGTGGGCTGCCCTGGGTGCCCCTGCTGGGGCAGGGGGGTTGGACTCGATGATCTTTCAAGGTCCTTTCCAATCCCCACCATGCTGTGATTGTGTGATATGGCTCAGTAGCAGAAGCATTATCGTGTATCTTGATTGTAAACATTATTAATTGGGAATACTAAATGGGAACTGGAGCTGATATGCATCCCAGGGTTGCCCTTTCAAAAAAAAAAAAAAAAAAAAAAGAAAAAAAAAAAAAAAAAAAAAAAAAAAAAAAAAATATATATATATATATATATATAAAAGGTGAAAAAAAAAGGGGAGAAAAAACCCCCCAACCTATAGTGGCAGCTTTTATTATTATTCTGTGTTCTGGATTTATATAGGCTTGTAGTCCCGGCAAATTTTAACAGTGAAATGGCTCCTTAGTTGCTCTTTCCATTTAACTCTTCTTATCTAAGCACGCAATAACTTTAAGATTCCTCACACACACCCGCTGAATTTCTAATTTGGATGTTTCTTTTATTCACATCCCCCCCAAGTGTTCTTTGTCTACCAGCAGAGCATTTAAAGAAGTAAGAGAGCGTTCATACTGTGCGGATGGTCTCCGTTACAGTTGCTTAATTAAACAGTAAGGTTTACACAGGCACAGCCCAAGGCTCAAAGCTCTGGTTGATTTAGATCCTGGCTATCAGACAGGGTCTGGAAAAAGTCTGCTGAAACTAGCAGCTCCTTTTGATTAGCTGACAGGCATATCTGTGGTGAGGTATATCCAAGTGAGAGAGCCTAGAGTCTGAAAAAAACCTAATTTTGGCATTTTAGCGAGCAGAATTAGAAAGAATTCACCTAAGGGTTTTCTGCTGGATTTGTGCATGGGTCCTGTTTACATTTTTGTGCTGGGTCTTGTTTCTGATGTGAGTGCATTTTATAACAGCATAGTTTTATCTAATATCTATCACTGAAGTGCTATGTAGCTGAAGTCTTTTGATACTACCCTAAGGAGATCCATGCTGGCCAACACTTGGAAGATTAAACCAGGAATCTCTGTAGCTAGAAAATAATGAACATACTACATCTTGAGCTAAAAAAGGCAGGTTTGCTGGGTAGCACTGTAAGAAACCAGGTACAGGTGCAAAAAGACCTACTACATGCTCAGCATATAATGGATCCAAGGCTTAACCAACACCAGTTAATACCTTAGCTTGATGTATTTCAATTGCCAAAAGCTTTTAGGACCTTTGGTCCTTATGTGAGAATACTTACATTTTTCAATTAAATAAGAAATATAAACACTTATTATATTACTTATGTTTGCCAGTGTAAGCTGACCTCATGAAGAAATTTTATTAGAAATGATTCATTCACAGCCTGCTTAGAGATTAGATCTTTCTCCTGCTTGCCTCTGAGGGTTTTGTAAGCTACGGAGGGCCAAACTAGGTCAGATCTAGAAGCAGTTTAAAGGTGCTTTGAAAAGTAAGATACTCGAATGCCTCAAAGTTTTGGTCTCAATTTTACCCAAGTATTTCAATTAATCTGAAATACGAGCCTTTAAAGGGACTTCAAAAGGACTCTTCCTAACTTATGAAAGTTTCATAGAAAAAATATTTGAACTGTAAGCATGATATTTCTCCTTATATATTAAAAGGTTCTGCTAACATTATGTGGTTATAATACTATTCAGTGTAACTTCAAACAAATGACTTCGGGCTCCTCAAGAAAGCCCAGCTACAACTACAACTGAATTATGGAAGTAGTCAGGGATACAGTAGACACCCAGCATGATTTTGGCTCATAAACTTGATGAATACTTGGCTAGAAACTGTGGCAATTAACTGGTTTCCACTTGCCAGCAACAGAAGACAGCACAGCGTTGCCTTCTCTTGTCTTGCTCGTACCCTTCCGCAGTGCTCTGCAGGGCACTGCAATATTTGAGAGGCTGGTGTAAGCCTTTGGGTCTTCGCCCAGCACCAGAAAGCCCTTTTAGGAGCAAGGCTTCATATTAAGGTCATATCAGGTATTAAATTGGTACAAATGGATATTGCACTTGAGCAGTGTCAGCCAGTTTGCCACGCTCGTGTGCGTGCACTGACTAGTTCTCCTTCTTCCCGTTCCTCTGCACTTTGCCACTGGGGGTTAGCGATGCGATTGCACAGGAAAGCCTTTTCTTGGCTCTGGCAAGGTTAACAAGAGAAGCTGCCTTGATTTTTCTCAGCCCCTGGTGATGTAAGCACAGTTAGGTAGCACATGGCCTCTGTTGGATGTGTCTGTTGACAGGGGATCAAGTAAGCGTTCTGTGACACGACTCGTCGCTGCCGTTGCCTCTGTTAAGGGGACTTACACAGCCAGGTGGAACGCTTGGAATTGCTAAACACAAGTCACACCATTCAAAGGTAGAGTTCAGTCTCTCCAGTGCATTTTTCAAAGGAAAGTCAGGCTCATTTCCAAGAGCCTCTTTGATAGTGCTGATAATGCTGTGATTAAACAGGCCCTTTACAGACAGACTCAACAGTTTGCAGTCACACATGGGTCACCACAGAGAGTAAATTTCTGATAAAGGCTTAAGTGAGGAGTTCATTTACGCCAACAAGCTACTCCTCTAAAGCTATGTCCCTTACATTTATTTTAGGGTAGCAGTCGTCTGCGCATCTGAATACCCTTCAAATCTTGATTCTTGATA
Organism: Todiramphus chloris collaris; assembly: GCA_025345505.1. NCBI lineage: Eukaryota > Metazoa > Chordata > Aves > Coraciiformes > Alcedinidae > Todiramphus > Todiramphus chloris. The sequence continues at coordinate 1,788,742 of JANVCC010000261.1, forward strand.
CCCTCACAGCCTGAGAAATTCTTTTTTTGTGATTACTCTTATCAGGCTACAGCATGACACAGGTTACTGGTGGCCTCCTGATGTCAAAAAGGTCTTGTCTTTCCTTTCCTGTCTTGTACTTCTCTTAAAAATGCCATCTTTAAGAATGAACAAGGAGCTTATTAATGCTCCCAAGTATTCAAGGGTACCAAAGCCTTTCAGAGAAATTATAAGGATCTCCGCAAGACAGCAGCATGCTCACACTTAACACAGGATGAAAAAAGAAGAGTGGACAGAGAGACACTTCAGATCTGAATTTTAAACTCTGTGAACATGGATTTTCATTGTCAGTAAAACTAAAGCAGGGTGAGAGAGCTGTCTAAGGAAAAAAATCACAGCATAGCCCATGTAACCCTCAGCTCTGTTATTCTCTCAATTGAAAAATACATTCAGCAGCCATGATGAAACAGAGGGAAATACTGCTGATCATTTTATCAGCATAACTAAAATATGCTTACACAGCCTAGCATCATTAGTGCAGGCTTTCTCTGAAGACACCTTTTAAACAGAGCAGCTCCAAATCTGTAGCTCTAGGGATTTGGGTAGGGCTGGAGAAAATCACGCTGCAGAGACTCAGTAAGTCTGCTTTCTGAGGAGCTTCATGTGGGACTTTACGACCCAAAGTGCTTAAGCATCTCTCAAGACACATCTCTTTAATTCTTCCAAAGTTCCTCTTAAGGTTTCCTCACAACTACTTAAGTAACAGGATAGACCAGCTCTGGGCCACTTCCAGTTTTTTCTTGCATCTCACTAGGATGCCAGCTAATGGTATTTGAGTGAAATAAAATAAATAAAAATTTAAGACCTTAGGGATATTCTAGGTATATTAGGGATCCTGGGTTTTAGACTTTGTGCTGGATGAAAATGGCTTATTCACTTTATTTAACTGAAATCATCTTCCCTGGATGTAAAATGGAAGTAATAAGACAAAGCTACGCACAATAACTGTGGATGAAAAGCAAATACAGAAAGAGTTCATCCCTAAAATGATGCAGGTGAAGACCCACATCTACAGGTGTCTGGGAGACCCTCATGACTCATGCCAGAGCTCTAAAGTCTTCAATAGCTAGAGAAACTCCTAAAAATCTAGGGAGAGAAGGTGCTGCAGTAGCAGCAATATTGTCTTCTCTGAGACAGAGAGACAGAATGTGACAGCTTTTGCTTCTCTAAGCACAGTGAAGCAGGTGACTTTCTTGGATCTAGAAGCTTGTAAGGACCATGATTTAAGTTGGGTCTATTCCCCCTCTGTTTGTTCTGTACTCAAACCAGTAAATAATAGTTCAGTTTGAAGAAGCTGCTGGACAATCATTTCAGTTAGCCAGGACCAGAGCTGGCAGACAAAAAAGAGGCTTCAAAGCTCATACTTTTGGCTAAGACACTGGGGGCTGCTCTGTAGATGCCAGATGAAAAGTGGCTAGGCTAGAGAGGACAACATCCTTTCCAAGAAGGAAATGAGGTCTGCTAGAAACTGGTTAGAAAAGAGCTCACACTGCATCGGTAACTTCACCCACAGTCCCCAAAGCCCCTGAGATGCTGCGTGTTGCTGGGAGATCCTCAGTGCTGAGATGGGTGCCTTGCCAAGAGGCTCAGCTGAGGTACCAAATGAGGTGAGGCAGATGCTTAAGGAGCAATCCCTAACAGTCTGCAGGCTGGATGAACCGGTTGGAAATGCGCAGGAAAGAGCCGACTTACAAAACCTCTTTTGAGAAGAAGAAACTGGTATTTGCAACCAGATGCTTCTGAGCTGGGTCCAGGCAGCACTGGGAATCTGCAGAGCACCGAGGGCAACACGACTGGTTTGGAGGTCTTCTCTTTTTGTTCTGGTGAGCTGCCCTTTTGGAGCAAGATGCCTATGCTGTGCCTTACAACTTAACAAATCATTTTAATCCTCAAAGTGCTGTACAAAATCAGGAATTCTTGCTGAGCCTCTGTGAAGTATGTTCAGTTGCTCAGTCACTGCTGAGATAAGTGCACCGTGCAGGTTTTGGTAAGGAAATTTACTGTCTTAATTTTATCTGAGGTGTAAACAAGGTAGGGAGGAGGTTAGGAAATGAGTGCGAGGTCTTGCAGTGACTCAGAGGCTGAGACTACACTGAAAATTAGACATTTTGGAGCCATTACACTTAACTCCCTGCATTATTCTATTCCCTAGATGATTCAGGTCACTCAAAATGGGACTAAAATAAAAAGGGAACACAGTAAAATGTTTGGATTCAGATTTTAAATGTTGAAGCTCAGTGAAGCTAAATCATTACCCATTAAGACTAAAATAAAGACAGACCAGACCTAAGGTTAGTCTTCAAACAGCATAAAATAGATACTTTTAGCTCAATTGCTGATTAGCTTTACCAGTCATAGCTTGCTTTTTGTTAATGAATAGCTCACACTGTAAATTATGTATATGAGTTTTGCATTCAAACCCATTTTCTCTTGTGTGAAAAGACTGGAGGAAAAAATGCAATACAAGGAATGATTTCATTTTATCTCAGCATCTCCTCTATCCTCTCCAGATACCAGAAGCATAAACCAAGATCCTGTCCTGATCTTGTAAAGAGCTGTTGCTGCTGACTGAATCCCTTCTTTTTGTTTTTCATTATGGCAGTAAAGTTGGCTAAACCATTTCTAAGACATAAGCATTCGGTGTCAGTCCTTCAGACACACTCAAATATTCTCACTGTACTTGACATTCTCTAAGTGAACCTCCACCATAACTAACAGCTTTCCAGTTAAACAAGGCTTTTTGGTGGAGAGTGGCAGCTTCTCCTCCAGGAAAACAGGGATGAGGTCTTTCAGCACAGCTCTCCTCTTCTCCACAGGGCTCCCAGGCTCCTACTCCAGCCTGATGACTCCTGCACGTTCCACCCAGCGCTTGTGCAGCTTTGCAGCTGGTGGTTTGGCAAGACGATCAGGTTGAAAACCTACACATTTTGTTTGTGCATAGGGTTCGTTTCAACAGGATCTGCACGGCCCTCAAAGTCCCACCACTAGACCTGGGAAAGGTAGGAAAAGTCTGCCAAGAAGAGGGCGGGAGGACTGACCATCTCACCAGTAAAGGGACTTTAAGTTGGCCTAAGTGCTTTGTGATACAAAAAAAACCCCCAGAATTTTAGGTAACGATTGCTTTCGCTTTCCTACTCTGAGCAAATACTACATAGAAAAATGCTTTGAAAAGAATGAATGTGTTGCCATCTCTGGATCTCAGTGAGAAGCATCTTCCAGTGCTTCTGCTGTTTCATTGTAATGATCAGAGGCAACCATTATCTGAAAGACCTACACGCTCTGCTTTGGCAGGGCTAAAGTTCCTGCTCAGCTGCCCTGAAAAATGCCACTTGTACAAGAAAAAGAAGATCTTTCCTTCCATAAGATGTGTCTGAAGACATTCAATATAGTCCTTAGTATGGACCAAATGAAGAGGGCCCAGATTCAGCTGAATGCTTAACCTTAAACAATCAAATACACCCCGATTTAGGAAAGTACTTGAGGTTGAGGTGGATTTTATTTACAATGAGCTTTGAAAAAAGCATTGAAATGCTTAAAGTCAAGTACCTGTTGAAGGATTTTGTTGAACTGGAGTCTAAAGGAAAAAACAGATCTGAAGAATCAATACGATCATCTACAAAGAACTGACCAACAACACATGGAGCACCAGGGCTGCATTTTTTATTGAACTGGTTTATATTTTCCAAACCTGTGTTTTTAATGGATGAAGGTTTTACTCAGTAGAAACACTGGCTTTAAAAGGTTCTTATCATTTCTCCCCTCCCCCATACGCCTTCAACTTCACCTTGAAACAGCTATATTGCTAAGGAAGCCTTTGAGAGAACAGGAGTTTAAAACCTTTGATCACTTAAGTTATCCAGTTTAGAAGGTAATGCCATAAGCAGCTGCACCAGCACAAGTTCCACTGGTCATCTTCAGGAGGGGACAGGAACAAATATGACTTTGAATGACCAGTTTATGAGCCCAGAAGCTGTCAGCATCATTTAACAGGCAAAAAGTTGTGGGTGCCTTCCTACTGCTTAGTTCAAGTCGTTTGTTTCTATGCAAATTAAAGGCTGTGGATTCCTTTAAAATGATGCCTTAAGCATGGTTCTTGGCTGAAAAGTTCCTGGAAGAACAATACTGCAAGTATGGGGCAGGGTTTGTTTCTTTCAAATCCAATCTACTTAATGTACAACTCAAAGGTGTGCTGCTTTTGCTGCTAGTAATGCAAATTCAGGCTACTCTTAAAGTTGACATCAGTGCCCTACTTCAGCGACTGAGAATTGTGCACCTGAGACTTTGGGCTAAATCCCAGTTCACAGAAAGATCTTTTGGTGCTCTTTTGACTAAGGAAGGAGCAAAAACTTCCCTAGGATTGACACACCGAGGACTGACAGAGAACTATTCCAACATGCATTGAGTTTCAGGGGCAAAAGCAGATGCTTCCCCCAGCCAATGTGAGGGAAGACTAGGAAGAAGTAACCTTTCCTTCCCCAGCAGAGTCAGTCATTGCTTAGACACTAAGACAAGAGTCATCAAGTTACTTAGACGATGCACAAGCTGCAACAGCAGTGCCCTGCACAGGTTTGTAAGAGGCTCAAGGACCATGTGGGTACAGGCTGGTATGGTACTCAGGTCTTGGGTTCAACGTTGAAGAGCTGAAAGTCATTGGTGAGTTGGTCAGCTGCATGAAACTGCAGTAAAGGAAAACAAGACTAATGGGTTATAGTTTGTCTGCATCACCCTGGCTCCTCTGAAAGAACTGCTGGCAGAAGCAAATGGACTGCCTGTGGAGTACAGTGAAGGAACCTCACAACGTAACTTAAGAGTATCAAATCTTGTAAAAATTGCCATAAGAAGTGGAAAATGATAGTTGTTTCTAAGCATACCCAAAAAACCTAATGCAGTTTAAAAACCAGAATGTGTTTGCTTGGCTATTTCACATTCCAAAATAACCACGTGAGCTTGAACTGACAAAAAACTGGGGCGAGGGAAGAAGCAGTTGCAGTGCATGATCACCAAAAAAGTATTAGGTTGGCTGTGGATTTTGTAGGGGTTGTTATTTTCTTCCTTTAGAGGAAGGACTGAGATCAGCTGTGAGTTGTGTCATTATCTACAATTCCTTTAACAGCAGCACAGAGAAAAGCTGCCAAAGCATTTTAAATTAATTCAATCAGGCCAAGAGGAATATGTCAAACTGACTTCTTTGCCTGCAAATTACAAAATTATCTGTAGTTAAAATTAGTTTCTAACCATCTTGGAGAGGGAGGAGATGAGATCCCAAAACTACTGTATGCTGTGATGATGAGGCTGTGGTTTAGGCTGTGCCCATCACCAGTGCTTGTGAAGTCACTTGCTGTTGGTAGAGCTGATGAGGTGTGTATGTGGTGCACGTGTGATAACCACTGTGAGACAAAGGAGAAGACAATAGTAACAGCAAACTGTGAATAGCAAGTTATTATCACAAAAAGAAGAAAATCACCTCAACACTGAATTTTCACTTTTTCTCTTCAAAAAAAATTAGTGTAGCACAGCCTACTGAACTCTTGCATATAGTAAAATTACTTTTTTTGACTTATTACTGCCAGGCAAAAATGTCAATAAAATTTCCCTTGGCAAATTTGGTTTCAGTCCCATCTATCTCCTGATTACTGTCCTTCAGCCCAGGGCCCATTACAGTCAATTACACTGTTATCTGACTCAAACACGTGGACAGCTCACTCAGTGACTTTAATTACTTTCTCATCAAAGCCATGTTGGACAGTCTCTGAAATTTTTTCTTTGCCTCTTAGGACACTGTAAAGGACAAATGATTTTTGCACCCTGCTCATCAAACACGACAGGAAGTCTTTTGGTTTAGTTATCTCAAGTCAAGTGCTACACAAAACTGTACGTGTGCCTGGACAGGCAATGGGCTCATACACCTTGAGCTCTGCCAGGCATTATTTTCAGGAACAACAGGCAAGAAGGCACACCTTCGTTCACAGGGTCTGAAATCAGTACGTTAACTGCTGGTAAATTAGTCCCTTCCCAATGCAAAAATGTTCATACATTTATACATTGTTTATACATTTCCTTCAACATCTTGTCCACCTGAAACTGTTGGTCAGCAAAACAGCCAGCATCAACCTGCCATGTCAGTGCACAACTTACTCTTCCCTACCACCTCTGGTCCAGCCAACATTTAATTTATTAATTTTTCTTATAAAACACGACTTTGATAGGCAAGGTAGAAAGCAGAGTAGTACACAGCCGACGGGGCAAGGTGATAAGAATTTGACTCCTTGTAAGCAGAGGAAGAGACTGAATGTAGGCCATGGGAGACACTTATTCTATGTCTGTATTTTAGATGTGCTCCAAGGATGCTAGCTCTGGTGTGTTAGCTTTGGCCAATGGTTGGAATTCCACCCAGCTGCTCACTCTTCACCCTCATGGCCCCAGTGGGATGGAGAAGAAAATAGGAAAAGAAGCAGGAAGAGGAAAGCTCATGTGTTGTGTTAAAGACTGGGAGATCACTTAGTAATTAATGTCATGAGCAAAAGAGATTCAACTTGGGGTAAGAAAGGGAAAATGGGTACGAAAATGGTCAGAGACCTGGAACACCTCCCCAGTGAATAAAGGCTGATGGAGTGGCAGTTGTTCAACCCGGAGAAGAGAAGGCATGAGAGAGACCTTATTTATGCCTTTTAATACTTAAAAGGGGCTTATAAGAATGATAAAGAAAGGCTTTTTACCTGGGCTTGTAGTGATAGGACAAGGGGCAACAGTTTTAAACTAAAGACGGTACATTTAGATTAGATATAAGGAAGAAATTTTTTATTATGAGGGTGGTGGGACACTGGAACAAGTTGCCTAGAGAAGCTGTGGATGCCCCATTCCTGGAGGTGTTCACAGCCTGGCTGGACAAGCCTTTGAGCAAACTATCTAGTGAAAAATGCCTCTGCTTGTAGCACAGGAGTTGGACTAGATGAACTTTAAAGGTCCCTTCCAACACAAATCATCCTATGATCCTATGATTCACTGGAAGGGAGATTCATGAGACCCTGTGCTTACATGGTAATTAATTGTGCTCTGCTTTAGCCTTGCCAGAACTACTGGATGGGGCACACACTGGGTTTTTCTCAGACCGAGTAGGACTTTTGGTCCTAGCTGTACCTGCCAGGGCATCAACCTGCAGGGTTAATATTTAGTTTGCTCTACCAATTTGAAGCATCACACCAAGAAAAAAAATGCACAAGCTGTTTGTAGATTATTTTGAACGTGCAATGAACTTAAGACTTATGTGCTTCTTATTATCACTAAAGTCCACAAACACGTGGAGAAAGAGATAAACAGGATGCAATTACTGGATGTTCACACCATCAACAGCGGGATGTTGCATTATTACCGTAGAAAGCAAGGCAGGTACCTATAGCAGATGCATCCCATAAAACACATCTCAGATATACACAAAACAATTGCCCCATGGGGCCATAATTAAAACTTTTTATCAAGAACACTTATTTCCACAGAAGAAGGTGTACTGCAAATGTCACTGATTGCTTTTTGATAGCTACAGCTGCCAGTCCACATGTACAAGAGGGGCGTTTGAGCCAATATTTGAATAAAAAATAATCATGGCTTCAGACGGAATAAAATCCTATGAAATTATAGTCTAAATACTGTTGCCTTTAGAACAGACAAAACTGCAGCTGTTCATTTTGTGAAGAATAGATTTAGACACACGCAATCGGGGTGAGAACTGCTCGGAGATGTGCTAGCTCTCTGATTGCAGAAGGGACAATTACTCCTACAGAGTCTCCAGAATCAATGAATCAGTGAAGTTGGAGCGACCTGGGTCACTCAGTCAAACTCCTGCTCAGAGCAGGATCAACACTGAATCCAAGCCAGGCTGCTTGGGGCTTTTGAAAATCTCCAAGGAGGGAGGGTTCACAACCCCTCTGGACAACCTGTTCTATGATTAATTCTCGCTGGTTTTTTCTCCCTTCTTAGACACAGTCAGAACATCTGCTTCGATTTATGAATGCTGGTTCTCATACTCTTGCTGTGCAACACAGAGAAGGACCTGCCAAAAGGAGGGAGCAGTATTTCCTACACATTTCCCCTACATATCTCTCCTACTGGCCATCAAATTATTGGTCTAGCAGAACCTTTAGTTCAATCAAGTGCAGCACCTCATGTTCCTATGACAGAGTCTCCACTACTTTCCTATACAGACCAATGAATAATAATTACTAGATTCTTTTTTTTCAACACTACTTCTGCTCAGCAGATGTGATGCATAGGTAAGTGTAGCCAAAAAAAAAAAGGGGGTCTGATCTACAAAGAGAGATATTACAAAAGTTGTTTAAGGTATCACCCTCCCTGGAAGTGTTGAAGGCCAGGGTGGATGGGGCTTCGAGCAAGCTGGTCTAGTGGGAGGTGTCCCTGTCCATAGGGACAGGGGGTTGGAATTGGGGTTGAGGTTGGAACTAGATGATCTTTAAGGTCCTTTCCAACCCAAACCATTCTGTGATTCGCTGATTAAAAGCCTTAGATGTAGTTTAGAAAGTTGAATTTCATTTTCTTGATAAAACCACATGTGGGAAACATCATTTAGCCACAGAACGTGGTGAATTATGGAGCAGGGATCAGGAACACAAAACAACATTGAGAAGAAGCATGCAAAAAAACCCCAAAAAACATGAAGGTGTCAAAATGAGCATTTGTTCCAAAGGTGCCACTATGACTCTCAACTGAAAGTACCATCTCCAAAGTCTCTAGCACTTTTGCACATCTGCTCTTACATTAATGCACAAGAGGAGGAACCTGCAAGTGGTACAATGCAGGTGGGGGTGCAGATTGTAGGAGGGCAGCTTGGAGGTGATGTCAAAGCTCTTGAAACTAGTCACTTGACTGGTGTGTTAACACATGAGCTGGGAGCATGTCACTCCAGTCTTCAAAAAGGGCAAGAAGGAAGACCCTGCTAATTACAGACCAGTCAGCCTCACCTCCATCCCTGGAAAGGTAATGGAGCAGCTCATTCTAGAGATCATATCTCAGCATGTGGAAGAAGTTTATCAAGAGTAGCCAGCATGGATTCACGAAAAGGAAGTCATGTTTGACCAATCTATAGCCATCTATGATGGTGTGACTGGCAGGGAGAGCAGTGGATGTTGTCTACCTTGACTTCAGCAAGGCTTTTGAAACTGTTTCCAATAACATCCTTGTGGGTAAGCTCAGGGAGTCTGGGTTAGTATAGAAGACAGTGAGATGGGCTAAACAATAGAGCTCAGAGGGTTGTGATCAGTGGTGCAGAGCTTAGTTGACAACGTGTACCTAGCGATGTTCCCCAGGGGTCAGTGCTAGGTCCAGTCTTATTCAACATCTTCATCAGTGACCTGGATGAAGGTCACTTGCACTGTCAGCAAGTTTGTTGATGATACTAAACTGGGAGGAGTGGCCAATACACTGTCAGGCTGTGCTGCCATCCAGGGAGACCTGGACAGGCTGGAAAGCTGGGCAAAGGCAAAACCTAATGAAGTTCAACAGGGATATGTGTAGAGTCCTACACCCAGGGAGGAACAGCACCCTGTACCAGTACAGGAGAGGGGTAGACCTGATGGAAGGGAGCCCCATGGAGAGGGACCTTGGTGTCCTGGTGGACAATAAGTTCTCCATGGGACAGCAATGGGCCCTTGGGGCCAGGAAGGCCAATGGTCTCCTGGGGGGCATAAAGCAAGAGTGTGGCCAGCAGGTCAAGGGAGGTTCTCCTCCCCCTCTACTCTGCACTGGTGAGACCACATCTGGAGTGTTGTGTTCAGTTCTGGGCTCCCCAGTTCAAGAGGCACAGGGAAATACCAGAGAGAGTCCAACAGAGGCTACAAAGATGCTGAAGGGACTGGAAGGTCTCTCTGATGAGGAAAGGCTGAGAGCCCTGGGGCTGTTCAGCCTGGAGAAGAGAAGCCTGAGAGGGGATCTTAGGAATGGTTACAAATCTCTGCAGGGTGGGGGGCAAGGAGAAGGGGCCAGGCTCTTGTCAGTGCTGCCCTGGGATAGGATGAGAGGCAATGGTCACAAACTGGAACACTGAGTTCCACCTCAACATGAGGAGAAACTTCTTCCCTGTGAGAGTGCCAGAGCCTGGCCCAGGCTGCCCAGAGAGGCTGTGGAGTCTCCTTCTCTGGAGCCTTTCCAGCCCCCCTGGATCTGTTCCTGTGTGGGCTGCCCTGGGTGACCCTGCTCTGGCAGGGGGTTTGGACTCGATGATCTCCAGAGGTCCCTTCCAGCCCCTACCATGCTGTGATTCTGTGATTTTATGTGTACTGCAAAGGGGTTGGGTGATGCAATGGAGCTCTATCACAGAATGAGAAGACTGTTTTAAGGGGACTTACTCAAACAGAATTGTTATCAGGCATGAAAGTGGGCTGGCATTGAGCTGCTGGTCTGTCACAGTTCACACAGACTAGCAGACTGAACTCAAACGTACCATTTAAATATGTCAAATTCATTTGGGAAATTATTGGTTATACAGAGGCACAGGGGGCACTGGGCTTTCTCTTCTAAGGCTGAAAGTGCTGCACTGCCTTTTGTCCTGTTCTTTTGTCACCTCTGCCTTCGTCTCCTTTATAGGTAGGATTTTTAGCCTGTGCTGCAAAACCTACTACTTCTTTGAAGAAAACAATTTACTTTAGGATAAGTTTGTAGGGAGAAACAATACCTTTTTTTATAACAACTTCACTTACATCCTTCGAGCACCATGGTTACATTGTTATTTGCAATTTACTTTGGAAACAGAAATGTGGATTGCGTGCCATTCGGGGAGCTGGGATCCTCACTGGCTCTGTCAACCCCTACACTTGCAGGCTGCACATGGCACTTTCAACAGAAAGAGCTTTGAAGGAAATGTGATGCAAAAAAAAAGTTTCTGAAACATTTACTCAAATCAAAAGAATGCCCAAATGCACTCCAAAGTCATTGCTTCTTATAAACACGAAGTTGTAAATACACTTTAAGAAGCCTGAAGTAGCCACAGCAGATCTTTTGCTCTTTTTTAACTCCTTGACTTTTACACTTGAATTTGGTTTACAAAAGAAATAGTGGTGGGTTGGTGTTTGGTTTGGGTTTTTGTTGGGTTTTTATTAAGCTAGTGCATGGAAGAAGTTATGTTTTTGCAGTTATAAAAGATGTGTAATCATTAAGGCACTGCCACTCTAGGACATGGGAAACTTGCACAGATTTCACAGTAGTGAATCTTTTTTTTTATTCTGGATAAATATTTAAAAGCCCTAACATCCTTTTCCTCCAAACTTAGTCTGTTTACATGCCATTTTACTTGAGAGACTATAGTGTGACAAACGAAGGCAAAGTACAACATGGCCAAAGAAAATACATGGCAAGAAAATACAAAACCTACTCTACCATACCTGCATGCACTCACAGACAAGGGACAAATTATTTGCTGCAAATACATCATTTTCTCCCCAAATACACTACTTCCTAGACAAAATCATCCAGGAAGCTGCAGAAAACCTTTACAAGCTCACAGACAAGCCAGCTTTGTACGCATGCTGGGGGGGGGGCGGGGGTTGGGTCTAAGGGATTTCCAGTTGTAACATTTAGTGCCTGCCACTCGTGTAGGCATTTTAGTGGTACCACTTGAACTGGTTTAAGTAGTCACCACCCTCCCTGCCCCGAACTGGTTCCCAACTCCACACCTCCCCCACTGTCACCATGGCACACGTGGTACCATGGCTCTGCAGCACGCGGGACCAACGGCTTCTGCCCAGGCTGCAGTTCAACAGAATCAGCTCTGCACAAACACATAGCAAGGTTGGGTTTTTTACACAACATTGTGGAGTGACAGCTCTAGAAGCACATCCTGGGCACATGGGGAACTATGTAACTGGGAACAGCCAGCATAGATTGACCAAGGGTCAACCATACCTGACCAACTCGATTGCTTCCGATGCTAAAATGGTGAGGACACCGGGCAAAGGAGCCCAATGGATGTTGTTCACTTTGACTTTAGCAAGGCTTTCAGCTCTGTCTGCAACAGTATTTTTGTATTCAAGTTGGGTGGTCTGGAGGGGTGGAAATCTGGGTAAGAAAACTGATAAAGAAACTGGTTGGATGGTTGGGCTCAGAGGGTGGTGGGTAATTGGATGTTCTCTACCTGGAGGCTAGTGAGAAGCAGAGCACCACAGGGGTCTGTCCTGGGACCTTCACATCTCTATCCACAACCTCAGTAAGATGAAGCCAGAGGTGCAAAGTGGGCGGATGGAGGCAGTGGTCTTAACTTGAAACAAGGGAGGTTCACACTGAACAATAAAAATCCACTTTCTTCCTCATGAGGACAGTGAGGCAGTGGCACCAGCTGCCCAGAGGGGTTATACAGTCCCCAGCTTTAGAAACTTCCAAGGCCTGATGAGATAAATCCCTGAGCAGCCTGACATGACCACACCACTGCTCCTGCCTCAAGCAGAGGTGCCTTCCCACCCCAGGGAGGCCATGATTCACATCACGGTCCAGGAATGCTTGAACTGCCTCTGCCACAGACCAAACGTATCTGAAAGTGTGCTGTTTACCCCCAGGACCAAGAAGTTGGGACATATTATGTCAGCAAATGAAACACCATGCTTTCAGCCCTTAAAAACATGTGAGAAAGGAATACTGTGACATCACACTCTATACATAAACAACTCCTGGATAAGCAACACACTACCAGAGTTGGTGTTTATCCCTCTGTCTGTTTTTGTTTATCCCTATGTCTCTATTTTTGTTTACCCCTCTGTCTGTATTTTCATGTATTCATGTCTGTAAGTCCACAAAGATATCACTGCTTGAAAGGTTTGCCCCAAGCAAAAATGGCTCTGTACAGAGAGCGCTGCATTCCATATGATTACTGTATTGCACACATTTCTTAGCTATCTCAACACTGCAGAGGGTTACATCTTTAAGAAGGTTTCAGAGGAGCAGAACTGGTTACAAGGATGTGGAGAGGTCAAGATTATGCAGCACTGATTATCAGAAATCAGACAGCCAATGAAGCTGGTCCCTACAGACGTACTGATGCTGGGTGCAGTACTACACATGCATAAGTCTGTCTTAATATATTAATATCTTAATATAACTGTCCTGTCGTGCTTGTGTGCATTGTGCTTCAAGAGATTGGACAAAATGCTGGATTGAACGGAAAAATAAAGATCAATATGTCTCAGTTCTAATGGACCCTCCCATGGGGCTTGAGCCGAGGGGTACCGATGTGCCTTTCACATCGCTTTGTAAGGCAGGTGTACCTGGTCCTCACCTTTTCAGATGAAGAAACAGATGCACTGAGACTGAACAGCTCGCCCAGGATCCCATGATAAATCTGTGACAGAATCACAAAGAAAACCCACGTATCACAGAATCATAGAATAGTTTCAGCTGGAAGAGACCTTCAAGATCATCACGTCCAACCTCACTCCCAGCCCTATCAAAACCACTAAACCCTGTCCCTAAGCACAACATCTGCCCAGCTCTTAAACACCTCCCTGGATGGGGACTCCACCAGCTCCCTGGGCAGCCCATTCCAGTGCCTGACAACCCTTTCTGGAAAGAAATGCTTCCTGATGTCCAGCCTGAACCTCCCCTGGGTCAGCTCCAGGCCATTGCCTCTTGTTCTGTCCCTTGTCCCCAGGGAGCACAGCCCAACTCCCCCCTCGCTACACCTTCCCTTCAGGGAGCTGTAGGGGGCAAGAAGGTCTCCCCTCAGCCTTCTTTTCTCAAGGCTGAACAGCCCAGATCCCTCAGCCTCTCCTCATCAGACACATGCTCCAAACCCTTTACCAGCTTTGTAGCCACCTCTGTACCCTCTGCAGCACCTCAACGTCCTTCTTGTAGAGAGGGGCCCAAAACTGGACACAGTATTCGAGGTGTGGCCTCACCAAAGGCGTGTCCTACTCCTTTCTAAGCTCATCTTTCATCATCTTTCACTGCTAAATTAGAAGGTTACTGGGTCAGAGAAGCTGTTTTCTTATGTGCCTGTGAACCACCAATTACAATCTACCTTCATAGCAGTGTTATTCCTTAACACAGGGTTCAGAGGTCACCCTCCTGGGCAGCATTTGCCACTGGAATGGAGCAAGGTGCCAGTCTCCAGTGAACTCTGCTCTCCTCTCCTCTGCCTTGTGTGAGAAGAGAAAGAAGGGTATTTGAGAGAGGGACAACAAGAGAGAAAGCAGGGAAAGAAAACGAATACCATGGAGAATGAAGAAAGGACAATAAAGAACAATGGAGATGGAAAGAAATATGGAAAGAGAAAAAATATGAAGGCAGACAAAGGAAGGAGTACTGGAAGGAAGAGAGGGGAGAGACATAGAAAGCAGAAGTAATAGATTGTAAAGGAAGACAAGAAAAGATGAAAAATTAAATAAAAAAGAAAGCATAGCAAGAGGAGAGATGAAGGGAGAGGGAAAGGTGACGCAGGAGTCCTAGAAATTGGTACCTTGACTCTGTGTTTTAACTAAATTTAACAGGACTAATTAAACTACCTTTGTTTCGACACCTAATTCCATGGATTACCACGGAGTAAAAATGCAAAATGGCTTTAAAGTTACGGCCACGATTTCCAAGTTGTGTTAGAAAAATGAGAATATGAAAAAAAAAATTAATATTAATATGAATTAATATTAACAGTCACACCCGGCCCTACAAAGCCCAGCCTGATCTGTGCAGTCTCCTTTCTGGAGACAAACCTGTGTTTGGTGTAACAAAACGTGGGCAGTTTATCGCACGGTTCACTGCGTCTCCTAAAACAAATCCATAAAAAAAAAAGCAACTCAATACTGTGCTGCACAATAGGATGGAAAGTACATCACGGAGCAGCTTTATGCTAGGCTCTTGCAAAGAACCTTTGAACTTCCTTCCAGAAGAGATACATTGACTTTTACCACGTGTACCACCACAGGAACAGCCCGTGCCATTTTTATTTAATTAATTTAAACTGCTGTAACTTCTTTTTAAGATGCCATAGCTCATTGGGAGTTTAAAACCTTTATAACCTGACTTTTTTTTTTCCTCTCCACTTAACAGAGCAGTTGGAACATTAATGACAATAAGGAAATCTGGTATTTTCTTTCCTACATTCTCTCTAAGCCTAAGCAAATGAACTTAGAGAATGCATTTTCAAGTGAAACACAACGTCATGTGTTGGAAGTGTTTGCATTTAAAGGAGATTCAAATCTACCTGAAGGAAATTTTTTTAATAGACATCTTTAGAGGAATAGATACCGTTTCATTGTGGTATTAAAAAAGACCAGCTCAAACTTTGGCAAATTAAGGAGATCAGTCAATCATGGGGGGGGGGGGGGGGGGGGGGGGAAGTGAAAGTTTAATTGAAAGGAGAAATCTAACTTCATGTCATTATCTCTTGGTTCTCCTTTCTGCTGCAGACACACTTTGCTCATCATCTCTCTGTCATTTTTGGAGGGTAAAGCCAGTTCAGCCATGAAGGGGAAGTAACAAGGGTGAATAAAGTAACAAGGGTGAAAAATCACATCCTTCTCCATGTTCAGACAGTGGGTGGGCACTACGTGCCTTTGCTGGGGGTTCACTGTTTCCTACCTACATACTCCACCTCTAACTTCTCCCACGTGGAAGTATTGACTACTTTCACCCTTCTGGCTGAAGCATTGCCTTTCTTCTTGCAAGGGCAAGGACACTGACATTGATTGTGATCAAGCTTTAATTAATTAATTTAATTTAACAAGAGGACAATATAATGGAAAAATTATTTGCACGTTTGTCTGCTCTCAGCTCCACGATTGACCAGAGTCACAGAACATGTAATATGTGTTTTCACCCTTCTGGGTGAAACGTGAGTTTGGGGTTTTTATGAGGTTTGCCCTGTAGGACACGGTAGACAAAGAAACAGAGATTAAACAAAAATGGGGTTAAGGAAGAATCCTAAGTGCATCAGTCTCCTAGAAACTTTGCTGTCACTGCTTTTCAGAGGTGACCTGACATAAGCCTCCTATGGGGGTCAGATGCTACCAGAAGACAGGAATTGCATCTAGTTGATCCTCGTGCCTGCTTTGTGAGCAGAAGGTGTGGGACAGGGAAAATCTGTTCTTCCTGGAAAGCAAAAAACCAAGAACTCATAGTTTCCAAGGGGCCACATGTTGGTATCGGGAAGACGAGGGAGAATGCTTTCTAGGTATTATCTCTGAGGGTTCAGGAAGGAGAAGGGTAGGACAAGTAAAGAAGAGAAAAATGTGCCAGAGATCAGTGCATCAACATTACATGGGCTGAAATAAACTGGACAAAAGTATGCTATGTAATTTGAAAACAAAATTGGAATTTTCAAAAGCAAACTCTGGCCTCAACTTACTTTTATCACTTAAAACCCCATCAAGGCCAGGACAGCTTAAGACAAACAGGAAATGGGGCCTGATTTGGTTAGTCTTGTCTGATTTTTCAAAAGAATAAGAAGAGGGAAACGTGGCTAAACTGGTGTGGATAACGCACCGATGTTTTGGCTGTGCCTGCCCAGCACCAAGGCTTTCTCTCTTTCCTACTCCACTCCTCCTCTCTCCTCCCCCTGTGAGCAGGCTGGGGCTGAGCAAGAAAGCTGGAAGGGGACACAGCCAGGACAGCTGACCCCAACTGGACAAAGGGATATTCCACACCACATAACGTGATGCTCAGAAACACAAACTGTGGTAGAGGAAGAGGGAAGCTAGGGATTTTGGCTTCCAAGGTGGCCGGTGCTCAGAGACTGGCTGGGTCTCGATCTGCTTCTGGAAGCTGGTGAGTGGTTGCCTTTGCATCACTAATACCTATTTTCCTTCTCTTTCTTTCACTTAGTAAGCTGTCCTTACCTCAACTCTCAGGAGTTTTCTTCCTTTTGTTCTTCTTGTTCTCTTCCCTGTCCTCCTGGAGGAGGGAGGAGGAGTGAGCAATCAGTTGTGTGGGTGCTTGGCTGCTGGCCAGGGTCAACCCTCTCACGACACTAGGATTTTACCCCAGCCTTGTAAAACTTTTACCAAAGCGGAAGGAATTTGTTACGAATATTTTTCTGTCATGCATAGAAACACTTAAAATACCTATTTAAAGTACTATTTTGTTAACAGAAAGGAAAAATGAATAAAGAGATGATTTAATGGCCAGCTTGAGCTACAATTTAATATTGTATTATATCTACTTGTAATATATTTACTTATTAATTCTGTCATATGCCTTCAACCAAAGTTGTCTTCAACTACATCGCCAAATTCAAAATAAGCAAACACCACAGAAAAGCTACAATTCCTAACCAACCTTCTACCTCTGATAGTAACACTAATCAACATAGCCAACTTACTGTGCCGACCACCTAGAAAAATTTTGCCATGCCCCATCTGAAACAATTTTTTTTCAACAGCGATTAAAAACCTTGGATATCAGAAGGCAGAGGTAAATTTTCACTCCAGTTGCTACTTGCTGTAAAGACTCAGGCATAGACCAGAGAAAATTAATGTCCTTCCTTATCTGAAAATGTAATTCTCAGGGTGAGTGTATTTTTTGGACCAGATAGAGTGTCTTTACCTTTTCATAATCTTTGTGAAATTAAGTTTGTACATACTATACCTTTTGCTCAATTATGTCTTTAATCTACAGTGATTCTATTAATATTATTTTCTGCTTCTAAAATCCTGTTAAGGTAATGATTTCTGGAACCAGACCGGAGTGCTGCCCCAATCCAGGATGCTGTGGTTGTCCTGGTAGACCAAAGAAGCATCATTTGCAAACCAAGTCCCAGACAGTGGATTGGAAAAGCTAAAAAACCTCTGGAAAGGGAAATTAATTTTCTCTATTACTGCAAAATAGTTATGACCTGTGATTTTTTGTTTTAAACAAGCTGTAGTGGCAAGGGACCCACCATCCATTTTTCAATTCAGGAAAAACTGCGTGGACAAAATGTAAAGTGCAAAGGATGGATCCTTGCTACAAAGCCACACTGCCAGTCAGGTGAATACTTAGAACTAGCTTCACACTGGGACCCAGCTGTGGTTGGGACCACAGCTCCTGGTTGGCAGGTATCTGGATGGGGATGATGCCTTAAGCATTGCTTACAGAAGCAAAAGTGTTTCTGTTACCAAGGTATGAAGAAGGCAAATCTAAGGCTGTTGAGGGTGAATAAATAAATGTAAAGCTGGGAGAGCTGCCCTTGTGCCAGAGCTCATGCCACAGGGTGAGGCACTCCAGGGTGCTTCAGCTTACACTCAGCTCTACAGCTCTTGTAATGTTGAGTCTCTAAAGTGGCTCTTCACTTTTGTTCCTTTATCCAGATCCAATTAAACTGTGGTCAAGGGGTCTGTGGTTCTAGCCAGCTCTAGCCACTAGAAAAGACAGCAGATGGTAGTATGGCTTGGAGCTTTTCTCAGGAAAGCCAGTGTAGTTATCACTTAAACTGCAAACCCAAAGTACTTGCTCCCTACTCCAATGAACATGTTGAGGACAAGAACTGTCATATTCCTTCTCATAATTGCCATCATGATTATCTCATCTACTGTCTTCCATTCCCCTCTCTGCTTTTGCTTTCCCCAAAATACAGCTCCTCATTGTCCACTGGCCCATGTCTTCTTGATGCTTTTTGTAATCTCTCTGCTCTCTTTCACTCACAGCAAGAACTTTATTAATAAAGTACCTGAATTCAGAACAAAACTATCCTCTTTTTCATTCTTCCTCAAATCTCATCTCCATGATAGGTAAGGCAGAAGACAACCAGTGAAACTGTTTAGTATATTCAGTGGTAGCAAACAGATTGTTTGTCTGCCCTTTCCATTTTTTTTATGTTTCCACTTTGTCCTCCATTGATTTTTAACTCACTATGGGTTAGTGCTTTCTGTATATGTAGGGGTGGCATACAGTGCAATTTGGTGAGCTTGACAAGTAAATAGCCTAATGCAAAATACTAATTAAAGAGAAATAAAGAAGTTCTTACAATAATTTCTATCTATTTCTTCATGTACCTTGAGAGAACCCTGCTTGCTTGAATGTTCTTCATCCTTCTGGTACCTTCCTATAAAGACTGTTACGGTACATTCTTTGATTTCAATTTCTTGTCTTTATGTTCTCTAAGTCACACTTTGAATTTCAGCTTCAAAAGACAAGACATCATGAAAGAGACACTGTTGAAATTGTAGCTGTAGTAGCCCAGTTGTGAGAAGAAAACAGGATGCTTTAATGTATTAACTTATTTGACACAAATGCTCTGTTCCATTCTGAATTCACACAGTTTGAATCAAACCAGGAAACTAGAATTTCGATTTAACAGCATAAACTACTCCAAATCTCCTGAAAAAATCTGAACAATAGTGATCTTTTAGCTGAACAGTGCTTGAGTCTGGAAAGCAATCAGTATTTGAGTTTGAGTTTGTTATGCAACCAGGAGCAAGAGCAGGCGACTTGAATGTTAAAGTGAACAATTTGCATTGTACTGTAACCACTTTGTTGCTGAATAGAATAGTGCTCCTGCATACCACTGCTCTCTTCATCACTGGGAGCTTGATTTCTCATTGCTTTCCATCTCTTGAAGTGGTTTATGGCTGTGTAAAGTGGGTATTTAAAAAATACCATTTTGGTTTAATCATGTTTCATACCTACTTCGTGCAGGACACGGAGAACAGACTTTATCTGTCACTCCAGCTGTCCATTACCATAAACATCATGATCTCTTAACTTACTAAATCTGTCGTATTTGGAAGCATAAAACCCTCTTATGTTTCCCATATCCATTTCAGGAACCAGTGCCTTGACGCAGTAAACGGGTAGCTTTTACAGAGCTGACTTGCTTGGCCCTTGCACCCCCACCTCCTTTCCCCCAAATTAATATCATAAAGGGAACATGAAGAAGTTTAACTAGGCCAGATGGCACCTCTGGGGCTGAGGGGATACCTGGCCAGAGTACTCTTAAACCACTTACTCTCAGCTTGTTATATGGATGCTGGAGGTTCCTATATTCCAAAATGTGTAAACATGGCAAGCACCGGCTGGTTCCTCAGTAGTTATTAGGGAAGACAGAAAATAGAGAAGATCCTGAATCTCAGTCCACCAAATCATTAACTCAACAAATTCATTTTCATTTTTGCAGTATCCAGACCGTTAGATGACAGGGCAAGATTAAAAGAAAAAAAAAAAAAGACAACTTTAATCAGAGGTTTGTGAAGTGTGTTAATTATCTACAGGGGACAAGATGCTACAATGAAAGTCTGTGGTTTAAATTCCCTTTCCTGAGACTCTGGAGCTTGCATTTGTTCCGAGTGAGCAGCACGTCGTGCAGCAGGGACTCTGGGGTAAACCTGGAGTGGATGTGTTTTGTGATCAGTGGACTGTGTAATGAAATACTGATGCAATATATTTCCCCTTTTTTTGCAGGGGAATCCCTCTGGGACTGGATGTAGCTACATTTGATATTATAAAGAATTTAAAACTGGCAATAAACCGTGTGCATATCTTTCCCCTAAAAAACAGGTAGGAGTTTTGATACACTGGCTATTTATTATGTGTGGAGTTGGTTTTTTTTCCAAGCAATATAACAAATCTGCTTTGCTATGCTTTCTTTTAACAGTTTGGAACTGTATTATATGCACACCATGTACAAGCAGCCCCAGCAAGCAAGCTAAAGAAGCCAGCAGGGATGAGTAAAATAACCCAAGCACTGCAAGCCTACATGACTACTCCTTTGCTCCAGCTCAGTCTTCTCTGTACCCAGGTGCTTTCAGCTTTTTCTTTGTCCATCTGTACTACGTGTTTCTGGCAGTATATTTACTCAATGTAGGTTTCTGGTAGTGTATTTACTACCAGAGATGTGAAGGACAAAGTTTGGCCTGGATTCCCACTTGTTTTTTTCAGCTTCATAAACTCTAGATGATATACTCAGCGGCACCTATTCAGCCCCCAGCTGTTCCGACAAAAGCCACCAAAGTGCTTCCAAGTCTCTCCTGCAAGAACAAGCCGAACATTCCTCAGCATCTCGTTCAAGTATGTGCTTAAAACAACAAAGTCTACATTTTAAACTGCTAGAACTGTCCCCTCCTCTCTCTCCTTTATGTTCTTCAGAGCAAACAGCTCCAGCTGTGTAACTCCAGAGCTGGATGGGGCTCTCAGCAACCTGCTCTACTTCCAGATGCCCCTGCTCACTGCAAGGGAGTTGGACCAAACGACCTTTAAAGGTCCCTTCCTACCCAAAGCATTCTATGATTCTATGAAAACTCCCCAAAATAGAGCTGACCTGTCATACAGACCTTGTTCTAGCCGCTGTAAAAATTTCCTCCACCTCGCCGAGGACTTGGGCCACCACCCCGCAAGGAGGAGGGTCAGTCAAAGCCCAGTCACCTCTAAGGGGGGAACTCCTTCTAAACGCATCTGCAGGACACTCCCAGCAGCGTACGGGGGAGCTGGGGCTGTAGAAGCAAAGTGGGGCCAGCCCTGGCCGAGGCTGACCTGGTGCGGGCGGCAGAGCCGGTGGCTCCCAGCCCGAGCATCCTTCGCGGACACTGTGAGGGTGGCAGAGCCGGTGTCTCCCAGCCCGAGCATCCCTCACTAGATGGCACTGCGGGGCCGCTGCGGGGGAATGGCCGCCGAGCAGCCGGCACCGGGACGGTTCCCTGCCCGCTGCACCCGCAGCTGTGCCTGAATGAAGGCTAAGCGAGCTATGAAGGATTTTCCATACATCTTGACAGCGAAAGAAAAATGGGTTCTGCCAGCTGAATAGTCCCGTTCCCTCTCTCTACAGCGAATACAGCACCGCGAAGGTTGGTTTGGTCGTGTTCTTTTTTTCCTGAGCTGTCTCATCTAGCAGGCGTGGGGGGAGCGATGGTGTCTCCCACCTAAGAGACTCCGTGGCCAGTCACGCTTCACGCTTTGTTCTGAATTGTACAGCAAAGTGCTTTAGGACATCCTTGTGCTCACAAATTCTTTGCACCCTTCAAAAAAAGCCGGGGACAATCTTAGCGGAGGGACGGGGTGATGGTTTTAAATTGAAAAAGGGCAGACTTAGATAAGGAAGAAATTTTTTAAGTGAGAGTGGTAAGACCCTAGCCCAGGTTGCCCAGAGAGGTGCCAGACGCCCCATTCCTGGAAACATTCAAGGTCAGGTTGTCTGGGGCTCTCAGCAACCTGCTCTAGTTGATGATGATCCTGCTCAGTGCAGGGGGGTTGGACCAAATGACCTTTAAAGGTCCTTTCCAACCCACAGCATTCTATGATTCTGTGAATATCCCCTAAAATAGAGCTGACCTGTCACAGAGACCTTGTTCTAGCTGCTGTAAAAAATCCCCTCCCAGCCTGAACAGGCACATGCAGCAGCTGACAAACAACAGCATCCCTGATGTAATGAGGAGAGGCTGGAATTTCTTGACTAAGCCAGATGGACACAAACTGCTCATTACAGATCATGTCAGAGAAGCTGCATGAAAGACAGGCTGGAAATAGATGAAATTCTGTTTTAATTGGAGAGGAATCACCTTTGGCTAAAATGGGGCATGGGGATGCTAAGTAAACAACTGTGCTAGAGGCAATACTAGCCTTTTTACATTCCAGTTCTCTAAAGTGAAGAAATAAATACACTGTATTAGTGAGGCTTTGAGTCTCAATATCTGAAAGTAGCATTAATCCCTCGGATGAATTATAAATTAATACACTGTTCAGGCATTAGAAAAATATATGGATTTAATTGCAAATGTGACCTGGGATCCTTGGCCTGGAAGCAGTGCTCACCTTAATGAAACTCCTGGAAAAGGCTTTGTTTTGATAACTAAGCAGCACTCTCTGTATGATGAGTAAACAGTTCAATAGCAGAGGTGGATCATATTCTGCCTGACTAAGATTTCACTTCTGTTGACCTATTTGGCAAAGACTATGAAAAGATGGTTTTAAATCCATACTGCACAGGAAATTTAATTGCCATTATGGTAATTTTTGAGGATGTTCCACCTAATTATGGGTCTTCTTTTGAAGGAATATAATGCATCGCTCACAAGAAAACTTCTAATATTAGGATGATGACTTGGTATTTACACACCCCCATGTAGATACACGTGTCTTTGTGAGCCCGTGTCGGTGGTACGTGCCTGATTTACATCTGACTCTTTAAGGAGTTTACTCATGGTAAAGAGAGATTCTGAGCTAAGGTAGGAAGGTCAAATGATCTTTGGAAGGCCTGTGGTCATTTCTCACAAGTGAGATGACAGGGAAGGAGTGGTCACAGTTGCGAGAGGGAAGCAGCCTGGTGTTTCCTCACCCCAAGACAGATTTTAGCAGATCTGAGAAAGGTCTCGCCGTTTCCTGAACTCTGCTTGTTTATCAGAGCTGTCACAACTCTTCAGATGAGTTTTAAAATAAGCTCTCATTATGTAGTCACATAAAAAAAAAAAACGGGCCAAAGCAAGCAATCCTGGGCAACCTTCACAAATGCCTTCCTCCCTACAGCTTCTGTACAACTGTCACGCTAATCAATACCTGAGTAATTGAAATCCTCCAAGATCACAGTTGTGACCTTCTGACTGCCCTCTTTCCTCATCTCCTTTCTCTAACTCCTGGAGAGAAGGCTAGCAACGCCTGAAGTCAGATGACTGACTTTGCTGTCCTAACTAGTTCACTAACCAGTCTGCCTCTGCTGTGTCATCCCCTCCTTATAAGCCCCTTTCCTTTTCTGCTTCTGAAATCTAGGTATCACTTTACACATTAAAAAGGAAATACCAAAACTACTGGTGTCTGTACATGCAAGATGAAACTGCATTTTTTTAATCAGAAATTGAGCAGACTTTTTAGGCTCGATAGCTAGTTTTATAATTTTGAGGAAACAAAAAAAAGTAATAAAATCATGTTGCCACCCATCCAGTCTCATTTCTTATCTGGTTTTGCTTCTCCTGGCAGTGAAATCCTGGCCCCAGTGTGAGCAGTGGTAAGCTTCAGATAAACTAACTCCAAGATTTTTCCCTAGAAATTATTTTTTTTATACTATTCCCAATGTATTTAGAGACAATTAGATTATTTTGAAAGCCTGATACTAATAGTAACAGTAATTAATTTTCAATGTAATAAAATAGAAAGTTTTGAACTATGTAGTTCATTAACAAATCACTGCAAAACTATTATAAGAGTTTTACCAAGTCTGGTTTTTTCAAATGTTCAAGACTTTGTAATTTACAGGAAGAAAATATCCTCAGTCCCAAGAACCTGAGACTGAAAACATCAGGTTTGTAATGGGAGCCAGATCCATGACTCCACCTTGTTCCTCACTGAAATCAGCGGGGCTGTAAGGGGTAGGGGTCTACACAAATCCCATTTCCAGACTCAGCAGACACTCATGATGAAACAGGAAAAACTGGTATTGGACAATAGCAGCTTGGATGGGCTGAAGGGAGAAAGCAGTAAGAAACATTCTGGCATATATTTAAAAGTTCTGTGTTGTCTGGGGGTTTTTTTTGTGTGTTTTTTTTGGTGGTTTTTTTGTGTGTTTGGGGTTGGGGTTTTTTTTGGTGTGGGTTTTTTCCCTTTTTTTTTTTTTTTTTTTTTT
>JANVCC010000261.1:1813385-1847429 GCA_025345505.1 Todiramphus chloris collaris
TTAATCCAGAAATTTAGCAATTGCTTTTTGTTAAACTTGTGTGCCTTTTAGAATGCATTTCAGAGCATATAAGGTGGGAATGATGGTCATGCATTAGGAAAGAAATGAAAATAAAGCATGTTACCACTAGGAAAAAAAAAAGATGCTGCAGTACATCTAGTAGTAGAGGATCATGTAGGACTGTGACAGGCTGGGTATATGCAACATTTTGATGGATATCCATTCTGGAACAGGACAGCTCTAGAGGTCTCATAGCACAGGACTGATTCCTATTCAACAACCTCCTCTTTCAGATAAGAAACATTTTGGGTAGATTTTTTGAAGACTTAATTAGCTTTGTACCAATTCTATCTTAGAATTTTGGAGTTTGGACTCGATGGGTTGGTTTTTTTGAGGCTATTCGTGACTCTTAACTGTTGAACATTTTCTACTCAGATTGAGGAATTAAGCAGATTGATGGTCATCGGAACTTCTTTTTCCAACACCAGCCTTAAGTGCTCTTTTTTCCCTCCTCCTTTGTCCTTAATTTATTCTTGGCACTTGAAAAATCAGATCTTTTGATTAATCAGCTTGAAGCTGCTGAAGTAAGGAAAGTTAGGCCTCTCCTTTCAGAATTACTTAATGATAGGTTTTTCCATTATTTGTGTCACTTGCATAATCTCTCACTGTAACAACAATATCTATCCAAAACATAAAAGGTTCAGCAGGCAAAACTAGCTCGACATAATCCAGGCTTCCTGGCACCACGTACCTTCAATTTACTGATTAGTTCTATTCAATATACTTCAGAAACAACTTCACAGCTCAGGCCTTCTTGGCTCTATTAGCCTGCTTTTCATTTGATTTGAAATCACTCTAAAGGTAAGAAATCAAGCTAGCTGCTAGATACTATCTGTTAATTGCTCCTGCAGATAACGAGCACCCTAAGGGGCAAAAGAAGGTTACAAGGCCTATAGAGACACATCAGAAATGCATAATTTACGCTTTTCCCAGCAGTTAACATTGCCATGTTTCTGTGCTCACAGTCGATCTTACACTGTTCAGCCTCCAGCTTTCCAGGCATTTCATGGTTCACCATTAAACAAACCAGTGAAACCTCCAAAAATCTCCTTAGGGCTTTTTCCTCCTAAATCCTGTTCTGTCATATGCCTCAATTATTTGATGGTGAAGGAATTTCTATCTCTCTGCTCTTTGTTCCTCTCCCTACTTCCCCACTTGCCATCCAAAATAAGCGCCAAGCGGTAAAAAGCGTTTAAAATAATTAACTTGGCATCTCGCACAGCTTGATTGCAAAGCAGGAATTATTAGTACAAATAAGCAATGCCTGTAGGACCTTTGATGTAATTGGTGCTTTGTTTATGCTGACACAGTAGAATGTTTACATTTTGTTATTCAATGGTTATTAAGATCTCCGAGACAGTGAAGATGCGTCATCAGTATACAAGAGGCATTTCCAATTACTCAAACAAGAACGGTAAAATGCAGTGCAAGACCTGCACACGTCACGTCTGCCTGCAAGAACCAGGGCCCCAGGGGTCAGATACCTCATCGTTCATTCCGAGAGAACCAGTTTCTTTAAGAGTGCCCCTTCGATGAAGCCTTTGCAACAAGGCACTTGCAGCCGAGTGATCTTTGCTTGATTGACTCTTCACCTTTGCCCCAGCAGTTCTCTGAAGCAGCTGATGGAGGCTGGTGGTGCCCGCGTTAGTCTACTCAAACAGTCCCTCTGATGAACTCGCATCTATTTTCTGATCCACTGAATTCAGATTGTGGCTGCCAGTATGAATTAGGTAAGCCCGGTGTACGAGGATACTCCCCAGGTATCGCGTCGGAGCGTTGGCTGTACAAGGCTGATCTTGTGGCAGGTGGAACAAGCTGTTTCTTCCTTGGAGAACAGCACTCTGTCATTTTTGTAGGCAGCCTAGATATTATAACTCACTGTACGCCCTGTAGTGTAATTAAGTCACAAACATTGCAGCGTCTCTCATCGCTCCGCAGTTGACACACAACTGCCCTAAGTTCAACCATGAGTTGTTGAAGTGCAGCATTCTATTTTCCTTCTAAACTAACTTTTAGCTTAGTCCTGGGTGATGATGCAGGAACACTATTAGCGATGGGGGAATTGCAACCTTCTCAGATTCTACAGCAATGCAAACTCCTGGCACGTGCATGGAGACACGCGACAGCTCTCTCCACAAGTTTTTTTCAAGCTGCTGTCTTGCAGTGAAAGGTGTAGAAAAAGCAAATGTGTGTCCATCTCTCTTGATTTTAGCCATCTTAATGTCAGACACTGGAATTAATTACCTGGGGTCTGTATCTAGTCCATGAAGAGCAAATCTATAGGAGAAGTTGTCTCACCTATATCAGATGTCCCTCAAGAAAGAAAGAACATCCTTCGGGTGCCTCTCTCTCTTAATTGGCTGTAAAAGTAGCTTAAACAGGACATCTAACTTTTAAACAGACCTAGAGCTCATGAGATTAATTCCACCCTTAACATGCAGTTTCCTCACTTCATAATTCAGCAGGGTATTTAAATACATGCCCAGCTTTCCACAGCTGAATAACTCTAATCACATGGACTGGCTTAAGTATCTTGTTATACCAGGACTTGATGGTTTCTTGAACTGAACGCTTAACACTCTGCGTGGCTGCCTCCGTTAGACTCCAGGCTGCTTGTTTATGACACTAATTCTCTTTAGCTTTCTTGAGCAGTAGCATTGGCATTTTAGAGGGCAAATGGAAAAAAAAAACCCAAAAACTGTTCTAATTTCTTGGTATTTCTGAAAGAAGTACATGGCACCACTTACTGCCACGCGCTGTGCTGCACGCCTGACTAAGAGTTTGAATTATTTCTGCTTTCCTTTGCCTAAACCTTTTAAATTTATTTATTCTCTGCTGTTATTTACTGAGACTGTTTTATCTAACTCTGTTAAGTGTTCTGGGACACAGATGGTATGAAATGCTCCACACATAATAAAGACTCATTGTTCAGGCAACTCCCATGGCAGTTGATGGCACAGATTACAGTACTGGGCCATAAATTGTATCAGGATTGTGTAAGTAGGATAGTGGTGACACATGACGTTCCCAATTAAAAAACAAAAACAGAAACAAAACTGAAAACCTTCTCAGTTTTTTTTGAGCAGCTTCCAATGATTTCTTCACATGAGAATCTAGGGAGCATATATAGATGGCTGGCATCTCTCCATTTGGTGTAAACTTTTCCTCTACAACTGCCTGAAGAATATCTAGTTGAAGACAGTTTTTTCTCTCTCATTGACCTAACTATACATGTTCTTGCATAAAACTCCCACTAATGACAAGAAGAATTGGATATTCAGAGCAGTATGTGTAAGAAGGTAGAGGTATCTGTAAGAAGGATCAAAAGCCCACTGAAACCAATGGAAAACCACGCCAAGAATGTTTAGCCTGGAGAAAAGAAGACTGAGTGGGGATATTACCAATGTTTATCAATATCTAAAGGGCAAATGTCAAGAGGATGGGGCCAGACTCTTTTCAGTGGTGCTCAGGAGCAATGGACCCAAACTGGAATCCAGGAGCTTCCATCTGAACACGAGGAGAACCTTCTATCCTGTCAGTATGCCAGTTCCCTGGATCAGGCTGCCCAGAGAGGTTGTGGAGTCTCCTCTGGAGAGATTCTAAACTCACCTAGATGTAATACTGGGCAACTTGCTCTGGGTGACCCTGCTTTAGCAGGGGGGTTGGACCAAATGATCTCCAGAGGTCCCTTCCAACCCCTATCATTCAGTGACTCTTCAGCATACTGTTGCAGAAGACAGTCCCACAATGCCTCACAATACCACTGAATGAAGCTCGCACAGGAATGAGAATTAAAATGTAAGTTGAAGTTTGGGGGGGTCAGTTATCTGCTTGCACTCTGCTGGCGAGCACCTTTATCTATTTCCCTCTTTCATCTCCTCTCAGAACAGCACATTTCTGCTATTTCAGATGTAGCTTTTCAGTATCCTTGGGTTACAGCACTTCATGGCAGCAAGAAGGTATCGGGTTAGCATATTTTAGTTTTCATGCCATGCTGCCTCGATCTGCCTCCTTACCTCCCTTTGTTCTTTTTCTTTTAAGCAGAAAGGCAACAGAAACCAGGCACTGAAGAAAATTAATACTGCTCCCTGACAACAAAATCTAGAGCCAACTGTTGCAGTCAGTTTTAATTTGCATTCCCTGGTGAAACCCTGAAGCTTACTGGGACATGGAAATACGCAGGATAGAGCAATTTATGATCATGCACATAACCATTGCTTTTTTTTTTTAAAAAAAAAAAAACAACCTTCTTTTTCCTTGCAATTGTTTAAAGACAAAGCTGCAGACTGTTTCTGCCAAACCTATATAGCCTTGAGGATGTCCACGTTCAGGGGGAATTCTCAGTGCGGAGTGGTGAGCAGCTGGAGAGCAATACAGATTTAGTGCCTGTTTCCCTAGGAATCTCCAACCTCAGTCTTGAGTGTGTTGGGTTCCCACCCCCCTCCATAAACACATGAACCATTCTGGGCAGTTTGCCTCACTTTGGACACAGGTGACTATTGCCAATGTTTGGTGATTGCTGTGTTGTGGTTTTTAGATTAGTGTCATTTCACCAAAGAATCACAGATTAATAGGGGCTAGAAGAGACCTCTGGAGATCATGGAGTCCAACCCCCCTGCCCCAGCAGGGGCACCCAGGGCAGCCCACACAGGAACAGAGCCAGGGGGGTTGGAAAGTCTCCAGAGAAGGAGACTCCACAGCCTCTCTGGGCAGCCTGGGCCAGGCTCTGGCACTCTCACAGGGAAGAAGTTTCTCCTCATGTTGAGGTGGAACTCAGTGTTCCAGTTTGTGACCATTGCCTCTCATCCTATCCCAGGGCAGCACTGACAAGAGCCTGGCCCCTTCTCCTTGCCCCCCACCCTGCAGAGATTTGTAACCATTCCTAAGATCCCCTCTCAGGCTTCTCTTCTCCAGGCTGAACAGCCCCAGGGCTCTCAGCCTTTCCTCATCAGAGAGATCTTCCAGTCCCTTCATCACCCTCATAGCCTCTGTTGGACTCTCTCTGGTATTTCCCTGTCCCTCTTGAACTGGGGAGCCCAGAACTGAACACAACACTCCAGATGTGGTCTCACCAGTGCAGAGTAGAGGGGGAGGAGAACCTCCCTTGACCTGCTGGCCACACTCTGCTTTCTGCCCCCC
Source organism: Todiramphus chloris collaris (assembly GCA_025345505.1). NCBI lineage: Eukaryota > Metazoa > Chordata > Aves > Coraciiformes > Alcedinidae > Todiramphus > Todiramphus chloris. Next base: position 1,818,585 of record JANVCC010000261.1, read on the forward strand.
AGGAGACCATTGGCCTTCCTGGCCACAGGGGCCCATTGCTGTCCCATGGAGAACTTATTGTCCACCAGGACACCAAGGTCCCTCTCCAAGGGGTTCCCTTCCACCAGGTCTACCCCCCTCCTGTACTGGTACAGGGTGTTGCTCCTCCCCAGGTGTAGGACTTATCCTTGCTGAGCTTATCAGTTTCCTCATGTTTCTCCACAAGAGAGAGAGTCTGGTGACCCAAACACATCCCTTCTCATCTGATACCTAAAATCCCTTTAACTACTGGAAGAGGCCGTGTTAAAAACCCACTGTGCCTTTGTAGTGGCATGAGAGGGCTGAACATGTTTTCATGATGGTATACAAAGGGAGGCAGCAGCTAAAGCATCTGCTTTTGACAGCAGAAATACCGTCTGAAAGTGTCACTTCCCTTTTCCCCACAATTGATGACATTGTCTTTAAAAAACAGTGCCTTCTGCAAATGGTAGGGAAGGAGAAGTGTGTTTGGGAGGGGGAACGGAGGGGAGGAAACAGCATTTGTCACTGTGGATTAATAAACCAGAGAAGGGCCGTGGTGCATAACTGGGGGCAGCACCCAATAGTTCACTGGGAAAAACTAATAAACATTTCAGCACTCACCAGCAAGGTGCTAATGAATTTGTATGCATGGTTTTGTGTCCATACAGGGGAAGCAATCAAAAGCTAAATATAAGTTAGTTCACTAGTACTGTCCTTCAGGAAAGATTTTGTTCCCCTTGGCCATTTTATCAAGCAGCAAGAATGTAGACCCACTCAGAAGGAAGTTCACAGTCAGATAGGCATGAGATGCTTCAATAAAAGAGCAAATATGAAAGAAAAATCTAATTGTGTTACAGATAACCTTGTTATTTTAAACAAATATATATATTTATAGAAAAAATCCAGTAATGAGTTTATGGCACTTATTAATGGAGTCAAGAAGGCATCCTAAGTTGCAAAATATCTTGTGACTGGATTATTATCAGTCATGAGACTGCATGATATTAGTGATTTCACATATCATAAAAAGACTCACAAATATTTTCATGGCTTTCAATATTATACGATTTTAGCTTTCTAATAGGGCAAGCTGTCACATGGGCCAATGGGCATTTTGACAATTCTTCTGTAGCCATCATAGAATTAGAAATACATAAATGCAAACTTTTATGTTACAAATGCTTATCCACTTGAAAACCAGATTATGTATTTATATACTTAACTGTGGATCCTGTTTCCTAACTTTAGATACCTGACTTCTAAAGCGTTTGTCAAAGTTACAGGAAGAAACCAAAATAGCATCCCAAAGACTTGATATACAAGTCTGGTGTTCTCTTCCTTATATTCCAGCTTTCCTCAGACTTCAGGTCTTTATTTTCTCTCCTTCGAGACTTGGCAGTGGACACATTTGGCAAAGTTTTCCACGTAGTTCCTGGGACCCGGAATTTGGTATCTGAGAACCATCCTTCCATAGTCTTGCCAGTGGAGTTGTTATTTCATGGCAGGTATGGCCCATAGGTAGAAAAAAGTGTGAAAGCCTCTCACTGGAATTCTCTGTTCGTTGAGGACTTTGTTCTACAAATTACTCATGTTAAGATATTTGTCTAACCCTCTTCTACAGTACCTTTCAATTTTATCTTCTGTGTATGCAGTGATCTGTCTCTTCTGTTTCAAGGCTGCATAAAGAACTCTTTAGCTAGCATCAAATCTGGAAATCGGTTCACACTGTGTACAGATATCAAGACTGTCAAAACAGGAGATATTTTAAAGTGTTTGATCTTCCTGATTTGTTCTGCAGAGCTAGTTTAAATACTTCTGAATGTATAATCTGAAAGACTTGGTCTTGGTGACTGTTCCCTGTTGATGAAACCTCGAGTATGAAGAAAAAACAAGCCCATAATGCAGAAGAGTTGCCCAAGTGTAGTAAGAGATGAACATAATCCGAGCCAGCAGCACTGGACCTACAGGCCATCTAATTCATTTGTGTTGCTGATTACCACCAGTGCAAGACACTTCACTGAAAGCAAGTTTCCAATAAGCAGTTCAGGAATATCCTGACATGAAGAAAAGGGTTTTTTCTACCTCAGGAAACAAAACTCAGAGATAGAGCATGTAAATGTCTCCAGAATGGCTGGATTGTTAGCATTGGCTGTTAGAATTATGACTGAATAATAATAATAATAATAATGTTCTTCAATCCTTGGCTGCCCTTTTACACAAGCTACTGGCTTAAAGAGAGCACTTTCTCAATGCACAACGTTGACTTTGCCACCATTCAATTTACTAGTCCCATAGCCTTCACGTTGGGTGCAGCATGGCTGACGTGCTGGCCTAGAGACCACTTGCAGCTCTGTGCATTTTCTCCAGCTGATCTTTTCAGAAGAGCCTTTTTCCAAGCTCTGTCCCTTCTCATTGCCTCAGTTGTGTCTCAGCTTCAGAAGCAAACACAGGACCATACCTGGGAGGGAAGTAGATTTTGCTACCCTCTTACATCTCAGCTTTTTCATACTGGGAAGCCTTTCATACAGGGATGAACTGGGTCCTCTTTTGAGATCGCTCGAGGTCTTGGCCCGTGTCCTTGTTCAAGCCTCAGCTAAAAGTGAATTTTTACAGCTGCTTGAAGTCATTGAGAACTGAAATTTAGAAGTGAAATGCTGACACCACCTTCCCTATTACAGCATTTAGCTGCTTCTGTCATGCTGCAATCAGCCCTGTATTGTAAGCATCTGTGTTGTGAGCCTCTCCGATCCAAACATTTGTTAGCTTAAAATATCAATTCAATTGCAATCCATTCTGCTCTGCTCAGAAAACCCATCTGGCTCCAAAGGCTGCTGCCACACGATGCGCTGCTGCTGCTGCGACGCCAAAGGCCTGATTCTGCCCTTCCCTGCACCCTGCTGCATCTCAAGGAATGGCACTGAAGTAGCTGAAAGCAAATCACCCCAGAGCAGGTGTGAGGAGTGAGTCACCAGGGGTACGGCTGCATCCTGCACTCTTCCCAACTCCCTCTCCCAGTTTTGCTGCTACCTTCAGTACCAAGGAACTGAAATTCAAAGGCTGAAAAAACCCCACCCCATCAAAACCAGAAAACGCAGGGAGATAATTGTCACCCCATTTCTTTCCTGCTGAATCACCATCTGAGACACTTCATTTCTGAGACAGTTCTTCAAACCAAAACCGACTCCATGGGAGTGGAAAGTAAAATCATCCTTTCTAAAGCAAACGCCGAGAAAACAATATAAAATTTTCATCACCTAGAAGAATCCCTTCTTCCTGCAAATCTTTTTAGTGTTTGTTGTGCTTGCAGGTAAAAAGACTTGATTAAAAGCCTCTAGATGAGAGTCCTGGTCTCACAGTGTGCCTGGAAGATCTGCTGGGACTACAGTGGCTCAGAAAAGACATGGGAAGCCATTTTCAGTTCACTGTTGCCTTGGACTCATGTTGCATGTTTTCTGCCTTCTGCTGAGCCAAACCAGCAAAGAGCCCAGTTGCCTAGGAAAGCAGTTCTGGTTTTTTTGCTATATATAAGGACAATACGCTGCTGTGAGTGCCCAGAGAATAAACGCTACCATGCCACTGAGAGGCAGGATCAAGAAGATAAACCAGAGCTCAATCTCTCTGGCTTTGGGGCATCTTGTTAAGCTTCATTATTGAGAGTGACTAACCTAGGAGCTCAAACTGAGCTCTGAATGCCTTTGTGTGGCACAAAAGACCTGGCAGAGATCCAATTTAACTAGGGGGTGCAGAAACAGCTCTTCCCCATCCCTCCACGTTTACAAGTGATAATCATAGAACCACAGAATAGTTTCAGCTGGAAGAGACCTTCAAGATCATCAAGTCCAACCTCACTCCCAGCCCTATCAAAACCACTAAACCCTGTCCCTAAGCACAACATCTGCCCAGCTCTTAAACACCTCCCTGGATGGGGACTCCACCAGCTCCCTGGGCAGCCCATTCCAGTGCCTGACAACCCTTTCTGGAAAGAAATGCTTCCTGATGTCCAGCCTGAACCTCCCCTGGGTCAACCTCAGGCCATTGCCTCTTGTTCTGTCCCTTGTCCCCAGGGAGCACAGCCCAACTGCCCCCTCGCTACACCTTCCCTTCAGGGAGCTGTAGGGGGCAAGGAGGTCTCCCCTCAGCCTTCTTTTCTCAAGGCTGAACAGCCCAGATCCCTCAGCCTCTCCTCATCAGACACATGCTCCAAACCCTTTACCAGCTTTGTAGCCCAACTCTGTACCCTCTGCAGCACCTCAATGTCCTTCTTGTAGAGAGGAGCCCAAAACTGGACACAGTATTTGAAGTGCAGCCTCATGAAAGCCGAGTCCAGAGGAATGATCCCCTCCCTGCTCCTGACCCAGGCCAGGATGCCACTGGCTTTCTTGGCCCCCTGGGCACACTGCTGGCTCACGTGCAGCCGGCTGTCAGTCAACACCCCCGTGAACAACTCAATGCCTTTTTCCACAGAGCAGGAAAGAGAAGATGAGAGCAGCAAAGGCACTTGTTAGAACCTGACAACAGCCTGAAGTTGCATAAGCTTTCCGGGGGCTTTGCGGCAGGGGTGGCAGCAGATGGCTGGAGGAGGGGCACGCCCCAGCGCTCGCTCGCCCCTCTGACGAGGACGACAGCACGGCTCACGAAGCAGCCCCTGAGCTACTGCAGATTTTAGCACAGCAGAAACCAGTGGGCTGAGATGGGGGTTAGCTGATTTCATTTCCCAGGCTGAAAACTGCAGCAACTCGGGAGATTCCTCTGAGTCATCCGGCTGTCCCCACTGCCGGGGACGCAGCAGCAGCTTTGCTCGCAGGGATCCAGCAGCTGGAATCCACCAGGGGCTCACTGCTGCTGGTCTCTGCTATGCCCGAGTTCTCAAAGTCCCATGGCCCCAGTGCCCAGCACCTGGAGCATCACACAATCACAGAACGGCAGGGGTTGGTTGGATGGGACCTCCAAAGATCATCGAGTCCAACCCCGCTGCCAGAGCAGGACAGAACTAGAGCAGATCACTCAGCAATGCATCCAGACAGGGCTGGAAAGTCTCCAGAGAAGGAGACTCCCCAACCTCCCTGGGGAGTCTGTTCAGTGCTCTGGAACCCTTACAGTCAAGAAGTTCTTCCTCATGTTGAGGTGGAACTTCCTGTGCTCGAGCTTGAATCCATTGCCCTCGTCCTATCACAGGGCACGAGTGAAAAGAGGTTGTCCTGCCTTCTCGACACCCAGCCCTTCTGCATTTATAGACATTAATTAGATCCTCTTTCAGGCTTCTCCTCTCCAGACTAAACAGCCCCAGGTCTTTCAGCCTTTCCTTACAAGGCAACTGTTCCAGCCCCTTCATCATCCTCCTAGCCTCCTCTGGACTCTCTCAAGTGGGTCAGGATGCTCCCCATCAGTCCCTTGGCCCCTCTCTGACCCTGCCACAGGCTTGCTGGGTGCTCCCAGTGATGCAGGCTGGGTGCTGCTGCCAGAGCTCCTGCAAACAACCCTGTGACAATCACAGATGGCTGCTGGAGGGTGACAGGGAGGACTATTTATGGCTGTGCCAGGAAATCCACACAGAGATGATTCAGTTCATGCTTTTGACTCAATTATGTGAGACTGGAAGAAATTCTTTACACCTTGAAATGTCCCCAGGGTGGGAAAGAGCATGCAGACAGAGTGTCTATTAAATGTAACGGACTGGGATCAATAGAGCTTCAGTAGCCTCCTATCATGAGATTCTCCCTGACCAGGTTATTGAACTCACGAGAGTCACACACTGGCCACCCAGGCACAAACGATACACTAAATGCCCTCATCAAAACTAAAACTAGAAATGCTCTCTCCAACTGTAACACAAAAGCCATTAATGATCTGGTTTTAAATGGCATTCATTGCATACAGAGAATAGAATATAGCTTACCACTTTATTAACTGAAACGCTGCGAGAAATAACACCCACAGGACATAAAAAAATAAATAATAATAAAAAAGATTCAAAATTTATTTTCATTACAACTTAGCTAGGGAAACCAAAACCTAATAAAATACATTTAATAGGTTTGTGTCCTCAGTAGGTGGGATGTCAAGCCTAACACAAAAGAGTGAATTAATAACTTTTTGGTCCTGTAAACCCCAGCCCAGTGAATAGTCTTTACTAGTGAATGCAGTTCCAGTGAGAAGGTGCCCGTGGGGATGACTGTCTTGTGCCAGACTGGACCTTTCATTTGAGGCTCACTGTAGCACTGGCTATTCATTGGTACTTGCAAAACTCTTGAGCACAAAGCAAGAATGCAGCTGGGTTTGTTAATATTTGCCATTCGATACTCACCTCGTGTACACACAACAGAAAAATACTAATAATTATGAAATGATTTATAGATACTAATTCCCATTAGGTGATGTCATCATCTGCAGTATAGCCTGTACACAAAGTTGAACGTCAGGCAAGGCACATTTTAAAACATGCAGTCCCACTTTGCCCTGCCAGTGCCAGCTAAAAATCACTCTCCACAGAAAGGATTACTTGTCTGGTAAAAAGTGCATGATTACTAAAGGAAGGGATATTTCACACAGTACCAAAGCAAAAGGCTGAGAAGATTTCTGATCTGTGTATCTGGAGCAAAGCTGGCTGTGTACACTAGTTCCCTGACTGAAGCTTTAAAGGCCACTGTACGATGAAGAATTCAGATCCATTCGTCTCTCTGCAGTATTGTGCAGCCTTCGTGTGAGACACAATCACGACTGAAAGTTCTCACTGCTAAATTGGACACATGTGCCAAGCATGCATCACTCCCCCCCCCCCCCCCCACCCCCCCTTAAATGTCCCAGTCACAAAAACAGTCACCCAAAACAAAACCAGGAATTTGTTCCTTGGCAAATCTGCTTTTAGCACAACAAAAAGGGAGCAGGGGAGTAAGCCACTGACTTTCCGAAGGGATGAAACTCAGCGTGTAGGCAAAATAGCACGCTCGCAGGAACTAAATGCACTACTTTGTGTCTCAGCTCTCTTTACCACTACGTATATATAGCAGCTTTGGGGAGCCACTTGTAGATAATCTCAAAGTGGTTTTGGTGGCTGGTTGTTTTTTTGTTTTGGTTTGTTTCCATTCTCCTTAAAAGGAGGGATTTCTCTTCACAGTACCTCCAGGCTCATACTGATCTTAAAGCCTGGACCCATCCAAGGGGAGCAGCTGATGGGCAGGGCTGCCCTGCAGAGGCATCTCAGGAGGCTGAGAGGAGCTGCAAGAAGCCTTACAGAGATAAAGGAAAACTCTCACATCCGTACCATTTTGAGCCCTCAGTACAGAGGCTGGGGGTGTTTAGCCTAGAGAAGAGCTGTTTTCTTACTGCTGCCTTCCAGTACTTCAAGGGGGGCTACAGGAAAGATGGAGAGGAACTCTTCATCTGGGAGCATAGTGGTATGATGAGGGCCAGGGGTTTTAAACTGAAAGAGGGTAGATTTAGGTTAGATATAAGGAAGAAATTCTTCACTCTGAGGGTGGTGAGGCACTGGAACAGGTTGCCCAGAGAAGCTGTGGGTGCCCCCTCTCTGGAAGTGTTCAAGCCCAGGCTGGATGGGGCTGTGAGCAACCTGCTCTAGTGGGAGATGTCCCTGCCCATGGCAGGGGGGTTGGAACTGGGTGATCTTTAAGGTTCCCTCCAACCCTGACAATTCTATGATTTTATAAACTAACTTATTCTTTGATTCTGTGACAAGTTAAGAAATGATGTCTCTGAATCTGTATGAGCTGGAAATGCCACCCACAGGTGAAATGATACTGGGAGAAGCTGCATCAAAAAGCTCCGAGAAACCCATCTTGGAATCATACTCATATGCAAACAGAGGCTTATAAAAACATTTATAGTTCTTTTCTTTCATATTGGCATAATACGTATAAGGTATTACAAAGTATGTGCCTAAAGTTTGTCTCACATAGGTAAATATATGACAAGACTTTTCAAAATGAAATGAAGGAGCCATTCACCTAATATCTTTGGTAATCAGTTGATTTGTTGAGGCCTTTTAATAGGATTTTAAAGCTTAACTGGAGACATCTGTATGTGCAGATGTAGCTAGGATGTCTAATGTGGCCAGAAGAAAGAAGACAAAAAGAATAGCAGTAAAATGAATACTAAATCTTCCTAATACTGTTTTTAATGACTTTTTTTCTATTAAAATGACAGACAAAGATTTCATGCTGGTACATTATGAAGCCTTACTTCCATTCATTCAGAATGACCTGAATAGTATATTCATTTTTCCTGTGATTTAATTACTGGCAAAAAAATGGGCAATCAGCGGTCAGGTTCCACAAACGTTATTCTTTGCCTCATATCACAAACTCCTCTTGATACAGTGCCTCTATATAGTGCTACATGATCCTGTGATCTTTGTATGCCCAGGAACTACACAAGGATAAAGATACCAGTAAAGAGAGTCACCAGCACATACTATTTCAGAAAGGATGTTGGAGGCAGTTCTACTCTTGCTCCTGACGTTGCTAGAGGAATTAGATGGTGTTACCGCATGCAAACAGAAAGAGAGGTGCCTACTCTTATCTTCTCTGCTTGACTTTCAGAGAGTGAGGTCCTATACACTGGGTTTGCTGTGGATGTGCCAAGAAATAATACCATCAATCTGCCAACTCCTTACCTTCCTGGCCATACCTGCCAGGTTGTGTACATTGCCTCTTTTACATTTCCAAGCTGTATTGACACATCATACCTATAGCTAAACGAAAGGGCAGGACATCTGGCAATGCAGGAAATAAAGCCAGGGGTGCAGGAGATGAAGCACTGTAGGGTCACAAAGAGAACTACAGGGTTACAGAAGCATCATGGAGTTGTCATCACTCCCTGGACACAGGTACTGGAAGGGAGCTGGTACTCAGAAAAGCTGGAAACACTGGTAGAAGTGGTGTGTGTGTGAATGGAATGGCAGACTGATGTTTCAGAAAGGGATCCCCGATAAAACAGACTCTGTTTGCATACCAAATTACTTTGGGGAGAGATAGTGGGTAGTTGTTAAGAGTCTGCTGAAGAATTCCAGAGTTAAAATTGGCTACGGGTAGAGATGTTCAAAGCGTTATTACAGGGAGAAATTCTGCAGAGAATTGTCTCATTATGGCAGACTCCAATTTCTCAGATACAGACTGGAGAACAAATGCTGCTGAAGGCAAATGCTACTCCAGATATTCCGGAGCGTGTCAACTGACAGATTTTCTGACAGAAAGCAGAGAGGCTTCTTTCTAAACTTAGTTACAGAAAGTATTGAGGTTGTTATAGGACAGCTAATTGTAAAAAAATAGCATCGGATCACATGAATGTTGGTTTAATTTAAATAAAATGGAGACAAACAAAAATAGACCTGTTAGTAAGTCTGTCTATCAGAATTTTAAAGAAATGAGTGAAGGCAGCAGAAGTTCAGGAACTTCTCTGTGGGGGAGACTTAGTTTCTTTAAGGTGCAGTATTTCTGGAGCTTTAAAGCCCTGCATAGCACAAAGCTTCTGGAAAAAAGCCTCAAAACCTATCTGTATGCAAAGCTACCTCAAAAATGGTGCCTAGATGGAAAGGGGAAAAAATGATCAGCAGTAAAGGCTGTGCCTTTTAGGTCTATTTTCAGTAAGGGGGTCTTGAAACAAGGGCCCAAAGACAGATCCAGCTGATGGGAAATGGGAACAGGAAGGAAATCTGCATTACTGGAGATGGAAGTAAAACTGAAAGCTCCTAGTTTTTACCCAGTGCAACCAGAAAACCGGTTTCCAAGACTCAAAAAAAGCTGGCGTGTGAAGTCCTGTTGATGGTGAGAAGCATCTTAAGTAACCCTCTCCAGTCAGAACTGGTGCCACGTGACTGGAAAAGAGGAAATCTGGTGCGTTTCTCAAGCAAGCAGCTAAAACAGGCAACAGCGTAGGTTTCAATACAATACAAAGCTGTACAGAGGCTTCTAAAGCAGAAACTAATTGAAAAATGAAGGTAGATATAAAAGATGAAACATAACAGGTGCCTGCAAAAAGGGAGGTCAAAAGAGAGTCAGAGAGTCTGGGCTAACTTGATATCATTTTTTTATAACCCCTTTCTCAACAAATAATTTCTGCGGCAGATCTAATCTATCAAAACTTTGGCAGAAGGGGGATTACCATGCCAGTGGGGAAGTACTGATGAAGCTTGAGAAAGTGGGGATTAGTAGAAGATAACTAAAGCAGGTAAAGGAACTAGTTAAGGAAAGATAGGGCAGGATTAATTTGAAATGCCATTGAAAAACTCTTGGGCTAGAGCAGGTTTTCTGTTACCTTTTTCAGGGACTCTGTGAACCAGTCTTTTCTGGATATTTCTCTTAATGGTCTTGGTTTTAAAAAGTAATCTAATAAGGCTTTGGGAGACATTATAAATGTTGAAAAGGAGTGTGATATGTGGAAAAAAAACCCCATAACCAGGAGGATTTTTTCCTTGCAGGCTGGAAAAGTAGAAATGAGATGAAATGTCATTACATGCATTTAGTTGCTAATAAATTTCCTTAATGCAATTGAAGCCTTATCAGGGAGACATGACACCAGAAGAGCCTGTGTGTTTGAAAAGATCATGAAATAACTAGGATTAACCAGTGCAATGCCTGAGTCAACAGGGAATTACAATCCTAGATCATACTGAGGGAGATATTGCCATGAGAAATATGAGGGCTCTGGAGAAATGTAATGTGGAGGACTCTGCAGAGTCTTGGTCATCCATATTCACCAAAGATGAATTCAGACTGGAACTGATGAAGGGAAAGTCTATGAAAATAATCAAGAGAATGCAGAATGTCTCATGAGACGACAGAATGAGCAGCAGGAGGAATGCTCCTTGCTTTCCCATCAAAGTGTCTCTTATTCCCTAATCCCATCTGTCTATCACAATAGTCCCTCTGGGAAGGGGAACGCAGTGCAATGCCTTGTCTGGTAGGATGAATATTTGGACTGGCTGGTGCCTTAAGAAAAAGAATAACAGTTGAAGTCTGCCTGCTTTTCCCTTCTTATTTGCCTTTTCTCTTTTTTTTGCTCTGATTTGGCTGCTATTTTCACAACATTTAAAGCAACATCATTATCTTTGAGGTGCTGGCTGTTCTTTTATATGTGATTGAAATAGTCCAATGGATGAGAAGTTCTTAAAAGTCAGGGCTGAAGGACAGAAGTGGACTATATAATCACATGAACCTCATTTCCTTAGGGAACAAGTGTAAAAACAGGGATGGCAGAAGAATAAATAGGGACAGACCACTGATGAGATTAAAAAGGCAGGACAGCAGCAGCAGGTCTCTATCAATCAGAGAATTAAACTTCCAACTGGTATATTAGATACAACGGGTATAACTAGTTTTAAGATTGTAATCAGGTTACCAAATGGATTATATGACATGCTCGCCTTCAGGAAGTCCTCTCCTGTCCTATCAGAAGCAAGGGTGTGCTAATATGATGGCTCTACCCTAACGACCGCAAAGAAACCCTTTAAAGATTTGCAAAGGGGCCTCACAGATCCGTTTAGAAGTCATCGGCAGAAGATACATTGACTCCACGGTGTATTTGTTCATCCTTGTCACCCAAAATCTGTCTTGCCAAGTTGCAGGCAGAAATCTGTGGCTGTTGCTTGCTCTGCTTTTCTGTCTCTCTGGAAGGGCTGGGCGCTGGGCTGCAGTGGTGCAGAACCTTGACAGCGCAGAGAAGAGCAGTGGCAGCTTGCCCAGAACTCAGGCGCAGCACCTTATTTCCATACAAATATACACTAAATTGCATTTTACATCAGAATTTCTTTTTTTTCTTCCTTTTCCATTTTTATTTCTATTTCAAGAGCGCTGCAAACATAGGCAGGACTTTACAGAGCAGCCCAAAGCACAGCCTTGTCCTCACAAAAAAAATAATTAAAAAAAAAAGAAGACTTAAACGAATTTCAGTTTATTGCGCTGATAGGAAAAGAGTTTGAATTCCTGATGCACGAGGATGAGCTTTGTCAGAGGATTTTTTTTAATGAACTAGCTAACACCTCATTTCCTTCTGCCAGATAAAGTTAGGACCTATCAGCCATGTCATAAACTGCTCGCAAGCCTCCAAATGTCTCGCTCAGCTCAGGCAGGAGCAGCAATTTGTTTGGAGCAGGATGGGCGAGCGACGCTGGGTGGTAGCCCTGGGGACTTTCACTCTCGGGCTGTGGTGTCAGCATAGTGCAGGAGTTTCCGGCAGAGCTGGTAGAAGATGGCAAAATGGTTGGCCAGGGAGATTGTGGGGAAATGCAGCTTCAGCAGAATCCAGCAGCTCTATGGACTGTGGTGACTTCAGTGAAACTTGAGGAATTTATAAACAGTTCTGAGATTCTCAGTTTGCTTCTGCACTACTGTCAGTCTATATTAAGAACTGCAGCTTTGTAGGAGATTAATGTAAGTCTAATCAAAGTTTATCTTTGATAGAGACTTTGATTAATATTACTGTATGGAGAAGCCAGAACAAACCCCCCCAGGGACCAATGAAAAAAAAAGTGTCAAGCATTGACTACCCAGCAGAATACGCAGTAAACAGGAGTGAGAAGCTAATCTATAATTTAAACAGTCTTAATTAATACAGAATAAATAGTGAAATCTGTGGTAAGTCCAGGGAGTAATCTTGTCTATCTCCTCATCTAGGAGCAGCTAGAACATCATGCCCTTGAGTAAGATGACAGTGACTGTATGCTAACGGACGGGAGCATCCTCCCAAGCAGATGAGCAGCAGGATTTTTTGCTTGCTGGTTTTTGCTAACTTTAAGATGGGAAGCCTTTCTAAACTCAACTGGCAGAGTGGGAAAAACAAAGGAAGTAAAAAGAGAGTGCCAAGGGATGACTGCCAGTCTGCAGGCATGATTTCAGAATGTGGTGCCACAGAAGGGACCAGGGTGGAAAAGGTGTGGCCAGCAGGAGCCTGGCAGTGAGGCAGCAGCTTGAGCCCTGGGGTCACTTTTGGGCACCACAGGATAAAAAAGACATTGAGGGGCTGGAGCAAGTTCAGAGAAGGGCAATGAAGCTGGTGAGGGGTCTGGAGAAAATGTCTCCTGAGGAGGGGCTGAGGGAGCTGGGGTTGTTTAGTCTGGAGAAGAAGAGGCTGAAGGGAGACCTTACTGCTCTCTACAGAGACCTGAAGGGAGGTTGGAGTGAGGTGGGGGTTGGTCTCTTCTCCCAGGTAACTAGTGATAGGATGAGAGGAAATGGGCTGAAGTTGCACCAGGGCAGGTTTAGGTTGGATAATAAGAAAAATTTTTTTACTGAGAGCAGTGAGGCCTTGGAACAGGCTGCCCAGGGAGGGGGTGGAATCATCAACCCTGGAGGTGATGGACCACCATCTATGGACCACATCCAGATGTGGCACTTCAGGACATGGTTTAATGGTCATGATAAGGTTGAGTAAAGGTTTAGACTTGAAGGTCATTTCCAACCTTAATGACTCTAAGAACTGAAATAAGAAACAATCCCCACCTAGCCAACACCAATTTGAAAGCACAGAATCTTCAGTCACGCTGACAGGATTGTCCTGTTGGGAATGAAGCTATTTTGGTGCACTTGGAATGGAAAAAATATACAATTTCATAAATAAAATATTTAACAGTTTTCCTTGCGGTCATTAATGGATTGATATTAGAAATACCCTACTTAAAGACCAAGGCATTTCCAGTATCTTTCACTTCCCATGCCCAATTTGTGGTCTGTGATGGAAGGATACTTCTCAGAACGCAGACCAATGTTGGCACTTAACTGTCATAGGCTTGTCCCATGGGACACAGAACTAAAAAGAACCATAATAAAAACCAAACAGCATTCTCTAAACAAATAAAATCAACCAAATGCTCTGTTTATTGAGCTGTGTTAGTGTCTCTAGAACGGGCTCAGGGAATGGACAGCGAGTTGGAGCGTGTACCTTATGGCTACAGCCTTTTAAAACACCCGGTTGTACCATGGTAACACTGAGAAAAATTACCCTTGCCTTATGCAGCCTCACAGCAAATCTACCATCCTGTAGTGTGATGCATTATCCTTAACATTTCTTAATAAAAAAAAAAGAAAAGGAGAGAGAACAGAAAAGATTTTCACAGCTGGTAATGTACTAAAACATACCGGCTTTCATCGGGGGAATATAATGGTGCTACTGTTTAAGAAAGTGCTACAACCTTGTTTAATTTTCTTTGGTCTTTTAAATGGAGCCTTTTCTCCTTGGAAGATGGCAGAAAATGGGGGAAAAGATGATAAGTAAATATTTTCAGCCTTCTCAGCTGCAATCCATAATTATAGTTTTATTCCTTTCTGGTTTCTGATACGTAGATTTCACGGAGCTGATTGCAGGCTTCAGGAACCATTTCTGCTCTTTAAATGGAAGCATTTCAGGTTTTTCTCTAATTAACAACCACTTGCAGAGTACATCACAGGCTTAGTGCCTACTCACCAGCCACATTCTCCCAGACAGATCTGTTATTGCACTGAAATGAGGACGAGAGGCCTTCTGTATTAATAGTTTATGAAGATAGCTGAATTACAGCTGACCGTACAGTATTCTGGCTATGTTCTTCTCCTAAGCCTCTCTCTGGAGTCTTTTTTTCAGGGTGGGGAGGGACAGACAGTGCTGCTTGAAGTGGTAATGCCTTGTCCTGGCTGATAATAGTTTGGACTGGTTGGTGTGGGGCAGCATTATTTTGAGAAATAGCTGTAGGAAGTGCTTAGGCAACCTTCCTTGTACAGAACACCAACTAATTAAAATAGAAACTTTGGCTTTCTTTTTCCCTTAAGGTGACAGAGTTTTAGATCTAAAGAAACAAAAAGCAAAAGAAACCCAGGAAGCAGGACAGCTGCTATTAGATACCAGTTCAAAGGAGAGAAAAATTAAAAGCCTCTGATTTATCTACAGGAAACTGCCCAGGATCAAGGTCTTCACAGAGTTACCCACTTTATTCCCAGTCCTTTTCCACCCGATGAGTCTCGCTGCATGTTACTCATAATAAGCTAACTAAACCCAGAGTTTCTTGGAGCAAGGTGCTTTCACAGTTTTATCTTGTGCAGTGGTAAGCACCTTGGTTGCTTCTTAAAAAGAAAAGGAAAAACGGCTGCATTTCCTTCCTCCCTCTGTCCCTTTGCTCCTCCTCCTGCCTCATGACATTGGTGTCACCTTCTGGATCCCACATTCCCATTCACCTCATTCCCTTGCCAATAATTTCTGCCTAGGTGCAGCCATAAGGCAAAACAATGGTGCAATAGGAAGGGAAAGCTGTCAGGTAACCAAAAGTAGCATCCAAAAAAGCAGTAGGGAAGGGGATATTCTTCTATCTGTATTGCTAACAACCCCAATGGCAGGATGTATCCAGGCATTTACCAGCTGAAAGAAGAAAACACACTTGCTGAAAGCATCAACCTCAGAAGGAAACCCAGAGCTTGAAGGAATGGATGTTGTTGTAATGCTCAGGAGCTGACTTGTATTATCGCAGATAAACGTGGCCAAGAACTGATGGCCACGTACTGCATAGACACTGGCAGTTTCTCCTCAGAAGAGCTGTTTTCTGCTCTGTTTTGCATAATACTGTATGAACCTCATTACTGCAGTTGGGAGGGTTCTGAGCTTTCACAGAACGAAGCACAGGGGGCAGAGCAATAGTTTGATGCAGTTTCCACACTGGCCCAGTGGATAATCAGAAGAGCTCTTCTATTACAAGGACGTGCAGAAAGAACATTATAAATCCTACCCACAACCCAAGGCCAATAAGAAAGGAAACAAAACCAACAACAGGCTTCCTTGAGAGAGTCATTAACAGCTTAACAGCAGCTAGCAGGCAAGACCTGCTCTTACACCAGGAGCACAAGGCACGTAGCAGTTTGAACGAAGGATCCGTACATACGTATAGAATTTACCTCTTCCTAAAAAGGATAAAAAAACCCCACAAAACAACCCAAATAGATTAAATGAAGCCCTACCTTGGAGAGCCTGGAGCGTACGAGTCTGGACCACAATACAGAGCTGCAGGACGAGCTGGGGAGCGCTCTCCAGAAACGTGGCCAGCAGATGCAGCATGCTCACATCCGCATACTCGTACACCATCTTCCAATAGAACCGCCATCTGTCATTCTCTCCACTCCGCCGACTCCGGATACCCAAGTAGATTGTGTGGAAATATCTAAGAAATAAAAGAGAGAGGTTATGGAAATGCAGGGTGGTATTTTGCAGGTAGTGCACATGCTTGAAAACAACCAACTTCCCCCCCAACGTACTTCACAATAATGAACATTTATTAAAAAAAGGTTACTGCAATTCGTAACAGTTGATAGGAGTGAATTAAACTGAAGATGAGACTTGCTTTCATAAAACTATTTTAAAAGCTTAGCACTGTCTTATTTGTTAAATAGCATCCCTTTCCAGGACCCAGTTTTTCCAATCTGGAACTTAAAGTGGGGGGAGATGTTGATTATTTGGCTTCCCTCAGAGTTTTTTCAAATAATGGAGGGTAAAAAAAATTAAAAATCAGATTCTGCAATGGCCTCTACTCAGAGCCTGCAAAGATCTGCTCTCCATTCTGCATGGCCCTATATGGATTTGGAGGACCACCTGCACTGCAAGCCTGGGGTGGTCTTAGACTGAGGCCCTGCTATGACCCAGCTCATCGCCCTGCTTTCTGACCCATCTGATGTGCTGCACATCATACTTCAGATACTGCCAAATATATAGTGCTTTTTCTCATAGACTGATTATTTTAGGAGGAGAGAAAGTGTAGCTGTGAGTTCCTATTTTAGGAGGAGCAGAGATGAGGCTGTGAGCTCCCTTGGTGATCAGAAGTGAGTCACTAGGAGAGCGCCCATGCAGCAGCACTAGTGAGAAGCAGCAGAAGCCAGGAGCCCAGCAGGCTGCTGCTCTCACCCAGGGAGAGAAGCAATGGTCAGAAAGCACGTGTCAGCTTTGGTTACCTGTACGAGCCAGGGGAAAAACATGTGACCAGCCAATTAAGCAGATTTCAGTGGGTGCAAGAGCAAGGAGTGGTTTTTAAAGGTGTCATGGTTTAACTGCTGCTGGCAGCTAAACACCACACAGCCACCCACCCACTGCTTCCCCCCAGCCCCTACATACTCCCTCCTCTGAGATGGGAAGGAGAACCATGAGGAAGAAAAAGGTGAGACCCCAGGGGCTTAGGTAAGGACAGTTGAATAAAACACCACAAAAGGAGAAGAAAACACCAATACTAGTGAAAGGAGAGACAAAGGGAGTAATAGAAGCCAGGAAGGCTCTACCTGTGCCCCAGACACCAACTTTCTCTGCTCTGGCCACACTGAAGTCACACACCAAAGCAAGCTGAAGACAAATACCCTCCCCCTGGCCCACCCCTCCCCTTATATAGGGCCATGACATCAGAATGGCATCAATTATCCTATTGGCTGGGTCAGTTGTTTATCCCAGTGTGGCCCCTCCCAGATGATTGGGCCAGCAGCTGCTGGTGATGGTTAATCTAAACCCAACCCAGGACAGAAAGCAAGGGATGTCTTCTGATGGCCAAGCCACCTGGCTGCTGCGATGCTTTCTGTGATCCTCGAAGAGCTTGTAGTGGTCTCCCAGGTGCTCCACGTGTCAAAGCACAAGGACAACTCTGGGTGGCCTCTGATCTACTCTATTATCCTGATCTGCTCTCTGTTATTCTGTGTCAGAAAGTCTAGGCTCCCACTTGCTCCTTCAATTATAGTTCAAAACTAATTAAGGCTGGCTAAAAAAAACAGTCTCACTTAATGAAAAACTCTGAAGGTTAAGACAGTGTCTTGAATCAGGGTGTCCTGTGTCTTACTGAACTGCCCTGTTGGGCTACAAACTGATGTGGATCTCTCTTTTTCTCAACATCTCTTTGACATCCTGGTCTTGAATGCCTTTCCTTATGACCTTTTAAAGATGTCTTCATAACACAGTTTTTGGGTTTGTTTTTTTTTCGGTGAGATTATATTTTCTAATAAAAATTTTAGTAGATTTTTAACCACTGAAATACAAATTGTTTTAATAGGTAAAGTATTTCAGTGTTTCCCCTCCTTTTCACAAGTTCTTGTCTTAAACCCCTTTTCACAACTGATAGTGAATTGGGGAACCTCTTTTGATACCGACCGCACGCGACCTTTAATCCCCCTCCTGTTCAGTTGTAACTCTGGAGCTATCTTCTGCTGATGAGGAGGTTTTTGGCTTCCGACTGGCAACCAGCCCAAGACTTAGTTTCCCACTTGAAGAATACCCACGGTGCTTAGACCCAATGAACCCTTGTACCCAATGCACGTGTCACCACCGAGCCACGGCTTTACTCAGGAGCACCCATCAAACAAAACCAAGGCAGGAGCGCGGAGAAACTGCAGAGAGGCCAGATCTGAGCCTGCAGCATTGCTCCTGACAATGCACATCAGGGCAACATAAAAGGAAAACACATTAAATTCACATTTACATTAATATCACACCAGGTGGCTTTGAATTTCGTCGAGGTCCCACGTGGGAGTGAAGTGTCAACGAACCACTCGGAGACCAAGACGGCAGAGGCACAGTAAACTAGCCACCAACTCTACCCCTCGTGAAAAACACCGAACAGGTCTAGATGGGTCAAAGAGGGATGGCATAACAGGGGCTCTCCAGGGTCCTCAGGGTTAGGTAAAGTGAAATGGCCTGCTGCCCAGCTCTGAAAGGAGCCACCGAGCTGGAAAGGCATCTTTTGCTGCATAGTTCTGCTCACGGGGTCCGTTGGACACCCAGGTTTCTCAGTCACAATCGGTTTGATTGTTCTTGGACCTCTCATTAGTGTCTTACGGCACAAACAGGGACAGGTAAGATTTGGATTTCCTCCTGCAGTTTGCTTTTTGGCTGAGGTTTGTTCGTCCTGCCTCACATGTCCTCCCGATAGCCTGGGAATACTGCACGTCATGGGGCAGACAGCACCTCCAGCATCCTTCTCCTGAGACACCACTGACCCTGGCTATAAATACCTAAAGTAGCTTTGGCTGCCGAGGGTTGTGCCAGGAGGCTCTGGCTCTGCCAGTGGAGCCATCTGCAACTGCAGCTCTACAGCATTTGTGCAAAAAAAATACTTTTCCTATTATGAAAATGATACGCTGTGCCAGGCAGCGTCCCGCGGGGTTCTTTACCTGCTCTGCAGAGTGGTTGTGCATGGCAAATATGTTGTGATTAATGAACCCTTATGGAAATATTTCCTCTCCCATTGCACTTTATTGTGAAACACTGGCAGTGAGTTATTGGGGACTGGGGAATCATTGCTCTTTGTCTACTTAGCTCGCTGCAATTTAGACGCAAGAGGCTGAGGAGGAAGATACTTTTTTTTTTTACACGCTGGGGACCAAATTTCAGCCTAGGGCGGTGGTTTTTTCTGTCCTATCAATTTTGGCCAAATTAATTGCAGGCTGAAATGAGCGTTTACACCCATAATTACTGTCACTGATTTATAGGCACAATCAGGTGGATTAGACAGCTAAACATTCTCATTTGCATCCACAATTAATTGCACCAGCAATTGATGTTAGGTGTGCAAATTAGCAGTTATTAAAATAAAAAGATGTTCTCATAAAATGCTTCATATATCAAAGCCACTCTTTTTTTCCCCCATAGTGAAACGGAAAGAAGGAAAAGAAAAAAAAAGGGGAATAAGTGCTTTTCTTCTTGTGGTTTCCAAATATAGCTTAATGCTGCAGTAATGACACATTCCATTTTTTTATATATGTGCATTATGTAATTGCATCTTAGACACCCTCACTGGAGTCCTATTGTCAGCAAATGTTGTAGGGACACAGTCAGAGGCAGCTCCTGCCCTGAAGAGTTTTTATATTTTGGCCTTGTTTTGGTGGAAACTCCTATTTTTATGTGAGTCCAAATCATGGCTCTTACACAGTTATTCGTGAAAGACAGAGGAAGAAGTAACAACAGCTCTGCATTGGAAAATACCTTGGGTTCACTGCAGGGTAAACCACTACCAATGAACCTGAGAGAGAAGATATGAAATTTATTCTTTTGGTTATGATTTCATCCAGGGACCTCAACTACAGTCTTGTGCAGGTGCTGTAAAAATATACAAGAACTGCCTATCAATTTCCCCAAAGCGAATTTAATTGACGTGAAAAGAAATGACAAGGAGTGGAGGAGCGAGAGCTAAAGCACCAGAGGAAGAAAGTGAAAAGGGGGAGGAATGGGAAGTATGGTAACAGTACTGCCATCTAGGAAAGTACCTACTTCATCCAATAAATCAAGATAGTCCACTAAAGTTTCTGATTTCATTAGTAGAGTGAAAAACAAATACAAACCTACACACCCCCCACAAAATAAATAAATAAAAATAAATATATATATATTAAAAAAAGTCCACAATTTCATGGCTCTCATGTTTGTGGAGAAAAGCTTACAAATAACTGAGTTTCCTAAATCTTTTCCAGTTGGAAGGCCACAAAATGTACTACGAAAAAGCAATATCAAACCTTCTTATTTTAAAATTACTCTTTTCTTTTGAATCCAGACCACTGCTTGGGTTGTCAGCGCTGATACAAACAAGGTTATTATTCCGAATCAGGACAATGGAGTAGGAAGCAGTACTTCCTATATCACTGATAATCAGCTGGCAACAATATATGCTGTTATTTGAGGCTTAATGTTTTTTTCACCTTCTGGAAAAAAAAGTGGAGAACGCTTCAGCATTTAATTGTTTTAGTTTATTTCAGCACATCACACAGACCATTGATAAAGCACAACCCTGAAGGCTATGAATCTGAAACAAGATCACAAATTACATTCTTTTTCCATTATATTAATGAGGGGAGGCAGTAAAGTAAAAAACAAACAGACAAGCAGGTTGGTCCTTGCACTGCCCACAGGAAGTGTTTAAGATGCAAGAGAAATAATAATAAAAAAAAAATCACCTAGATTTGTAGTTTTGGAGAAAAATGTTTCTCTGTTCTAGGGAAAGAGACATTCACTCTGATCAGACAGTGGCTCTCCAGGATTTCCAAAATCAAGAGTCCTCATTTTGCTCCAGGTTTACATACCAATGTTGAGGATGGTCAGCACAGACTGAGATACCTACATTTGAAATACTTCTGGTGGCACACCAATCAGAGGATTAAAGCATGCCCAGTTCTCCATTGGAGACATGGTAGCATCATTATATATCATCATATAGATATGTAAAAGATACTATTATATCAATTATTATATCTAAATTATTATATAAATAATATATAAAATATAATACATATATTGTTGTATATAATTATTTTTATGTATATATATACACCAAATATTTATAGGAGTGCTTTCTAATTTTAAAGTGCTTTCCAAGCATTGATTAACAGGGATGAATGTAAATAATCTCACAGGGTTCATTCCCCAGGAGTTGGCAGCTGACCAACCTAATACCTTCCTGCAGGAGCAAGGGAGAGATTTTACTCAGCAGACTCAAATCCAGGAGATATTTCAAACGCCTGTGATGGGGATGAGTTGCCCTTTTCTTGTGTGCAGCAAAATCTCACTCCTTTCTCCTTAGGAAAGTTATAGCCTGTGCTGAAATTCTGGATTAAAAAACCCTTCTTCCTCAATGTGTGGATAGAAACACCTTCTTCCCTTCTTGCTCCAGTACCAGTAGGCAACCAGACTCCCCCCCCCAGAATACTTTCCAAATGGGAGGCAACTCTTCAGAGTCAAATATCCTGGAAGAGACAGCTGAGATGCCACTGGCATCTGGGCTAAAGGTTTCCAACCTGACTACCCTTACAGAAGGCCTTCAGTGAAGATCCTGGTATCACCGAAAGCGATGGCCATTTGCCCTTACCTCCTTTCTTCCAGACCACAACTTACTGCAAATCTTGAGCTAAAAATGAAGCTTTTGGAGGTTAGGAAGAGTTCCATTCCGTTGCTCTTCGTTTAGATGGTGAGCACAAGTGTGCACACATCAAGCCCAGAGCCATATGCAAGCCCAGACTGACTATGGCTCCGAGCGCTTCTCGCTGCAGATTTTCACCTTAATGAAACCATCCATCTGATGGTAATACACACAGCTCTAGCAAAAAAAAAAACATAATAAAAAAAAAAAATCTTCAGTGTGGAAGTGTCAAAGACTATGCTGCTACCATGTGCTTAATCTAAAAAGTCCTTAGGACGATACACATGAATGAGAGACCATTTGCGTTCTTCAGAAAAATGAAACTGTTCCGATTTCATGCCTCATGTAGCCCATATTTATTACAATTGCCTAAGTCAGTGGAGGACATTTGCTTATGTTATGTGTCTGCTGAAACATTTGTGAGAAGATCAGCAGTCATTAATGGCCGGTTGCAGCAGTCCTAGGCATTTATTCTGATGCCTAATTTCCCCCTGTATCAAACAGTACATTAAACAATTTAGCCATACCACAAACAGTTGTTCTTTCTGTGTTTGAGGTGTGGAGAATAAAAATCACTACTGCAGCGCTAAAAAACAGTAGAATAAACAGCAATTCAGATAAGTGGTATTTTCTTTTGTTGCTTAGTTACCAGAGAAAACTTAACTGTATTTGTATCTCAACAGTATTTGCTGTGTTAAATAACAACAGATTGTTCTATTTTGCTTTTCATGTGCCTTTTTATTAGGTGTGCCTGAATACTTAAAAAAAAATAAATAAAATATTCAAATTTCTTTAGCAGGAATACTTCTTTATCAGTACGTGCTAATGCTTATTCTTTTTGTTCTGAAGAAATAGACAAATCCTTTTTCTAGGAAGGAACAAGCAGCCAACTTTTATTTTCCTATCAAATTATTTTTTGATGGGAGCATTAAGGTTTAATGTGCAAAAGGAAACTGCAATGCATTCTGTAGCACAGCACTGACCAAAGCCCATCCAACCAAGCACGGTTCTGGCAATTTACCAGCAGTCAAAAGTCTGGGTTTAATTTACTTTAAATTACGTGTGCAGCATCCTCATCTGTGTCACTGAGACGAGATCCATGTGAGGACAGATCCCACTGGGGAGTATTTCATCATAAGAGATGTTAACAGGCTTATTTCCAGAATATACCTCCATTACAGAGATAATAATAATAAAAAAAAAGCCAACCCCCAACTTCTTGTAGTTAATTTTCCCTCGCAGTATTTAAGATATCAGAGAAATATCTTCTCTACGTCCTTTAATACAAAGCTTTACGCCCTTTATGAGCATAAACAAAATTATTACATCTCTTTCATTACGACCTATAAAAGCATTCCCCAGCATGTTTCATGACTGGGTGATCCTTCCCAAATAGCCACGAGTCACATTACAGCAGCATTTTATGACCATCTAAAGTTTTATGGCCATCTGAATTTAGCTACGACCTGGACTCCCCAAACGCAACCAGCCATCCACAGCATTCTCCTTCCTTTCTTGACGTGGCCAAACCGTAGACCTTCAGCGTGTGAGCCACTGGTGGAGGGAGTTGGTAGGACCCAGTAGGAATAAGTTTAATGAGGAGAAGACAGGACAGTCTAAAAAAATCCCTGGTGCAGCCTGCTTCCCCCATCCTACGGTGGGATTCAACCCTGCCTGAGCCTGAGCTCCACGGCGTGCCCACCACAGGGCTTGGTCCTGTCATGGGGTGTGACACAGCCATCGGCCACAGCTCCTCCAGATGATTCCCAGCAGTAAACCTTAGTGCAATCTTTTGCATCAACTACGGACTAGAAGCAAAAAGTCGAATGAAGAAGCAAAAAGAAAAAAAATAATTAAAAAAAAATGGCTATTCATAGTGTGCTGTAGCTCTCCATAGCCTCCTATCTCAGAGTTTCTTCACCAGGCACTGCCACTGGTTCTGCAGAACAGCTGCCTTTCCTGCTTCAGTCAGGAGACAAGGCCATTGAGACGTGTTCAGCAGTACAACCAGAAGTTCTACTGTGCTCTCCTTTCCCCTAAAGCACCACGCTCCAGCTTGCTTTTGAACTATGGCCACTGCTGCATCAAAAGCTGATGAAATCGCCTTGGGCCTCAGAGGCACCCTCGCTTTCCCCCCGTGGGAAACACTGGAGTTTCTTCTGTAGCATCAAGGCTGCAGCCCTGGAAGGGATGGCCAGGCTCCTGAGGGCAAGGAGCTTCCCCAGAGAGCAGAGATCTGCCCTGCTCTGTGTCCTCTGAGAAGCTGAGGGCTTTCCTACCGTGTTGGAAGGGTCCATACGGGCTTCCTGAAGCAACAACACTCAACTGAAACTGTCAGGAAAATCTGGCTTTATTGATAAATGCCAGGACACACCAGAGAGCTAAATTAAAATCCTGATTCACAGTCTGCTCTGTGACTGTCTCTTTTTGGTTTTCTTCCCGCAGACGTACACACTTTAAGGATGCCCAACTGGAAGGCTGTCTGTGCTAGGAACAAGAGCTGAGCTCCCCAACCAACAGTGGTTTACGCTGAATTTCTTTCCCCTCTTCTCCCTTCCTCCCCATGTTGTGTTTTCATTTGCTTCTAAGCCTGTCTGCCTGTTAGTCATCCCAAAGCACCCTGGGAACTGAATCCTGGTTTGCCTCTATGTCTCAGTCTGGAGCTATCTTGAAAAATCAGGGAGCAGAAAAGCACAGAATCTTCCAGGGAGCTTCAGGCATTCCCTGGAAAGACAATTAGTCATGGTCAAGGATCCATACCAAGCATCTGTCACAGGAATATGATCATTATCATAGGCATCCTCACTTCAGCAGCCCCTGGGGCTGCAGCAGGAACTGAATTGTTTGCCTGTTCCTTCCCAGCTATGACAGAATGATGGTGATAGCTCTTGGACATGGTCCCAAGACCTGCCTTGCGAGACTGGGGAGGAAGATGCACCTGTCTCCTGACCACCCTTTTGACCGTACTTGAAGAAAGGACCACTGGGAGAGTGAAGAAGTGGGCACAGCTGGAGAACTGTGCCTCTGGCTTCTCCTCAGCTTGGGCACCAGGTGTATTTCCCAGCTCTCTGGAGAAGCAGCTGAGCAGCTGCTAATCCCATCCACACATGAAAGTTCTGACCAGGATAAGGCATCCAGAACCCTTTGCCTACTTTACCACGTATTACTTTGCACGGGAGCAAAGTGCACAACAGCACGCTCTGCAAACCAGTGTCCCATGGCTGGAGACCTTGCTGGCTGGAGACAGGCTCTTCTCCTGGGTACCGGTGTTTGTTATTCACACTGCACACAGGGAGATGCTCAGGCCCCTCTGGGAGAGCCGAGTCTCTCCCAGCATCCCTCTCTCTGGCCATCTCCAGGGGGACGTGGGCTATTTATCTTTCTGAGCAGTTCACAGGGGAGGGTTCAACATAGAGGTGGAGTGCCAGAGCAGCTGGGGTAAACACCCTTGAGCATTCCTCTGCCAGTTCCTGGCTACCTTTGTCAGGAAGACCTTCAGTGGTGAGCTCTTGAACTTGCGTTCATGCTCACCACCTTCACGCCATTCCTCACAAGAACCACCCCCCCTCCGTTGTTTGTTGCTTTTTCTGATGTTTTTGATGAATTCATAGATGAATCTGCCTGCAGAATGAGCAGCTTTCCCAGTGTCAACTTCCACAGAACAAGCACGGGTCATTTCCTCGGCCTGGGAAATGAAAGAAATGCCTTTGTAAAGCAGAGGAGATGCCTGCAGTATCTTTTTGCAGAAGTCAAGAGAAGCAGGAGTAGTACAAATACCGGAGCACCGGGATGGCTGGGGCAGAGGCTGTATTTTATCCCCACAGACACAACACAATGTGTTTCCTTCCATATACACATCTTTCTTTCATGACCACTGGTGTGTGCCAGGATGAATCTGGGTTGTGTCACTCTGGGGGCCTAGCACATAATCTCACACTGTGAAACAGCAGGAGCTAGTTGCCTCCACTAACCAGTAAAAATGAACTATTGCCAACCTTTCCCTTTCTCCCTCCAAAAAAAACCCCCTTCCAAATTGCTTATAAGAGCTTTTATAGGACCTGCCTGCTCTTTCTGGCCTCGAGAAAACACACAACTGAGAATTCTGTTTGGAAATATCTACGCTGTAAATAACTTTTTATTCATCCTATTTATACAGCAGCCTATGCTTCAGCTTTTTCTTTTGAAGTACTCGGGGAAAGTTATTAGCTAATCCTCTGATACACAACTCCTAATAAGTTGAATGCTCATTGTTTGGCTGGAGCAATCTCCAAGCAGTCAGGAAGCACTGTGGGATTAGTCACTCATTAGGATATGGACTGACAGTGCTCGTATGATCTTTATGTGATATTCAAATGGCTGTCAGTGTTATTCAACAGGAATTCAGTCTAGCTTCCTGTTGCTGCTTCTAAGTGGTCCTGACTAATGGAGAAAGGGCTTTAAATGTTGCCTGCTTCAAGACTTTTATATAAGATTTAATTCAAAGACAAATTTGCCAGCTAGTAGTATTAGTAGTGCTGAACAGCCTCTGACACAGAAATGGTCCTGAATACCAAGCTGAAGACCGCACCGTGCACTAGACCTGCGTGCTTTGCAAATGCAGCTTTCAGAAATCTTTGCAATAAAGTTTCTGGCTTGGCTTTTGCCTCGGGGAAAAGCTCTAGGGCAAACAGCAGCGTTTTCATTTCAGCCTTTCATCAGTTCCCACAGGCGAAGTCCATAGGGTGTCAGGGAGAAAAAGACCTGGAGAAATCTGCTGGGAATTCCGCCGACTTACAGACCTCCCAGTTTGCCCCCTTATCAATACATTCTACTAAAAGCTGAAGGAATGTAAGAGGTGACACGCTGGCAGCAACACACAAACCAAAGGAGAAAATAACACGAGCTGGCAAGGCAGCAATTACATTTAGGGCTTGAAAGCAAACGGTGGTCATTAGAGAGCTACGGTTTTGAGTCTAACTGGAATTCTCAATTCCAATATTAGTTCCACCTTAAAATATAGCTCAAAAGCCAAGCAGTGCTGAGGGCTAGTCAAACGCCTACGAGAACAAATGCTTCAAGGAATAGCTTGTATCAAAGGGCATGAATTTATAACAAATGCTGAGACTGGCTGTGAATTCAGCAGCCATTCTGCCTGGGAAGTTATTCAGAAAAGAAGGCAGCGATAACACAGGCATGCAACAAGAAGGAAGAAAAGCTTTTTGCTGTGGCAGGAATTCCCCTGGACAGACAGGAGAAAAGGGACCTGACCACATCAAGCTCTTCAATGCTGCATTTTGAGAAGGATGACCCAAAGGGCAGATAAACACAATGGCCACAGAAAGAGGCAGCATAAAACAGTCAGGGGTGTCACAGCCTTATACACATACTACGTGTCACCTATTAGCTCAGAAAAGACTCAGTCACGTGCAGCAGGGGCAAGTCCAATAAAAAGTCTATTGAAGAAAAAAATTACTCTAGAAAAATCCGTATGAGTTACATCTATATGGGTAGTTACCTCACAGAATGGCCTTGGCTGGAAGAGACATTCAGGATCATTCAGTCCAAGCTTTGACCCAACACTGCGAGCCCACCACTAAACCATGTCCCTGAGCACCAGGTCCACACACCATTTAAATGCCTCCAGGGATGGGGACTCCACCACTGCCCTGGGCAGCCCATTCCAATGGCTGAGAACCCTTTCCAGCCTAAACCTCCCCTGGCACAGCTTGCAGTCATTCCCTCTGGTCACCAGGGAGAAGAGGCTGTCCCCTTCTCCCTCCAGCCTCCTGTCAGGTAGTTGTAAAGAGCAATTCAAACTCCATTTAATCAAAAACATAAATTTGAAACAGTTGAATTAAGCACTTCAACTCTTGACTTACAGGTGGCTTGCTTTGGTTCAGGATTGCTGAAAAGCCAGTTTAAGGTAAACTGGAATAGCTCAGTATCATTGAATCAGTCTGACCTGAAGGTGTGAAAAATGTAGCTAAGGCAATTTGACCTGTGAACACTTTTTTAATACTATTTTTATGTGGGTGTAAAATCAATAAAGGTTTGCAACACAAAACTCAACCATATTTGCACACAGATGCATATGTATGTCACTCCCTTGCAGTTTAGGCATCTTATTCCAGTAGAGAAGGACATAACATCAGAGGGAAGGCTTGTAAAACTTAGGAGACCACACTGTTGAAATGCTAGAAATACAACTAAAGAAACACAGAAATCTGTGTGAAGTCCCCAAATGTTCTCTGTGTGTGCATATGAACAAAGAGCAACACTTTAAAGAGCAAGGCTCAATTCATTGCCACCCTGAAAATCAGCATAAATAAGAGCCTGATGTAGCACCAGGGTGCTTTCAAGAGGGTGAAACTGGACAGGAGGTTGCCAGCAGCCATAGGGCCATCTGCTCCTCCCCAGGGTGAAGGGCAAGTGCCCGAGCTGGAAGGCTCATCTGGGACTTGTGGAGGGAACACTTGCTCCCCACAAAGCATCTGGCACCGTCTCTTTGCTCCTTTGATGGTTCCCCTGAACACACTGCAGGCTAACAGAGCTCTGAAGGGTACCTCCAAACCCTACTTTAGACATGGTTATGTCCACTGAGACTGGCAAACTTGTGATCTGCTTCACCCTTCCATTACAGTCATAATCACAGAATGGCTGAGGATGGAAGGGGCCTCTGCGGGGCATCTGGTCCAACCCCTCTGCTCAAGTAGGACCACCACCTAGAACTGGTTGCCTAGAAGCATGTCCAGACAGCTTTTGAGTATCTCCAAGGTTGGAGACTCCTCAGCCTCCCTGGGCAACATGTGCCAGTGCTCAGTCACCCTCAGGGTGAAAAAGTGTTTCCTGATGTTCAGAGAGAACCTTCTGTGTTCAAGCCTGTGCCCATGGCTTGGGGTCCTGTCCCTGGGCACCACTCAGAAGAATCTGGCTCTGTCCTCTTTGCACCCTCCTTTTGGGTATGTAAGATCACTGAGCCTTCTCTTCTCTTCTCTTCTCTTCTCTTCTCTTCTCTTCTCTTCTCT
>JANVCC010000261.1:1847439-1976571 GCA_025345505.1 Todiramphus chloris collaris
CTCTTCTCTTCTCTTCTCTTCTCTTCTCTTCTCTTCTCTATACTAAACAGTTCCAGCTCTCTCAGCCTTGCCTCAAAAGGGGATGCTCCAATCCCTTTCTCATCTCTGTGGCCATTTGCTGGACTTTCTCCAGTAGCTCTACATCTCTCTTGTACTGGACAGCCCAGAACAGGACACAGCACTCTAGGTGTGGTCTGACCAGTGCTGAGTAGAGGGGCAGGGTCACCTCCCTCAACACTCCTCCTAATGCAGCCCAGGACACCATTAGCCTTCTTTGCTGCACAGGCCACACTGCTGGATGATGTTCACCTCAGTGTCCACCAGGACCCCCAGGTCCTTTTCTGCCAAGCTGCTTTCCAGCTGAGTGGCCCCCAGTGTATACTGGTGCCTGGGGTTGTTCCTCCCCAGATGCAGGACTTGGCATTCTCCTTGTTCAGCTTCATGCCACCCGCTCCGAGTCTGACTCTCAGCCTAGACTACGGATTATGACTTCCAGTAATACATGATGTGTGTCTTCCCAGTTCTTTGCACAGTGAATAAAAACATTCTCAAAATCCTGAGCACAAGTGAAGTTACACATAATGCTGATAATACTACTGTAAATAATAATAATAATACTAATAAGGCTGTTTGGCATTACTTGCTTAAATTGAAAACCATTTATTCAAATCCAGACAGCAAACTGCATGAACTTCCTTTGACCTTTGGAAACCGTTAAGATGCTCAGTAATTTTTGGCTAATTATGGTTGCAATTCCTGGAGCCTGCACACCTTCTATGTTAGCTAGGAACAATACCAGGGTCTCCATGACATTTCCTTCCTCTGTGGATCCCAATCACCCAAGTGGGCCTTCCTTGTGTGCAGCAGCTCTGAAATTAAGGAGTACTCGTGGTGAAGGTGGAAAAGGTTGTCAGTGTGCCCGAGAAAGGAGGTAATAAAAACTAGGAACTGCTCTTCAAGAGCACAGTTAAGAACTTGCTCTATCTATAGCTGAGACCAGAAGCTAAAAGAGCTTGGGGAAGCAAGGAAAAGTCATTTTTGCAGGTTGTTTTTTTTTTTTTTTCCTATGGAGAATATTATGTAGAGAAGTTTTCTCTTTTTAGACCTACCAGTTTCCTTTCTAACAGCAATCTGCCTGATTGCTGCTGGCTCCCAGGCCACACATATGCCCTCGGTTTCCAGAGGAAATGTAAAAAAGAGGGCATATAACCCAGAAGACTGCTTCTATAAACAGAAATGTTCACGTACAGGAGGGGTAAGGGAAACGTTACACTGAACACCTCCTCCTGGGTGCTCCAAAGAAAACGAGGGACTCGTGATAGGTTAAGAGAGTGGAAAACCATGCAGATGGCTTCCCCACATGCACAGCCATGGCTGGTCCCGATGTGTCCCTCGGCACTTGCACCATATTGATGGAATTTGCAGCCTTCTGTGCTCCGCTGGGAAATAAATTAGGTCTAGGCGGGATCACTCCAGCTAGCTCTACCAAAGACCTGTGTCTTAGTGTTCAAAGATGCAGATCATTTCCTACAGCTAGAGGCAGCCATTTAGATTTGGCAGATGTTATTTTATTTGGTCGGGCTGAAAGGTCACTATAATTCTGCCAACTTTATTTTCCGTATTTAAAATGTCACCCCAAACAGGTAGCTAAGGTAACGCATTTGCTTTCTACATGTCTTCTACCATTTTCCATGTCAGAGAAGGTCTTTTATGTCTTAGGAATGCTAATGACGTTGGAGGACTGGTCTTTGAAAAAAAGAAAAACCAAACCACTCGAAGGAACGAAGCAGCTTTTTAAGATGATTGTCTCAGTTCCAAGGGTGTTCGATTCTATTGTTTTTCTAAGGGCTTTGACATGTTTGCTTCTGGCAGCACTTCCCTGCGCTCTCAAAGCATCTCTTCATGCAAGAAGACAATTATAATGATCTGAAAGGTCCTCCGTTTCTGTGCTCACTTGTGTCTGCAATTTGCACCTACAGAGATACATGACAAATTTGACCCTGTGCTTTGAAGGCCATTTCAAAAAAAGCAATTAAAGCCATCGCTACACGGGAGCCTACAACGATCTATCCGCTGACACCCACTCTCCACAAATCCTGGCTCTGCAAACCCACTCCCTCCGTCGTGTCAGCTCCTGCACACGGCTGAATCTGTGCTGAGCTCTTCCAACATGTCAAGAACTACCCCTGGTTTTCTCATTTAATCGTGGTTAGTTTTCGGGAGAGGCAAGAGAACAGTAAGGCATAGATAAAGACAGAAGGAAGGTGGGACTGCATCACCCAGCACCGGGAGGAAGTCCCATTGCCACGGCAGGGAAGCTTCATTTCTTGGAAAGACCTCGGTGGCTGCAAGGATGCAGTTTGGCCATCCATATTTCCTTCCTCAGGGAATGTTTTGCTTCTTTTTCTAAATATAAATCATTTCACGGACATTGAAAATGAAGGTAACTAAATTCATTTCAACTGGCACGCTGGTCAAACATGGTTAACCATTCTTTAGAGAATCCTGTTTGCTTCTTAACTAACTTACACCAGGCACACAAAAAATTGTTTAATTCAATGCACTGTAATTATTTTTTACTGTTTTTTTTTTTTTTTAACCTGAAGAGTTAAAGTCCTTGTTTTGTGTTAGAAATGCCTTGAAAGGAAGATAAAAACATTCTGGTATTTCTGAATGGTTTTCTTCATATATTCTGTTCTCCCATCTTGTCCTTGTCAAGATGGACATGAATGCAAAAAAAAACAACCCAAAAATCTCTACAGAATACCTATTTTCCTTGTAAAATACATTAATGATCAACACTGTCTCTAAGGACCTGTGATTCTTTCTTCCTTATTTTTGTGCATGCTATAAACCAAACTACAGACTGGCATGACATCCTTGTGAAGCACTGAAATCCTAGGTCAAGATAAAGACCATCGCTCCCTCTTTTAATTTGCTTTTGAAATTAAGTTTGAAAAAGCCTGCAGAAAACCTGCTCCTGTGCCAAGGGTTTCCTTTTGTACCGACTATTTAAGTATTTTCACAAATGTGTTTTTATCTTTTTATTCCCCCCCCTTCCTGACCGCGTGGTTTGAACATACAGGTCGATGTGACCTTACAACTTCCTAGGGGAAAATTAGTTGCAGAGAGACGGCACGCAAAGGAAGAGACACTGACAAAAAATCAGAGTGTTTTCTGCAAAATACATTTAGTACTTCTTGGCACTCTCTGCCCTCAACTCCCACCTTTGCTTTAGCAGCATCTGCTGTGATTTTATCTTGCACCGAGCGGTCCAACCAGAATGTCATTATTTAGAAAGTGCATTCCATTCACTAATGTGTATCTGATTAAACTTGGCTCCAGATTACCTTAAGTTAGAAGCACATTATAGCTACATCTTCACAGAACACTAAAACATCCCACTTCCCAGAAAGCATTGGCAGGGGCCCAAATCTTGCTGAAATCACCAGGGCTGAGACCTCTAGCTTCCTCTAACTATGGGGTCAGATGGATAAAATGGGACAGGCTGAGGATTATATATGCAGGCATACCCATACAAGCATGGACACACGTCTCCTATATACACACTCGCACACTATACCATGCTATTATACAACTGCTGGATGCTCTACAGGAGTCTGCATGCTTGTGACCTAGCTTTTTATCCCATAAAGCAGACCAACAGTCAACAAAACCATTTGAGGGAAATAAAGGCAAGGAACTGAGGCAAAGTCAATAGAAGCTCCCCCAGGTAAAGCCACCAAAAAGGTAAATCCAGGTAGTTCAGATAAAGTCAAAGAACAAGCCCCAGGCTTCTTCTCATGCCAGCCCACCTTGCAGGATGCAGTTCTTCCTACAGTCCCCAGGCCTGTGTGCTGCTTCCCTGGACTAAATGAAGTCCGTGGTTCCTTCCTCACGCTACAATTGGCTGTCTGAGTACAAATGTGTCTGCTGCACCTCATGCTCCCGCAGAGGTGAATCTGGCAATCAGCATTAAATTGCCATAGCCAGGCTCAGACCACTCTGGCTAAGAGTGGATTAAAAAGAAGCAAACCTGATCTTTGCCATTCAAAATGAAAACCAAGGAAAGAAAAAAAAAAAAAAATCCCAGTCCAAATCCCTTCTTTTAACTGGCTTTCAGTGGTTTGGGGTTTTTCTTCCACACTCTTGGACTTCAGCACATCAAGCAAGCCTGGAAGCTGATGAAACAAATTTCATCACTCTGGGAATCTGGCCTATGTTTGCAACGAGTGGACCTTAACGAGGCACGGCGAGTGCCAGACGTCATAAAGAAGACTGATCCTCTTGAAACCTCCAAATTAATTTTAATGAACTGAGGAATTTGACTAAGCTCCTGTTAAGCTTTTCACATTTGAAACTGCAGTTTCAAGGCAAACCTGTGGGGTTTCATCCATCTCTATCTTCTTGGCTTGATTTGAACTGTATCCTGGTGACAAGAGGGAACACTTCAAGCAGGAGGGAGGAAATGCTCTCAATGATTAGCCTCAGGAGTAAGGAAAATTCAGTCCTAATTCTCATTCCATATATCTCTCGTAAGGTTGCAGAATCACTTAAGTGGAGATAGGCTAACAACGTAGTACAAAAGATAAGACACAGATCCACAGAAAGCAATTGTGCTCATAGAGTTGAAAGCAACTCAATTTAAGCGCCTACAGCCCAGAGGCTGATGAAAATCCTTACTACTTCTGTGAGGAACAAAAAAACCCCTCCAACATGCTGGTATCTCCAGTTTCATCCAGGAGGAACACCACAATTATGGCAATGCCCAGAGCTACTACCACGCTGGCCCAGCTGAATGGCTCAGCATCTCCTCTCTGCTCTTGTCCACATGGCATGTACCAAAATTTACGTGGCTGCAACTCCAATATGGACCCCATCCTGGCTATAACCTCACTCAACCCTGCATGCAAAATGCCCCTTGGCCACACTATTTTTCAGGCCCAAACACATTTAGCGATCAAGGGCAGAGTGTGTTTTTATTGCAAACCTCCCCGTGTCCTTCTGGCTGAGGAGCTCCCAGGAGATGTGAGAGTGGGGCTGGATTCCCTGCGGGCTGCAGAGGACCTGCAGGAAATGTGGTCTGGATGATCAGGTTCACTACCTGATTGTGAACTGGTTCAAGGAAAGGAGCCACAAAGTTGTGGCCAATGGGACAGAGTCTAGTTGGAGGCCTGGATCTAGTGGAGTCCCTCAAGGGTCAGCACTGGACCAGTACTGTTCCATACATTCATCAATCACCTGGATGAGGGCACAGAGTGCACTGTCAGCACTGTGCTGGGGACACCAAACTGGGAGGAGTGGCTGACACACCAGCAGGCTGAGCTGCCACCCAGTGAGACCTGGGCAGGCTGGAGAGCTGGGCAGGGAGAATTGAGTGAAATACAAGAAGGGCAAGTGCAGAGTCTGGCAGCTGGGAAAGCACAGCCCCAGGTTCCAGTACAGGCTGGGGACTGACCTGCTGGAGAGCAGAGCAGGGGAAAGGGACCTGGGGGTCCTGGTGGGCAGCAGGGTGCCCATCAGCCAGCAATGGGCCCTTCTGGCCAGGAAGGCCAATGGCATCCTGGGGTGGGTTACAAGGGCTGTGGTTAGGAGGTCCAGAGAGGTTCTCCTCCCCCTCTACTCTGCCCTGCTGAGGCCACAGCTGCAGTGTTGGGTCTGGTTCTGGGCCCCTCAGGTCAAGAAGGACAGGGAACTGCTCAAAAGAGTCCAGCACAGAGCCACAGAGATGATGAGGGGAGTGGAACATCTCCCTGCTGAGGAAAGGCTGAGGGAGCTGGGGCTTGATCTTGGAGGAGACTGAGGGGTGACCTCATTAATGGTTATCAATATGTAAAGGGTTGGACTCAATGATCTTTTGAGGTCCCTTCCAACTCCTACCATGCTGTGATTCTGTGAAGCCCACGTGCTCCCTGCACAGCGCTGTGCCCACCACACTGCAGGCTGGCCCTGCTATGACTTCTGAAGTTCTAAGACAATTATTGAGAACCAGAAGCTAATTTTCAGTATCCAGCAGGTAACCAAAAGCAGATGAAAATTCAGATACCTCCTCAGTATTTCCTTCTAACTATTCTGTGTCGTAGGTAACAAGAGACAGGCCATTAATTCAAATGCAATATAGTCGCTTTATCTCCTTGCACACCTCTCATTGTGTCTATATGGGAATGGTATTGTTCAGTGACATTGTAGGTATATTTGGAGGCTAATTAAATTAGGATCTGCAAAATACCAGCTCCCTGGGATGGCAGGTGCTGTATAAGTGAATGAGATTATATTTAAAATGTCATGTTAAGGGAAATTATTTTCTTCAGAAGATCATCTCACAGAAATCCTCCACGTGTTTTAACAGTGAAATTAGTGAGGTGTCACCACCAGCCTCTCCTCCCAAACCCCTCTCTCTTTCCTCCCCCTCTCTCCGCCAAACAGCAGCCATCCCAAAGAACCTAGAATGGCAATGGGAAAACTGGCATTTTCAAAAAGAGGGTAACAACCCAAGCAAGTAACAGGAAAAGTTCATTTCTTTGTAGGGCTAAAAATGCTTCTCTGTCTCACACGTGCAAAGTTACCTTGCACACAAACACACTTGCACAATGTGTATGTGCACGCTTGACAGCTAAATTCATGCTCACAAATACAATTACAGGTTAAACGAAACAGAATAGTGTTTCAGTAGCAAAGAAGAAATGTCTGGGGACTTCTGCACGCCTTGTTCCTCCATTTTAAGCTCTTTTAAAGGCTCATTTTCTACTTGTTGAATCAGTAAGTCAGCAGAGCACTGGTTCCAGTTCTTCTAAGATGGCTAGATGCAAGTAAGGACCCTACCAATTCAATTCTGACCAGGAAAATAATTGCTTCCCAGTAGATAGTGGTTATAAATCAAAACTGCTTGATTCCTCTCATGTGTCAGGAAATAACAGCACTGTGGCCATTCCAAAAGAGTCATGTCAACCTCAGGTACTTTCTAACGAAGCCTTCTGCTGTCCGGCTGGAGAACATCAGGCACTATTTTCCTTGTCTCCTCTTGTACATTAGAGTTTCCAATGGTTATTAAATGCATCCTGGCCAGTCATTCTTTTCAATTAGCATCCCCCATAAGATGCAATATCCTCCTGAATTCCCCTAAGAACCACTGCAGCTGTAATCTGCACTTAATATTGAATTTGCACCAGAGAAATTCATTAGCTAGGAATGGTATAAGACTTCCTTTCTGTGTGCTTTTATTTCATTCAGCCAAAACCACCATAGCCCCTGGCTGCAGCAAACCAATTTGGCTTCTTCCCAACATCAACAAAATCAATTGTTAACATGCACATACTGACAGAAGTCCTATGTATTCAAAAAGAAGAGGTTATAGCTTGGACCCAGACAGTGTATCCTGCTGAATATTTTAGGCTATGGCAATGGCTTAGAGGTTTAAAAAAATATGTCTGTTGTACACATCTCACAATACTCATTCCACTTGTACTCTTAGCAAAACCTGGGACTATGACACAGAACTGACATAAAGTTTTAGAAAGGATTATAGGCTGCAGTTCTAAAATCAGAGCTACATGGATATTGGACAGACTTCAGACATCTAAATATTCCTTCGTCCAATAGTATATCTGAATATTCAAGTTGTGGTAGGGGACCTGCTGTGGCTTTATATATATATACAACATACAAAATAACACACTCTGCGTATGTACACATGTACACACACAAGTACAAACACAGATGACTATTTTGCCCTTGGGACAGGAAGGCCAATGGTCTCCTGGGGGGCATAAAGAAGAGTGTGGCCAGCAGGTCCAGGGAGGTTTTCCTGCCCCTCTACTCTGCACTGGTGAGACCACATCTGGAGTGTTGTGTTCAGTTCTGGGCTCCCCAGTTCAAGAGGGACAGGGAAATACCAGAGAGTCCAACGGAGGCTACGAGGATGCTGAAGGGACTGGAAGATCTCTCTGGTGAGGAAAGGCTGAGAGCCCTGGGGCTGTTCAGCCTGGAGAAGAGAAGCCTGAGAGGGGATCTTAGGAATGGTTACAAATATCTGCAGGGTGAGGGGCAAGGAGAAGGGGCCAGGCTCTTGTCAGTGCTGCCCTGGGACAGGATGAGGGGCAATGGTCACAAACTGGAACCCAGGAAGCTCCACCTCAACATGAGGAGAAACTTCTTCCCTGTGAGAGTGCCAGAGCCTGGCCCAGGCTGCCCAGAGAGGCTGTGGAGTCTCCTTCTCTGGAGCCTTTCCAGCCCCCCTGGATCTGTTCCTGTGTGGGCTGCCCGGGGTGACCCTGCTGGGGCAGGGGGGTTGGACTCGATCATCTCCAGAAGTCCCTTCCATTGTATGATTCCAATGGTTCCCTGCCATTGTACGATTATATGATTTACTGTGGGGGTTTTTTTGCAATTGTGTTGATGCTATGACATGGTCATCCAAAGCCAGTAGCAAAACTAACACCATGACCTTTCAAAGTCTTGTAAAACTGTAATCAATTACTCCCTCTTTGAGACCCCAACACTTAGGAAAGAGCCTGAAAAATTAGTCTTACAAAGCTTAAATGGAGAAGCAGACGAGGGTAGACTGACTTGAGCACTGCAGCATGCATCAACAAAATAATTTGTCACTGCATGTCTTCTAAGTAATGAATCTGGAGAAATGGCTTGTCCTTTTACAGCTTTTCACCATAAGGAATACAGCTACTACATACAGTATCATTATAGCAGCATAAATCTATACAGCAACTCTCCAGCCCATTGTAAAAGACACAAAAACCCCTGTAGTTGTACACCTTTCAAGAATGACTGTGCATTAACAGAACCACCAAAAGCAATTATTGTGGCAGTCCAGTATTCTTGATAGTTAAATTACAACATTTGACATAAAGGGGCAAAGGATGCTTCAGAACTTGATAGTGTGTATTTTGGAGTGAACAGACTCAGAGAATATATAGTTTCCTCAAAATATGTTAAAAAGGCTGATTTAAAATAAACTGATTCATTAATTTGGATTGGCAAATCCCCACACTCTTCCCTAAAGGAGTATTTTTCTTGCTCTTTAATTGCTGTCTTTTAATAAAACCTTTCTTAAAAATCACATGCAATGAAGGTACAGGACCACAAAGAGCAAGGCTCTTCTAAAATGCAATCACTCATGAAAATGAAGAGAATTGAACTATGTACATGTAATCCAGAGTAGATTTGTCAGGGATTTGAAAGAGCTACATCCTCACAGTCCTTCCTTTTCCTCCTTAGCATGGGTTTCTCCAGGTCTGGTAGGGCAGAGCCCAACTGGTGCTGTACCCTACAGTTAAGATGTATTAATGCACTGTATGGCTGCTGCCTTTCCCAGGTGAGGTAGCCTTAAACTGAAATCATCAGGAGCTAGAGAATCTCAGTATCTCTAAATATTTTTTTGCTCACGGGCGTTTAGTTGTAAAAATTGGATACCTGTATCTATATGCAAAGTAATAGGCCAAAAATCTCACTGTCCTACTTTACCATACAAAGAAAAACCAGTAGCAGTTCCGTGGCAATGCAGTTACACCAGTATTTGACCTGCACTTGTGTAAAGCAGGGTGAAAGTAGATTTATGTCCCAGATCCCAAACTTCTCCACTATTTTCCACTTATTTTTATTCCCATAAATTATTTCTCAGGAGTGCAGGCTTGACTTCTCATCTTCTTCACACTTTCTGTATCATCAGGTCCTAAGGTGACATCACTAAGCCCAAATTAAAGAAAAGTTCTATTTTGACAATCATTAGTATACATCCAGGATCTTTATATCTCAATGGGGAATCAATCTGTGACCTCCTAATGTATGCATCCCTGGTTTGCAGCCACTATGAGTATCCTGAATTTTCATTCAAATATGATTACAACACTGTAACTTCCTTACAACGCACCTGATTGGTCTTGCAGTCCACATAAATGCCTATTGCCACCAAGAGGTTAGATGGATATAAAGAATCTAAATGGATTGTTGAAAGGACCAACTTCAATTTTGTATTTTTTCAGTTTATAACTGAAATATTTCAGCTATAAAGGCTGTAGAATAAGGGCATTACTGGGATAGTGCTCCCTTGCACTTCTCAACCCCCACCAAGCAATACGGAGTCACACTGAAAAATTAAGTAGCAGTAATAAAAATATTGTTGAACCAGTGTACCTCTATTTTGTTCTGTTATAACCCTGGAGCTTACACACTTCACCTGCAAGGAAGAAAATACATTAAAGGGATGTGTTTGGTAGCTGCCTTTTCTATTTAAAATGTCAAGTTCATATTTTCAACTACTGCCTTCAATTCTCTAGCAGTAGATACACTCTTCCAGCTTGTGAGGTGGAAAAAACATATCAGGGTCAATTTTCCATGTTTGATTTACAGGAGGAGCATGAGAAATCCTGCTGGTTTTTTGCACTTATCTGTGTCATATATGCTTTTCTGTGTGCTCAGATCTTAGCGGTACCAGCAGTTAGCTGTAGAGTTCAGATCTGTGAATTTATTCGCCAAGTTTTTCCATTATTTCTAGACTTTACCTTTAGGTGCTTTTCCTCAGAACAAGTAGAAGATGCACAGATAATTTCATTAGCTTGCTAGTGCAGATTTTTTTTTGTCTGAAGTTTCATTTGCCCAGCATGTTCCAGAAAGATATAATTATTCTCACCTAAGTTTTCTAACTGAACCAAATTTTCTTAAACTATTGTTTGTTCTGGAACTATGAGCATGGGTATTTCATGTCACTGATGCACATTCCGGTTTCTTGGTTCATTTCTTTGCATGATAGAGATATTTAAAAGGCTGGAGTGCCCAGCTGTTGCACACAGAGCAGACACCAAGGACTGTCATGCTGCTAAAGACTAATCTATGTGCCTTGACCAGAATCCAGTGATAAATTCTCCTTCTTCAGAGTAAAGTCCACGTGTGCAGACCAGACAGTTTTCTTGACTTGCACGGAACCTCGACGCTTGAAGTACGCCGCAAATAAACTTCAGAAGCTTCTGTGGCAGCTAATGAGGACATCCTTTGCTAAAAAACTGAAGAACTCACACACTTGAACGAGCTGGTGCAATTTTCTCACCCAAAACGTATTGTTCTGTACAAGCCTGTGCTGAATTTCAACTGCCACGAAGCTTCCGATTAAGTGCTGTATTTACCCAACCAACTCAACCTCATTACTGTCCCCCATCTCAGAGTGCACCTTGCCAGGGTTTTAGTCTTCATGATTAAAATCACTCAGACCCAGCCTTCTGTAGAACATTTGTGATGATCTTGATGTGTACTGGAGTGCAATAGGCTCTTTTTTTCCTGCTCCCTCTAGGACAATGAGTAGGGGACTGAAGATCATCCCCACAAAGAAGTTATTTAGAAAACCTTTAGAAACAAGTTTTTCTGGAGGAGAAGATCAAAAACATATTGTATGCATATTTAATTTTTCACATTTCTGGTACAAAAAGGCCCAGTTCTGCTGGGCTTCCTAAGCCAGACTGTCTACAGACAGCTGCTCAAACATGTTGACCTTTTAGACCTTTGCTGATTTCCTTTCAATTTTAACTCTCCATTGGAAAGACAAGATTTTCAGCATCTTGAAAATAAGGAAGAGAGTCTCTTAAGATGACAGCTGCTTCCACTGTCTTTGCAACGTACACCAAGATGATGTAATTTGAGAAGCCATTATGATGTCTGATACGGATTTAAGTTAGACTAATATATTCACACAGGAAAAAATAATCCTGATACTATATATTACTGTTGACCTTAGTTAAGTCAAAAAAGAAGACCGAGTTTCACTGGCTTTTTCGGTTGAGATTCATCAAATACTCAGTTATTCTCAGATCTTACCACATCTCATTTCACTCTTAAGTCATTAATGTACGTGTGGATCATCAGTCCTTGTACAATGCCCTGGAGACAGCTGGTAATTAACCTACTTCCATACTGACCATAAGCCATCTATAGCCTCTTCTTCTTTCCCTCAGTCAGTTTTTAGCCTGTAACACTGCTTTACTTTGGGCATGCCTACCCTGAATACCCAATTTCCTTAAATACCTCTGACAAAGCCATACAAAGATCACAGGGGCGTAGCTGAATTTGCCCTCTTTCTCTGTGCAGTAGCACTGTGAAGGCAGAGCTGGTCCCTAAGAAGCCAAGAAAGAGTCAGTGGGGTTTGAAGGTCTGCAGAGAGGGAGGAAATCAAGAAAAGCTTGATTTGGGTTACAGGACACATCAGTTCTAGAAAAGATCAGTGAAGTTTCACGCAGGTATGTGAAGGGCTTCTTCTGTCTCCTCCTCAGACGGTGGTCTGCGAGAGCTCCCCGTTGGTCACCCCTCTGGTAACACTTCTGCCCACCCTACTCCGAGGAGCTGCTGACGTATCTCTTCTGATTCCAGCACTGTTCTGCTGGGCAGCATCCCCCAGCATCGCCTTGTGCCTCACACCCTGCCAGGGGCGAGAGCAGAACTGCAAAGGGAGGTACGTTTACTGCATCAGCTGATCTAGGCTGTCTTTCTATCATGGAAAAGTCATCTCTCACTCCAAACGGCCTCCTACCCTTGGGCCATGGTTTAACCCCAGATGGCAACCAAGCCCCACACAGCCTCTCGCTCATTCCCCAGCAGGATCATAGACTCACAGCATGGCAGGGGTTGGAAGGGACCTCTGAAGATGATGGA
Organism: Todiramphus chloris collaris; assembly: GCA_025345505.1. Taxonomy (NCBI): domain Eukaryota; kingdom Metazoa; phylum Chordata; class Aves; order Coraciiformes; family Alcedinidae; genus Todiramphus; species Todiramphus chloris. The sequence continues at coordinate 1,860,088 of JANVCC010000261.1, forward strand.
GTCCAACCCCCCTGCCCCAGCAGGGTCACCCAGGGCAGCCCACACAGGAACAGATCCAGGGGGGGTGGAAAGGCTCCAGAGAAGGAGACTCCACAGCCTCTCTGGGCAGCCTGGGCCAGGCTCTGGCACTCTCACAGGGAAGAAATTTCTCCTTCTGTTGAGATGGAACTCCCTGTGTTTCGCCTTGTGACCATTACCTCTTGTCCTGTCCCAGGGTTCCACTGAAAAGAGCCTGGCCCCTTCTCCTTGCCCCCCACCCTGCAGAGATTTGTAACCATTCCTAAGATCCCCTCTCAGGCTTCTCTTCTCCAGGCTGAACTGCCCCAGGGCTCTCCAGTCCCTTCATCATCCTCGTAGCCTCCCTTGGACTCTCTCCAGTATTTCCCTGTCCCAGGATGAGGGAAGAGAATTGGAAGTGAGAAAACTTCTGGGTTAAGAGCAGTTAATAACTGAAATATAATGATAATAGCAAAAATAATGAATTGTAATGAAAAGGAAAGTAATAAAGAGAGATGAATAAAATCCAAGAAAGACAAGTAATGCAAATGGAAACAATTGATCACCACTAAACGAGAGATGCCCAGACAGTACCTGAGCTGCGACCTGCCCCCCTAACATTCCCTCTGGTATTATTACTGAGCATGATGTCATATGGTCTGGAATATTCCTTTGGTCAGCTGGGGTCAGCTGTCCCAGCTATCTCCCCTCCCACTTTCACGTGCACCCCCAGTCTACTTGCTGGTGTGGTGAGGAGTAGAAAAAGCCTCGACTCCACTCGGCAATAATGGAATCATCCCTGTGTTACCAACACTGTTTCCAGCACAAATCCAAGACAGCCCACACCAGCTACTGCAACGAAAATGAACTCTACCCCAGCCAAAACCAGCACACCTAGACAGCCTCCTACTACAACAAATCCCAGACATGGCACCCTGTTAAAGAACTCCAACAAAGTCTATTCAAAAGTCTAGATAAAGAACCGGCCGACAAAACACTCTCTGCTATTTTAATGATACGATTTAAATCTGATGAGAATATTAAGATCAGATTTTTCTTCTTCAGGGAAGCCAGACTGATTTGCATCTATTGTATCATGCTTAATCAAATGTTTTATAGGCTCTACCATGCTTTTCCCAACTAATGTTCCTGATCTTAATTTAAGGTCAGTGCTTTATGTTCCTCAAGTCACCCTTAATAATTTTTTTTGTAAGAAAAGTGTAGTATTGTTACACTCCAGGGCCGTAGGTAAGTAATTGGCTCTAGCATGAAGCTACATTTTTATCAGCAGCTCAGCCACTTCCTTCTCAAACATCCCTGTAATTCCTGCACTCACAGTGGCTAATGTGACTACCTAATTTCAGTGTATTCTACTGCTCCATTTCTGAACATCCCAGCTCCCATTATGCCTAGCTCTCACAAAAAACAAGTAGGAGTATATGCATCATCTGTGACAGGCACTAATGCAAAGTCATAATCAAGCTGCTTTGAAATTACACTTCAGCTCTGCCTTCCTCTGACTCAGGGCTTTGGCTGCAGGAATGAAGGGAGAGAGATCTGCCTTCTCCTACCCCTCCACTAGATGAAGGCAGTCATCCTCAGAAGACAGTCAGGATGCTGGGGTCTGGGACGGGAAGCGCAGGTTACCTGGGAGAACTGAGAGAACTCTTGCCTTCCTGTTTTTTCTCTCTCGTCTGTTTAAAGGTACAAAACCCACTTGGCAACCAAATTTGAAGGGAGAAAGAAGTAAAAGCCAGCCTGTGGCACATTATCCCTGGAGGGGCAGCAAGGGTGAGAGAACTTCCCAGCGCCTGTACCGTGGTCACAGCCTACTTCCCAGGACTGGCACGGCACGTTCACAAAGCCCGCAGTGTCATGGGGATGCAGGACATCTCTGCTAGCACCCTCTTCACGTGACACTGTCCAGTTCTGGGAGAGTTTTACCTTACATACAGGAATGTTGGGAAGGAAGGTGATTTGTGGTGGCTGGTGTAGTAGACGCAGGGCTTTTCCTCTGGTCTCTTCTGGACTGTTACATCTATTACATGGTTGCCTGTGTTTGCAGGTACCAAGCTCAACCATCCATGAACTGTCATCCACCCCTGGGGGGAATAACTGGGGATAGCAGGAACAAAATCTCTGCTATTTTAGAGAATCTGGGACTCTTATTCCCCCTTTCCCCTATGTGCTGCAAGAGTCACTGTGAATTCTTTAGCTTATCCCAAGCTTTCAGAGGTGTTAAAAGGTTTGCTGGGCTTGCAGACCTGTCTGGAACTCAGAGATATTAAAAACTAGTAACAGAATGGCTAGATGAAAGAACAAAGGGCTGCAAGCCAGAATCTGTCCTTTGCCAGATGGTCATCTTAATAATACTTTGCATAAATGTAGTGTTAGGAATTTGTGCTTTGGCCTCTGAAGCGGATACATATCATTAATACTGTTCTACAAATGGGGAAGCTGAGGATTGAGAAGGTACCTTCAGCAGCCACACCATCGCTAAACGCTTATGGGAGTGATGCCAAGAATTTTTACACACAGGTTATGCAGAAAAGGTCTTAGTGCCTACACTGCACTCGTGGAGATCCTCGGATGAAACTGATATGCGTGCCTCAGCAGCCATACTATAAACCTCAGCTAAAGGAGATTCCTGCCTTTAGATCCAGAGACCTGTACAGCTACTTCTGGGTGTTAAGAGTTTGCTCCACGGCCTGTGCTGAAGGAGGATAGAGTTCAGACAAGAACTACAGCCAAGCAGCATGCTAGAGTTCAGCACTGACACAGAAATCATGGGACGTGCTTCACCCAGCTCTGCCGTAACAGGCTGGTAGCTTTTTGTGAACGTGTTCAGCTCACACACTCCATGGACAGATACGAGCTTGTTTCTTGGGTCACTGAGGGGTGACCTCATTAACGGTTATAAAGATGGAAAGGGCGAGTGTCAGGAGGATGGAGCCAGGCTCTGCTCAGGGACACCCAATGACAAGACACGGGGCAATGGGTGCAAGATGGGACAGGGGAGGGTCCATGGAAACATCAGGAGAAAATTCTTCCCTGTGAGAGTGCCAGAGCCTGGCCCAGGCTGCCCAGGGAGGCTGTGGAGTCTCCTTCCCTGGAGTCATTCAAAAGCCCCCTGGATCTGTTCCTGTGGGACGTGCTCTAGGTGATCCTGCTGTGGCAGGGGGGTTGGACTCAATGATCTTTCAAGGTCTCTTCCAACCCCTAACATGCTGTGATTCTGTTCACGCTGGCATCAGTTTATTTTGCTCATACTCCAAGGCAGAAAAAAGAGGCCATGACTATATAACTTTGGGCTTGGAATTAAGCTAACAAAGTCATCCTTCCTTAAATCTCAGCACACAGGTCTAACAAGGGACCACTGTGGGTGTATGATTTCCTCCCTCTCTAGTGACGCATTTATGTCCTCCCTAAAACACAAAGCGTAAGCGTATCTTCAATCTACGTCTTCTACAGTAACCTCTCCATAGACTTCAGAATTTCATCCTTCTCATTTGGTAGAGAGTATCAGTCTGAAAAATGCAAAGCTATGTGCTACTCAGTGAGGCATCATGCCAAGAACTCCAAACTCTTCTTCGCTTTAGCTCCTTCATGGTCAATGGGATTTGTCCCTCAGCATTCAAGTACAATTTGATTCAAAGGGTACTTTAATAAGGATTTAGGGTACTGTTTCTGAACCAAAGGGTCAGCAACACAGAAGGACAGTGAAAAGAAAACAGGGTGACATGAAGTGCTGTAAATTTTGATATTACAAAGCAGAGAGGATGCTGTTTTCCAATTCTACACACATACTCTAGCCATTCAGGATTAAATAATCTGTTAACCTCTCCAAGCAGGCACATGAGCATAAGATGACATATCCTTCTTGTTTCTATGGATATATTCTTTGTTCTTATATTTACGATAAGTGGAAAGAAATAATAATAAAAAAAAAAAGCTCAAGATTTTGCCAAGTTGAAAAGCTTAGGAACACTGTTCCAATTTATGTTTTAAGAAGAAAAAAGCCTGGGCATATTTCATCTGAAAATAGGTGCTGAAAATGGTGTGTTAATAAGAAAGATTTTTCTTTTCTTTGAAAAAACCAGGCTTAAGTAATAACACACAGAAATAATAATCACTTTTATACACTGGAAAAAGTAGCATAAAAATAGTGCTGCTTTAAGTACTGTAGATCTAAAAGCCTCAGTAAGTACAGCTTTACTGCAATATGCTGCTATGTAACTCCTATTTATGCTAATGAGTACCTCCTAAATACTGAGTACAGCGATGGGGGAACAAAAAATATTATGGCATAAAACAGAGTAAGTAAAAGTGATTCTCACATGGTATGTACAACCAGTTGACCCCACTTCAGCTCTGAAGTGCCTATACATTTGGAAATGCTGCTTACAGACGGACCTTTGGGGAGCCAGCTGGAGATCATGATACAAATAATGCTTCCTGTGTTATCACCTGTACTTCCAATAAGCCAGTTATAAACTGGCTAAGCACCAGTGAAGTACTGGGACATCTTTTTATAAGCCAAACAAATAAGCAGCAGAGAGAGGAGCTTACTGGGGAAGAGAAAGCACCTGCTGCAATATTAGGGGTATTGAGAGCAAAGAGGTAAAACTTCCCACCGTATCACCCACACACATAAATAACCTTCTTTTAGGGCTGAATCACAGAGGAGATGTCCTGGCTGTGCAGTGGCAGAGTCGCTTTGTTTAACACAGACTCCTTACGGATTATCCACGGAAGAATACGGTATCGTACAGTTTGGCATCTGTTTTTTGCAGCTGTCACACCAGCTCTGCGCGGGAGCATTCAGAGCTGCCTAGGAGGCCAAAGGGGACTCTATTCCACCCAGTCATCACCAGGAAAACAGGGTGCCAAGTGGGTATTTGAGTCAAAATTTATGAACCAACTTGCTTCAGAGCAGCGCTTCTATTTTTAACGTGCAGGGATGAGCCAAGAAGCACTGAAATCGTGCATTACAGATTACAGAACGATGCGATATTGCCCTGAGTTTCTCCCTAGTGCTCTTAAATATTTGAGCCTGGAGCTTATGTTCAGCTTTGGGGTAAGTTGTGTCTTCATTTAGAAAAAGGAATAAAAGGGAAATTGCTTATGATAACTCAAAAATAAGTGCTTTTAAAAAAAAAACTATCATTCCCTCTCAGAGACTGCTTAGTAATTAATAAATTATTTTGGCAGGCAGTAATAATTAAATGAGCTACGTCTTCACTTCAATAAAATGAGCCATGTTCAATGTTTCACATTTTGCACTATGCAAATGTCCTAAGTCCTAAAATGATGCTCCCCTCTGCCCAAGACAAGGCAACACCCGACTCATTCTCCAGGTATCTGTCAGATACACTTGAAAATTGTAGACTGCAGGAACCCAAATGCTGCTTTTCTGAGGACTCCTTCATTTAGCTATTTTGTGTTTTCTTAGAAAAGCAGTGGAAATCTCTAGATTTACACACAAATCACTTGTTTAGCTTCCGAGTTAGAAGTTCTTAATAACATTCACGGAGTTATACACAGAGCTGTTAGTGTCATTGATTTGAATCAGCCTTTACTTAATGAGTTTCTCAACATCATGAACCATTTTTGCAAATTTGCACTGTGGGTTTCCTTTGTAGTTCTCATAAAGATGAAAATATGTGTCTGTTGAGTAAATGAAAAAAAAAAAAAAAACACCATAGAAAACTACCATATGAGAGTGAATAAGCATTTGCAAATTTATCAAACATATGCAATTTTATCACATTATGTGGCTCAACCTGCAAAGTTCTGATCATCCCTCACCTCATTTATGACTTTATCCAAAGTTCACTGAAATTTGTGTGTGTAAAGCTGCAGTATCAGAGGAAGATCTTCATACTAAAACCATGCAAAAAACCAGCTATCTTCCTGGTACCATCAGCCTCTGCTGCTGCTTCTTGCCTACTGCAGCTTCTGGAACATCAGGTTCAGCCAGTCTTGCTTTCCCATAATAGAGACTGTTTTAACAGTGCAACAGGACAGCTTTCAGCAGGGGCACAAACACGCCTGATCTCCTCACACTGAGAATTTATGCTCAAAACACATTTATTCTCAATGCAGCTATTGGAAACAGCTAAAGCCTGGCTTTCCTGGATCTGACTCTTACATACCACGGTGGCATTCATGCTGCACGTTATGCCAGGCTAAAATCCAGTGCTCAAACTCCATCCTGCCTTCTGTTTAAGTCCACAGCCTAGACCCTTGTCTCTTGACCCTTATTTTTCAAGCATCCTACTCTTTCAAGGTCATATTAAGGTCTTTCAAGCCCCTCAGCAAGGCACAGGAGCTTGTTTTGGTCTTTATGCACTGAGAACAGGCTTGCCTGCAGCAATTCTATTTCAAGTATCCTCATTCCCAGGTCAGTACAGCCTATTTTTGTTGTGAATTTTCCCCTGCCTCCTTGCCACACGTATTTACCCTTGGACAACACCTAGTTCTCAACCTCACCAGCATTCATCTGCTGCTTCGCAAGTTGTCAAATGACTACTCAGGCGCTAAAAAACCTAACCAAGTCTCTCTAGAGTCTTAATTTAAGTGTTAGCAGGGAGCTGAAAATTAGCAGTAACATTCTTGCCTGCAGCTAGGAAAAAAATAGCCAGAGCTGACACTTTAATGATTGCTAAGAAAGGCTGGGCAGCAAGTTTGCTAGTCGCTCTCCATTCTACCTTCGCTGCGAGCGCCAGGTGCGTAAGCACTGAACCTACCTTGCTGCAACTTCTCTCTTGAGGGTAGGAACCCGAGCTACGAAAGCAACTTTGGACAGGAAATGCTCACGTCAAGTAAGGTGGTGAGGGAAACACTACAGCGTTCCCCACGTCACTGACTGCCCTGTGGAGGTTTTGGGGGTTTTACACGCCGCGGGTTTCCAGTCCCGCAGCCCACAAAGCTCGTTCTTCGACATTTCAGCTCAGTCATCTCCTTCAGCACCTGCTCTTTGTAGCTTTTACCTCCTGATCCACCTGAAACTCCTCTATTGTTGGGTTTTTTTTTTTTTTCTAAGCTGACAATCTCTGCTCAGGCACTCGGTTTTATATCCCTGCTCTCAGCCTTTGAGAACTTATTGCCTCTTTGATGCTGACTCCGCAGCTCTATGCCAGACACCCATGAACGGTGCTGGCTCTGCTGAATGCTTTTAAATCAGTTGCCTGTGCTTTTCACTTTCAAATCGTCTTCCCACTCGCACTTAGTGCCTGTCACTGCTTCCCTGGCAGGCCAACAGCTGGTTTGGAAGCCACAGCCTGTGCATCTCAGCGTTCGCCTGGATAAGGCTGACTTGCTGTGACCACCTGATGGAAGTGGCTGCCAAAAACAAGTCGAGAAATACTTCAAATGTCAAGTTTACTAATCTGCTGAGGGATCTCACACTCGCACCCGTCTAGTACGTTTAGTCTTGAGAAGAGAAGCCTGAGAGGAGATCTTATTAATGTCTATAAATCTCTGCAAGGTGGGTGTCAAGTAGAAGAGGCCAGGCTTTTTTCAGTTCTGCCCTGTGATAGGACAAAAGGCAATGGTCACAAGGTGAAACACAGGAAGTTCCACCTCAACATGAGGAGAAACTTCTTCCCTGTGAGAGTGCCAGAGCCTGGCCCAGGCTGCCCAGAGAGGCTGTGGAGTCTCCTTCTCTGGAGCCTTTCCACCCCCCCTGGATCTGTTCCTGTGTGGGCTGCCCTGGGTGACCCTGCTCTGGTAGGGTTGTTGGATTCAATGACCTCCAGAAGTCCCTTCCAACCCCTACCATTCTATGATTCTATGATATTTGCCTCGTCCACTATTTGCCACCACAACACCAGCCAAGGTCCACTCGTGTTACGCTCGAGGTGCAGCTGAATGCAACCATGCTGCTCCTATACTGTGTGACCCAAATCCTAACTCTGTGCTGCCATCACTGAGCAACATCACTCTGCTGCACACTCACCATGAAGGTTTTTCATCTTGAGGATCAACACATCCTCAACTTCCTGCTGTAGCTTTCATCCCCTCTTCTCTCCTTCCACTTTGTCCCAGAATCCTTGACGGTCAGTTTAGCTATGCCACAACTTCTTGGTAGCACAGCAGCTTCTTGCCAGCAGGCAGAATGGGTCCCAGGCTGCTTCTGCATTGAAAGCCTATCATTCAGATAATAGATTTTGAAAGACTGCCTTACCTCTGGTCCTTCCTAAACTGCTGCTGGTCATGGCCAATGTGTAGACAGCAGCCACAGCTGGCTTTTCAGGACTATTTCATCAGCTACGTGGCCAAGTGTACATTATGATTAACTGCACAGGGGCTGATCTGTTGGCCAAGGAGGCTCTAAACACACTGAACATTGCCAAGATTGTCATGGGTTTGGTTTGGCCAGTTATGCACGTGCTAAAAATAAAATGAAAGCTGTAGACAACTGGGAAAAGCGCTTAACTTCAGACAGAAATCTGTAGTGACAAGTATTGCAATCTCACAGCAAAGAATTTCATCTCAGACATCACGGGTCCAGCTCAACCTTGAGCCCAGGAGTGCTTTCCATCTCCCAGCTCTGACGGTGCACCTTGGCTGCACACCGGCCCCAGGCTGAGGACGTGGCTGGGATGGGGACAGGCACCCTGTGCTCCATCGCAGGGACGGCTGCGGGACACGGCACTGAACGCATCCCTCCTGCAGTGTAGGCACTGTGAGGCATCAGAGTGCAGGAAAGGACTGAAGCTGGAGAATCCCCATCTTCTGCATGAATAGCTTTCTCAGTGAACTCTGACATCTTTTAATTACAGTGTGACGTTTGTAATAACAGCGAAGGTAATTGGGATGCTCGAGGGATCCTAGGTTTGGTGGAACATGGGCAGCTTTAGAGACAACATGAGCAACAACCCTCAAAATATGAGGCATTTGAGAGGTATTGGAGTAAGTGCCTACAGCAGTTTATGAACAGATTCAGAGATGATGGTTCACAGTTCACCTATAAAGCTGTAAACAGTTTTGAGAGAAAGATTAATTTCACAGAACATCTTGGAAATGTACTGTTCAGCTGTGATATTCTCTAAAAGTTAAATGTATTTGTACTGCCTAATACAAATATATCAGGGGGGAAAAAAAAATGTATCCTTTTACTGGAATGAGTAATCACTACACAGTGTTTAGTAGTGCAATTCTCCCTTTAATTGTCTATTCCCTACTGCTGGCTGTTTGAGTGATTCAAGGATAAATATCAAAGAATAAATAAAGTGGATGCAAGAGATTTCTTAATACCTAATGACTGGGCTGCACTTTATAGATGAAATCTCAGACAATTCAATCGTTACATAACCGAGAGTCTCGTGGCTCGTCGGGAACTGCTGTAGATGAAGGCTGATTTCTCTCCCCTCTGCCTTGCCTCACCAGAGCTTAATCATATTCTATTTCTGACTTAAGTTACAGCACCTCACTGGCAACATAACGGGAACTGGTAGTATCTTGAAGACAAAGGAAAACTTCCTCCCAAAGCACTGCAAAACTGAGTCACGCCTGGCAATGCCCGTCTTCAAAAGAATTCAAGTCACTCATAATTTACACGTGTATTTTAAAGAACAAGTCGATACAGTGTCTAAAGAAAACAAAACCTGCCATCTTTCTCTTTCCACAGCTCCCCGGAAGGCAATGGGATTTTAGGTACATGTGTGTCAGTCTGATGACTTCCCCCCGCACATCGTGTACCTTCTCAGCATCCTGAGCACAAAAGGATGGCTATAGTGACAGGGGAGCATCACTAAGCTCAGCCATTCTCACCGTTTCATAGAATCACAGCATGGTAGGGGTTGGAAGAGACCTCTGGAGACCATGGAGTCCAACCCCCCTGCCCCAGTAGGGTCACCCAGGGCAGCCCACACAGGAACAGAGCCAGGGGTGTCTGGAAAGTCTCCAGAGAAGGAGACTCCACAGCCTCTCTGGGCAGCCTGGGCCAGGCTCCAGCACCTAACAGTGAAGAAGTTCCTGCTCCTGTTGAGGTGGCACCTTCTATGCTCAAGCTTGTACCCATTGTTCCTTGTCCTATTGCTGGGCACTACAGAAAAGAGCCTGGCCATTTGACACCCACCCTGCAGATATTTATAGACATTAATTAGAACCTCTGTCTGTCTCCTCCTCTCAAGCCTAAACAGCCCCAGTTTCTCTTCAGTTTCTCCCTCAGGAGCATTCAGCCTGTGCCCTTGTTCTCCCCTCTGCCTCCAGACACAATAGGGGACTCTTTGCCCGTGTTGAGAGCCACCAGACCCAGGCTCTCTGCTCCCCGAAACACTGCAGGCCTGCGAACAGGGGGGATGGGCAGCAGCCTGATTGCACTCATCGGTGCCAAGAGGACTTCTGCTTATTCTGCTATGCCTTGGACCATTTCTAGCTGCACCTTAATGCGTACATTTAATGGACCCTACTTCCATCACACTTTAAACCTAGTGATGCCATAACCTATCAATATTAACTTCGGATTTACCATCCCATAAAAGCCACTGAGTACTCATTAGCCTGGCTACAGATATACCTTTTATGTCCTGAAGATATCACTCTCCTCACATAGTTTGAGCTCCTGAATAACAGAAGCTAAAAAAGAATATCGCCCAGCAATTAGTTGAGAGGCCTCTGTGTTTTTTTCTCCCAGGAACTGTTTTCTTCCTGTGCGTAAGAACAGACACAGAACTCACACTGAACTCTGGTCTCGTGTGATTTTCACAGCAGCTCTCATGGTGCCTCATCATTAACACGCGATCGACGTGAGGACCACAGCTTGTCCAGCATGAGGCAACACGACAGCAGGGAAACGGCGCAAGAACCTGGTGCAAGAACCTGGTGCAAGAACCTGGTGCCCCCATATCGTCCACGAAACCACAGCCTCAAACTACACGTCCCAAATAACAGCCTCAAGAGCCACCTCACCACAGCAGTGGCATCGAAGGTCCCATACCCAAGATATCACCTGAGAGGACACAGACCATACAAAGAGAGACCAGGTTGTGGATATGAACAGAAGATGGACAACAAAATCCTTCTCTTAGTTTCTGAGGAATGCATACTTTGTTATCAGTGCTCTAATTACCCTCTTAATTTGATTTAAGTCCAAATGAAACCCAGAGCCATGCTCTCATTAAAGAGCACTTATATTCCTACACTCTTTAGGTAGGCAGCTAATTTTAAATGGCTCGAAGATAAATTAATTGCATTAATTTTAATAACATTTCATTTAGAAGTCCAGGAGAAAACTAAATGAGACCAGTTAAGTAGATAATGGTGCACACGCTTTCTTCCTTCACTGATTTATTAGGGAGATTTGATGCAATTCAAGCAGCTCCCCTATTAGAAAGGCTGCGTGGCACAGACCATGATGCTGTGCAGCATCAAAACAGGAGCCTCCCTCCCTCCAAGGACCCAGCTACGGGGCACTGGCACGGGCACCAAGGCGTGAGGTGACCATCTCTGAGGCTGCTCCGAGGGGACTGTCTCACACATACCCACCCGTGACCAATTAGACAAGTGCAACAAGCTCACTGATGCTACTTCCCCTTTTAATAATACTGATTTCAGAATTAAAATTCTTGATTGTGTTTTGCTGCTGCGTTTTAGAGTACTGCTTGCAACATAAGTTAACTAGTGCCCACTTAAAATTGAATTTTTAAGGTTAAAAATACTGGTTTTGTGTAGTTTTTCCTAGATGTATCTTGAAAAAAAAAGTCTTTTTTCTTTTTTTTTATAATTTCAGTTCTGAAAGCTTTCAGAAACTCATACTTGTTTTGTGATTTCAGATTTTTCAAAATTTATTTTCCTGAAAGGTTTTCTTCTCATTTTATGAACCCTGCTTCAGGACGTGAAATGGACTAAAGGTCGATAAGAACCGCTGAGATCTAAAATCAAAGGCTGAGATATGCAGTTAGTACATGGTAATGGAGTTTATGTTATGCATTGAAAAGAGAAAAATGAGAAGAAATTATCAGCTTAGACCAATCTGAAAGATTTTTTTTCATTGCAAATTATGAGATCCAAAGATTTAGTTATATATCCAGTCAAGGAGCAAAACCTCAAACACACGTGTCCACCTCCCAGCTGAACATGCTACCCACTAACCTACTGAATCACAATCTGCACACCCCTGAATATTTAGTTTGTCCACGATAAGGGCTCATTTGGTTGTAATTTCAAATACTGTGGCATCTGCAAAGAGGGCAATCTACCAGAAAAGAGGAGGCACAAGTTTCAGCCAGTCCTGCACCTTATCCCACAATTCTTTTCACGTTAAAACTAATTCCTCTGGCTCTTGCATAGCAGGATCAGCCAAAGTAGCATGTCAGATACAGGCTGAGTTGCCTCAATAAAACCTTTCCATCCTAACTTGATTTTTCCTCTCCTGGGTGCTGCGCATTGACCACTGCAACGATTCCCCTGCAGTTATTTAATTAGAGCCTAATCTTACCTTCTCACGCAGAGCAAGCCTTGCTGCCCCAGCATTCAGAAACTGCAGCCACTGATCCAGCAGTAGGAGTTGGTTTTGCTGGTAAAAGCTGTTTTTCCTCTTCAGCACCTCTCTAGGGCAGGATGCACTGTTCACTTTGCCCCAGCCGCGGTCAGATGCCCAGCAAAGGGAATCGGGGTGCAAGGAACAAAAAGTCCAGGGACCAGGTCACTGCTCAGCCAAGAGCTGCAGCAGGAACAGGGGGCAGAGGCAGGAGGAGGGGTGGGCAGGTGCAGATGCTGCTGGGGAAGGGGCTGCCCCTTCATCACCAGCCAGCGAAGGAAAATGCAGCCAAAGAGCAATTACTTCAGGAGACTCACCAGTTTGTGTAACGCCGAGGCACTGTGAGGCTGTTAAGTGCTCACCTGGTGACAAGTCTCCATTACAAGTGTTCGGCCAATTAACTCTTATTATCATCAACCTGTTCAAAGTAAACATGTTTCTGGTGCTTCTAAAGCGAGTAAGAAAAAAAAAATAAAAATAAGGTCTATAACAAGTGAAGTCCAGACACTTCCCTCACTTGCCCTGAGAGTTTGTGGAGTCTCCTTCTCTGGAGGCTTCCCAGCCCTGTCTGGGGGCATTGCTGAGTGAGCTGCTCCAGTTCTGCCCTGCTCTGGCAGGGGGTTGGGCTCTGTCTTTGGAGGTCCCTTCCAACCCCTACCATTCTGGGATTCTGGGATCAACAAGTGGGGAAAAAAAAAAGGCAGAAAGATTAATAAGCTTAGGGAGGGCCTAGGGGAGAAGAGCGACTGCCTCCCCAAGAAAGAGAGGCTGTTGGTGCCCATGGGCACATTATATAAACCACGCTGAGGAACATGCTCAGGAATCAGAACAAAACCTGCTCTTCACAGAAGTCCAAATCACAGAATAGCAGGGGTTGGAAGGGACCTCTGGAGATCATGGAGTCCAACCCCCCTGCCCCAGCAGGGGCACCCAGGGCAGCCCACACAGGAACAGATCCAGGGGGGTTGGAAAGTCTCCAGAGAAGGAGACTCCACAGCCTCTCTGGGCAGCCTGGGCCAGGCTCTGGCACTCTCACAGGGAAGAAGTTTCTCCTCATGTTGAGGTGGAGCTTCCTGTTTTTCAGCTTGTGACCATTGCCTCTCATCCTATCCCAGGGCAACACTGACAAGAGCCTGGCCCCTTCTCCTTGCCCCCCACCCTGCAGAGATTTGTAACCATTCCTAAGATCCCCTCTCAGGCTTCTCTTCTCCAGGCTGAACAGCCCCAGGGCTCTCAGCCTTTCCTCACCACAGAGATCTTCCAGCCCCTTCATCACCTTTGTAGCCCCCATTGGACCCTCTCTAGTACAGGAAAGAAGATCGCAAAAAAGGAGCAGCGCCAGACTAAGCAATGGTAGGCAGCAATGGGATCCATCTAAGGCCTGCAAAAGGCAAGGTAGGAGCCGGGACGAGGAAGGAAGAGGTAGTCAGTGATGTTCAGAAGCAGCAGGTCAGGACAAATTCTCAGGCAGTCCACAAGTGTCTCTTACTGCAACAAGAGTTCTCTGGGCACAGCCTCTCTCCAGAGAGCTCAGCAATCAATAACCTGGAGAACAGTTGCCCTCGGCAAGCAATACTAATTACAGGGACCATTCAAGGCATTCATGGGCATATGTGCCAGTTATTTGGTTTGGGGGTTTTTTTGTTAAGCTGACTGTAACAACTCTACAGGTTTCCCAGACCCACCTTAAATCTTTTAAAATTCCAAGACAGAACAGACACAAAAGACCTCAAACTCCAAAACCTGACTGCTCCCAAAGGAACAAAGGTATATTTTTGTTTCAGTTCAATCTACTGTTTTGTCATTTTTATACTATCCCATATTTTATTGCTCGATCCATTTGTGAGTCAGTAAAATTCTGAATAGCCTCCAATGAGAACCTGAGTAAATCTCTGATTTAATGGTTTCTATTCGAAAGTGCTATAAGCATCCTCCTGCACTATTTGTTATCCGTAACTGGGAACTGGTTTTATCACATCCTAGCACCCAGTGCAAATTTTTGTGCATGATCTTTTAGTAAAATAGGCTGGACAGCAATGACCTGGTGTCAGACTTATTTCCTAGAGCTCTGCAGTGGTGGCAAAGAACATTTCCAAGCAATACATACATTACAGCATGCAAGGGAGAGACCAAAAGCCAGACTCGTCCGCTTCAGCAAAATACTAAATGAAGGCTTTTGGAAAACAAAAGCATTGATTTTCCCATGCTTCTTCCTGACTTAGCATGCCTGTTTTTTTTTTTTTTTTCTCTTTTCAGAGCTCTTCTGTCACGTTGCATTCAAAACTTTTACCTGAGTAAAGCTTCTCTCAAAGTGGCAACGCCAGGCAGCCCGCGTTTAACGCTGGATTCCCATACCTTTCAAAATGTTTTTCATCTTTTCCCCTTCAATGAGCTTGGAAGGAAGAAAAGAGGACAGAATTCTGTCTTAACTGCTGACACCATTTTGTCACCAAGTATTGCCTATTTACAGGGCATTTTTGATGCTGTGTACTTGTGCCCTGAGCTGACTCAGTTCTGTGTTACTATCTTTGATGGTAGTTGGGGTGCCAGGATTAGTCAGAACACCACACTTTTTGGAAGAAGCCAACAGGCATTTCTGAGTGTGACCGTTGCCAAGCACCTGAACGTACTGCACCACATCACCCTAAACACGTGCTTCACCTTGAAGACCTTCCTACAACTCAGATTCTTTAAAACAAACCCATCATCTACATGGGGACTTGCTGCCTTTCATCGCATGGTTCTGCTGGACCTTCGTTTTCCACACTCCTCCTCTGCTACTTAGTCATGGAGAATACTCCTGTTTCAGCAACATTAGTTAACCCATATTTTAAGAGATACAACCATCTATGGAACGGAGGCAGGCGTGGGGTTGAATCTCAGATTTGCATTTGCTGTGTCATCGTGGGTAAGGCTGCTCTTATGGCTCTGGCTCCTCATGCAGAAAAATGTAAGGATAAATACTACACTTTCATGAGGACTGGAGGAGGAAAAAAAAGACTTCACTAATTGAAATAAATTAAAAAACTGAAATGTTGCCAAAACCAACTGTGAATCCAAGAAATCTATCCCATTCATGTTTCTGAAAGATATATTAAGTATTTTTGGGTGCTTACTTCTATCAGTCCTTGTCCTGTGCGGATGCACCAACTTAAAAATCATTTTGAAAGGCACAGCATTAGAAACCTCCGTGTCCTTTGAAGATTTCATGACCAGCTGGAGGCACCTGGAATGAAATATGCTGTGTGACCTAGAAAGAAGAATCTGACACACTGCTTCCCACAGGTTCAAATGAATGAGCAGAGAAGCGTAACAGGTTCTACGCTCCATGGCCAATGTGAGACCAAAATGTGCAAAGTCCATTGTAAGACTTTGAAATAAAGCATTCCACAGCAGGAATGAGAAACAAAGGGAGACAGAAGTGTTTCCTATGTGTCCATCTTAAAGACCATTATTTGTTTGACACTTTATGGAGGAAACGTGCCAATTCAGGACAAGAAATGCTCTAAGTTGACGGTACGTGGTTTTCCAGGAACACTGGCACAACATAAATTATCCTCATTCCCTACATCTTATGTGGTATCGTTTTTCTAATTTGCAAATTTAGCAATTAATCTACACATAAACAATCACAGAAATATATTTTATATTCAGAATTGAACTACTCATTTTTAGTCTACAAAAACCATTTTCTGATCATTTCTGTGATTAATTTTGTTTTTTCCTACATTCTCCTTCTCAGAAACGGTTGTGCTTTTTTAACCCATGTTTTACAAAGAAAATTTTCAGTTGAACAGAAATTAAGACCAGGAAAACCTCATTTTCAGAAGTTACCTTGTCCAGAAGAATCCCTGTCTTAGCAGAGCACTATTGGCTCATCTCAGATACACGCGTTTGGATGACACTGCGGGGGGATGCGTTTGGAATTACGACATGAAAGAAGTGCTGCAGTCCTGAAACATTTTGCAGATGAGAGAATCAGCTTCCTGATGAAGCCTTTTATAAGTGATTCAATGGAAACATTTAAAGAACGTTGTGCCACCTTAATTAAAGGAGTTGTCATGTGCAGTATTTCATTGTAGTAGAACGCTATCTTTCAGTCTTGATGTGGTGTCGTAAGATAAATTTGAGCAATATTGGGGTGGGGCTTCAGGGAATCACAGAATGTTCAGGGTTGGAAGGAACCTCCAAATATCATCGAGTCCAACCCCCCTGCCAGAGCAGGGTCACCTTAGCAGTTTCTCCTTAGCTTTCCATGGACCCTCCCATGTTCCAACTTGCACCTGCTGCCCCGTGTCCTATCATTAGATGTCACTGGGCAGAGCCTGGCTCCATCCTCCTGACACTCACAATTTACATCTTTATAACCATTAATGAGGTCACCCCTCAGTCTCCTCCAAGCTCAAGAGCCCCAGCTCCCTCAGCCTTTCCTCAGCAGGGAGATGTTCCACTCCCCTCATCATCTCTGTGGCTCTGTGCTGGACTCTTTTGAGCAGTTCCCTGTCCTCCTGGACCTGAGGGGTCCAGAATCAGACCCAACACTGCAGCTGTGGCCTCAGCAGGGCAGGGTAGAGAGGGAGGAGAACCTCTCTGGACCTCCTAACCACAGCCCTGCTAACCCACCCCAGGATGCCATTGGCCTTCCTGGCCAGAAGGGCCCATCGCCGACTCATTATGATTTTGTATTGTTTTAACATCCCCTGATGCTGACAGAAACTGGGATCCTTTCCTGGGATCCATTTCATCACTTTTTCAAAACCATAATAAGAAAACTATACTCCAAAAGAGCTTGTACACCACGGAAAAAATGTGCAAAGAGAGCAAGATTCAGACCATCATCAGATCAAAGGCCTGGCAGAGGTAGAGACAGACCCCAGGTCTCTGATACCACACTCCAGGCTTCTATCGTCTCCTCTCTCCTGCCTCATTTATTTACTCCAGTTTTTATCGTCTGCTGCTGAACTGAATAACAGAATCCGCATCAAGCTGGGGCCCACAAACTGGATATATCTTTTTAATAAGAAATGTTTAAAAATTTTATTTTAATTGTCAGCGCTCATACATCTCACCCTAGCTTGTTTCCCTCCCTGACCATGAACGCACGCTGCTTTCAATTGTTTGGTTACTGATCGTTCATCTAAGGCAAGGGAAGGCAATGATGGCACTCATGGTAACAAAAATCAATTGAGCTGTAAATAAGCTGTGCTACAGCTCCGAACAATTTTGAGTCATTCATTAGGTAGAAATATGTAACGCCAGCTAAGAAACCACAGGGGCTTTCTGTGCTACTTTCGACACTTCTCCTGTGGTTGCACCCATTGCTTTCTACTGAGTGGTCAGAAGAGAGGATTTTGTGGGCTCTGAAAAGGCAGTGAATTCATTGCCAAGCATGTTACACATCGTTTTGCTGAAATGACAGAGGGATAATCCGTGTGTTCCCACAGAATCCAGGACCTCTCAGTTTTCTTTTGGATTAGATCCCTTTCCCAACCTCCCAGCCAGGTTTTCCAAAGACCTCCACGAAGAACGGGATAACTTTTAATAAATTCCAACCACATTTTGACCTTTGGAAGGACAGGCAAAACATTCAGGCCATATACAGTTTACACCTCTAATATCAGAAGGTGAAACAGCAGAGCGTAAAAGGACAAGTCCCCGCAAGGGAAAAAGCATTTGTAAACTAAATCTGCTGCTTAAAATGTGCTAGAATGGAGACCTCGAATTTGAACCCTTCCAGAAGGGCAGTGAGCAGAAGGGGAATTTGACAATCTCACTGGCGTATTCCTGGGTAGGAGGAGTCTCAAGTGCTGTGAAGTTAATAAGGTCAAACGGTTTCGCCTTCAGAAATCCAAAACACACTATGGGGTGCTGCAAGAATGCATCAAGGGACAAGACTGAAGAGGAAAGGAATGGCATTTTGAGCTCCTCTTCCACATCTCTGAGCAAAGTAGCACTCTAAACCATATCCCATCCCATTTAATACATTCAGCTCTTTGGATCAAGAACTCGGAAAATTTCCAGAGACATGTTAGCAGGGAATGCTGCCTAATTGCCAAAATACATATACTTTAGGTTAAACTGATTTGACTATTTCTTTCTTGCAATATGACTCTCCAGATCGTGCATTTTTTTGTGGTACAAGTTGGAATCTATGGGGTTTAATAAATACTGTGAAAAAATGTGAGGTACTAGAAATCCTGATAATCTTGAAATGTTTCTCAGAAGACTATGAAAGAAAGCTGGATTTGACTGCTTGCCAAAGAACAGAGGAAAAGGTCTTTAAGCTAAATCTTACTGGATCAAAGATGACATCTGACCACTGAGAAACAAATCCTTTACAGTTTAGTAAGTAGCAAAGCCTAAATAACTCCACCAAAGCACTATATATTAACACACATCTGACGACTTTGCCAACAGGAGCTCTTGCTGTTTAATCATAGAGGAATTTTGGGCTTAGCCTCCCAGGCTGACATATAAATATTTTCTGAGGAGACAAAATCCCCTAAAATTTCTATGCAGAGTGCACACCTATTTTGTTTCCCCATAGCTCTCTACACACAATGTAAAG
This sequence comes from Todiramphus chloris collaris, assembly GCA_025345505.1. NCBI lineage: Eukaryota > Metazoa > Chordata > Aves > Coraciiformes > Alcedinidae > Todiramphus > Todiramphus chloris. Next base: position 1,879,140 of record JANVCC010000261.1, read on the forward strand.
AGATCTGAACGGAGTCAGGTATTTTCAGGCTGAGACTGAACACACAAACTCAATGTCCTCATGTGAGGCTCAGACAGTCTGTATTAACTTAAGCTTGATGTTCAGAGAGGCTGAGTTCCTTCAGCTGCATCTAGAGTCAACGCATCCAGCTCTTATAAATAAATAAGCAAGTAAATCTGACTCCCACGGCTGGTCAGTCAGATTTACTACTAGGAATCATAGCTACACTGGGAAATCCTGCTATCCACAAAGAAGCAGCTTATCTCCTAGTCTAGGACTCATTTAGGGAGTCATTAAAGGAGGAAGATTTAACTTGAAGAATTCTCTTCTCCTAGATACCTACAAACACATTTATCTCAGAGCCCAGGTGCCCCTGTTCATTGGCCTGGACTTTGTATGAGCCCATCAGAATATTCATAGAATGAAGAACATATTTCTAAATGATTCACGCCGCCAATCCCCTATTATCCATTTGCAGCACCATTACCATATTAAATATGTGACATTGTGTGCACTCTTCATTATGCTCAATGTCGTCCTTTATTCTATTTATAGGCCAAAATCTGAATCTTAAACAGACATATTAATTTCTGGGAAGCTTTGTAAGAATTTTAGTCACTGAAGTCTTGATCAGAGTTTGGGTGAAAGAAGAAAAGTGTCTGTCTGGAAAACCATCCAAGAGGTGAGAAAATACAAATACTGCTCTAAGTTGATAAAAGCCATAATCTTTTTGTTGAGCTGCCAGCATGAAGCTGTAACTAGCATCCCAAACCTAGATTCAGGAGACCCTGCAGTATCAGAAGTTCTCAGGTAAGATTCCATCATCAGCATCACCCTAACACAACAACATTTAACTTAGGCACAATGTCACAAGTCCTCTCACACGTCAGCGCGCTGTGGCTCGCTCCCTTCAGAATCACCAGGCTGAAGCTGCTGACCCATACGTGGCTTGAAAACAGCTCCAGTGCAGCTCCAGCACGGGAGACACAGCCTGTGATTATTAAATGGTGCTCCTGGCAGGACGGCTGCTGGGATACATTTTATTGCTATGGCACAAGATTGCAGCCCAGTCGCGCCCCACGGGCAACCTTTGGAGACTGGCATGGTGCTCCTGGGATGCTGTTATGGGAAGCAGCTTCTCAGCATCCCTGCATCTGCCTTCTGGCCCGGCAGTTGGCTCAGAGAGCACAAAAACCTCCAAAGAGCCAGGAAAACTTCTGCTGAGAAATCACACTCAGTATGAACAGGCTAATTTCAGTTGTGGAACTATTCATTTCGTGAAGAGGTTATGCGGAAAGTCAAGGAGCAGCCAAACAAAAAATAAAGTGAACCCTGCTGAGACCAAAGTGCTGATGGAGTAGGGCAATACCTTTCGAGTCTGTGAATATTTTAGCGTATGCGATACAAAAACTTCATACTGCCGTACATCGGGAGTCATCGTGTTAACATTTAAAGAACAATTCAGAGCTAACTACAGCTTTTGTCTGTACAGCCCCAATGTTAACGTCTTCAGCTGGCCTGAACAGCTAATTCTCTGGAAGCCAAGATGATAACTTCTTGAAACTTAATTTCAGTATCATACAGCTAGGCTGGTGGCATGAGCCGTGCAGTAATTGAAACCCTGATGATTTTTTGGTAGGTGCTCCTCAGATAGAAGTCCAAAACGCAAGAAGACCTTGAAAAGCCAGAGGATCAAGGCTGTCAAAGATAATTTATGAGAAAAAAGGTAGATTTAGGAAAAAAAAAAAAAAAGCTTAAAATTTGCCTTTTTGACCTGTTCCTTCCTGTTTGCTATAGTCTGACAGGGAAAAATACTTTTAAAGAAGCTGGTCTCCATTACTATATTTCCAAGGAAATCATAGGTCTGAGAAAAATCTGTAATCAAAAGCAGCTTCAATAACATGACCACCAAACAGGGGAACCCATTATCTACTGACCCAGCTAAACACCCCAGTGACTCATGTGTTTCCACTCTGTTAGAAACTTCAGTTGGGCCAATAATTCAGAAAGAGGTATTCATAGGAGAAAATCAAAGACACTGCATGGTCATCTCATTACAGTCAGCTCTGTATCATCACTGCACAGTGAGAGCGCACACGGCTGAGCTATCACGCTGAGGGACTGGGAGGTCTAGAAACTTTGCCTTGTTTCATTTTAAAGAACCAGTGCTTAAAACTGCACTAGCAAAATGGTCTGAGACCCTACCTGCAAGTCCACTGGGAATGAACTAGTGACCAGTCACACCTATGCCTGTCTCTGGTCTGCTAAGGGAGTGATAGCCAGCCCATATCAAAGCTTTGCCAAGGATAAAGCTAAGGATAAGGGCAATCAAATGCCAGTGCTTTGGTCTTGCTTCATTACGGGTATGGACACAGCCAGTGCAACTTAGTATTTGGTTCCTGATGTCTGGCAAGGACACGCCACTGACATCTTCAGTTGCCAACCACTTGCTGTCCAGTTTCCAGGAGTCCTAGCTCTGGGTCCCTTGACAGCAGGTTTCTACAGCTGATCATCCGAAAAGCCATTTAAACTTCAGCTCCCCTGAGTCCTGCCTTGTGTCCTGAGACACAGAGAACCAACAGACTCGGGTGGGGATACTGCTTCAGGCAAGGGAACAATACTTCAACAGCACCCCAGTCATTCACCCCATCCTCACCATGTGAGTACCAAACAGAGGTAATGCCCTGAAGCAGGAATGTCACAGGGGGGAGGATGGGCAGGAAGCAGAGGAGAAGTACAGGTAAAAAAATGCAAAGAGCTAAGAGGGAGCATGAGAATGAACTAGTTTTGACAACAGAGCATGGGCCACTTAACTACTTGATCTGACTTAGATGCTCAGTTCCAGAAGGTATTGACGCTTGAGGACAAGATGTGAAGAGAGAGATGTGACATCCACCTTGGTCTGCCAGGCGTCCTCACCACCTCTGGTACTGAGATTGCTCCCTCTCTTGTACATGTTTCTCCTGTTTCAATTCTGACTAATATACAGGGCTTCCCACTCAGCTAGACACCTTCTGCAAACCTCTCCCTGAAATTCCTCCGGTGCACGGTATGCACGGGTTGGGAGCAGGATTGAAAAGCCCACTGCACACAGGCCAGCAAGAGTAAGTTGTTGCAACGGGGACTAGAATAATGGATAAATAACACTCACTACCATTAAATATCACAGAATCACAGCATGGTAGGGGTTGGAAGGGATCTCCAAAGGTCACTGAGTCCAACCCCCCTGCCCCAGCAGGGTCACCCAGGGCAGCCCACACAGGAACAGATCCAGGGGGGGTTGGAAAGTCTCCAGAGAAGGAGACTCTACAGCCTCTCTGGGCAGCCTGGGCCAGGCTCTGGCACTCTCACAGGGAAGAAGTTTCGCCTTAGCTTTCCATGGACCTTCCCATGTCCCAGCTTGCACCCACTGCCCTGTGTCCCATCATTGGATGTCCCTGAGCAGAGCCTGGCTCCAGCCTCCTGACACACTCACCCTTTCCATCTTTATAACCATTAATGAGGTCACCCCTCAGTCTCCTCTTCTCCAAGCTGAAGAGCCCCAGCTCCCTCAGCCTTTCCTCAGCAGGGAGATGTTCCACTCCCCTCATCATCTCTGTGGCTCTGTGCTGGACTCTTTCGAGCAGTTCCCTGTCCTCCTTGACCTGAGGGGCCCAGAACCAGACCCAACACTGCAGCTGTGGCCTCAGCAGGGCAGGGTAGAGGGGGAGGAGAACCTCTCTGGACCTCCTAACCACAGCCCTTCTAACCCACCCCAGGATGCCATTGGCCTTCCTGGCCAGAAGGGCCCATTGCTGGCTGATGGGCACCCTGCTGCCCACCAGGACCCCCAGGTCCCTTTCCCCTGCTCTGCTCTCCAGCAGGTCAGTCCCCAGCCTGTACTGGAACCTGGGGCTGTGCTTTCCCAGCTGCCAGACTCTGCACTTGCCCTTCTTGTATTTCACTCAATCTTTCCCTGCCCAACCCTCCAGCCTGCCCAGGTTGATTTAGGGACTTTGGGAGCCTGCCAGGAGATACACAATCGATGTGCACATACGCACTCAACTGGATACGCTCAAACAATTGAATGTATCACACCCTGAGTCCCATGTGCACTGTGAAAATGTGAATGGGTGGCACTCAGGCTATCCCCATGTCTAGTACAGATGCAAAACCATCACAGAGTAAAACAGTAATCAGGGCAGCTTAATTTAGTAATGAACTCTGATTTACTCTGAGAGCTGCAGTCAGCAATTTCCAATTTGACAAAATATTCATGCATAGATGTTCCTACCACTAACCCAGTTTTAGCATAAACGATATTTAATGAAAAATGAGTGATGAGCAGTAAATATTAATAACAGAAACTGGAAAGCAAGGAGGAACACACGATTAAATTTATGATAAAGTAAAAGCAAGCAACCTGTTTTTACAGATTTGGTTTTGTTGTTGTTTGTATTTTTTTTTTTTCTCCTGTGTGGTGAGAGAAAAATCAGCAAAAGATTATAAGAAATACCAGAAGCTTTGGAACTTTACATGTTGAAAGGCTGGAGGGTCACTGCCATCCTCCAAGCCCTCTGATAATTTGATGCAATCTGGAAGCACTTCAGTGCCAAAGAAGAGTGGCTGCCTTCCATCACCTCAGTGTACTGAGCTGGTTCACAGGTTCAGTGGTTTAGCCCTACTCCTGCACATGCTCTTCTCGAGGAAGGCCTTTTTCTGGACTGTGATTACAAGTGAGAGCATAATTCAAGGGAACAATTCAGCCCCATGTTTACCTTGCAGAATATCTGCAAGCAGATTGTCATTCCTTTCCATTTAGAATTCAAACGTATTTGATGCATTGTTTTGGGGTTTTTTCCCCCCTCCTATTCATTATTTGCTGTATTTGATACCTGAATTGTGCAGCTTCACTGGGTTGGTCAAACAAGTCACACAATCTTGTTTCAATCTGTATCGTGGTGCCAGATGGATACTGGTGCCAGTGTTAAAAAACCCTGGCACATGACTTTGCAACGATGCTTTTGAAGGGTGACATGGGTAGAACTCCATTCCTTGGAAGCTGAGGAAGGGGCAAGAGAAGAAAGACAGACTGACATGCTTCCTGAAAAGCTGGAACAAGTATTCAGTGAAATACGTACCAAATGGTAGGAAAAGGTGGCACGTAGAAATCTTAGTCCAAATGTTTGGGAAGACTCCAGCAGAGCTGCCTACTAACATGGCAACACCAAGGCTCCCTGGGCTCTTTCAGGTCAACGACCTGCCCTGGAGGCTGGAGATCTGCAACTGAGCATGAACATAAGTCTCCTGGTCTGGCTGTGTGACTCAGTACCGTCCTCTGCAGCAGTTCAGATGCAGCATTCAAACCACACCAAGCAAATCTGCCCTCCACTTGGTTGATTTTTTTTTGGTCTGTGTTGGCTGGTCTGGTTTTATTTTGGTTTTGTTTGTGTGGTGTTTTGGGCGTTTGTTTTTTTTAGGTGGGCTTGTTTTTTTTTTGGTTTGGTTGCTTTTTTATTGTTGGTTTTTTGGTTTTGTGGGGTTTTTTGTTTGGTTGGTTTTTGTTTTGTGCGTGTGTGGGGGGGAGTGGTTTTTGTTGGTTTGTTGGTTATTTTTTCACTGCTGGTTTGGGGAGTGTGGCGTTTGCTTAGTTGGATTTTTTTTAGGTTGGCAAGCTCCCGGCAGGATGAATTTTCCCCCTCTGTGGCATTTCCAACACCTCCCTCTCTCTGCACTGCTCTCCTGGGGAGCAAGGCACAAGGGAGGAACAGCAGCGGGAGACAGAGCTGTGGCTGCTGGCTCTGGTGCTGCCACCGAGGTGATGAATCTGGATGAAGGCAAGGGCTCGTTGGCTGGTGCAGTCACACTGTGGCCCCGCTGCCTGCAAAGCCAGAGCAAGGCATCTGCCTGGGGTTGCACTAAGTGATCAGAAACCTCACAGCAATGGAGCTGAAGGCATTGATGCACCAGCTAGTGAAAAGTTCTGCGTGCTGGTGGGAGCAGCAGAAAGGTCGCAGCAAATCTGCGAAATTCTACTGAATGTGTGAATCTAAATTCTACAAAATCATAGCAGTGGAGGAGCCCAGCCAGGGAACCATTACTGTGTAAGGCTAAATACCACTGTGCATTGGCCTTCATTGAAGTCTGACCCTGGACAAATCACGGACATTTGCAAGTTGGAGGAAATTTTGTCAGACTAGCTGCTGGAAAGTCTTTAATGCTTTAGAAGAGTTAGCAATCATCTAATTAAATCAGAGAATACTACTGCAGTGATGAGAAAAGGTAATGCTAAGTTCCTTCAGACAGGAAAAAAAAGAAGATGCCAAGATTGGCGTAAGTACACTCCTCTACATGTTAATGAGCTTTCCTCCAGCAGACTGTAATCGAGCCCTTCGTATAAATGTGGGTTTGGCACTTGTTTTAGAACAGTTGAGCAGTGTACAGTATTGTTTCATCTGGGCACTTCTGCCCCTGCAGCCACAGAAAGGGAGCTCATGCTGAGCACGATAAAAGCTGCCCATATGCACATACCTCAGGCATTGAAGGGCAGGGCATCATATATGCTTAAGAACCAGAAGAACTCCTAGGACACACTTCTATCATTATGGATTTCATAATTATGTTTTCATCCTCTGCCAGGATGCAGAAATGTGTCATTTGTTTTGTCAGAGTAAGTGATTCTAAAGAGTTACTCAGCACCGTACTATAGGACAAGCATTCAACACTTCAGTAGACTGCTTGCTCACTTCAGGGTACCGTCTTCCACTCTCTCTTACATGTCCTCTCCAATTGCAGTCCTTTTAGTCCTTCTCAGGAAGAAGGTATCCCCACCCTACTGCCACATCACCGAGAATTTCTTGTTTATTCCCTCCAATTCTTTATTTGCCCTTCGATGTTGTCCTGACACCCTTCCTTCTCCCAGTTCTGTCGTGCTTTGAAAAAAGGAGTAGGAATCCTTTACTCCCAAGGTTGTGCACTACTAGTGGTACTCCAGATTTTTTCAGCTTTCTCCTTATTAGTGACTATATTACAATTCATTTTTTCCCCTGTGCACGTTTACTGCACCCATAATTGACACTTTCACATGGGTATCTCTGGTACACAGAAGCAGCATCAGGAAGATTCGAGGTGACAATGCAAACTGGTTCACAAGCATTATTCCCATCGAGGAGATACTCCTTCTCTGCTACCTGGTAGCAGTGGCAGGGTTTAGTAATACTCCTGCCAACAGTCAATTTCTTGGCAGTGTCTACCCAGAAGTATAATTATTCAGATTTTTAAAATCTTAATTAAATCAAACACTAGGTAAATTAAACAGAAGTGTTGGCCAAATACAAGACTAAGTAACAAGTACTCTATCACTTTTAGGAATAGAGCACTTGGAAAGCTGGTTCCTAAAGTATTTGTTATGATGAGGCAATGCATTTTTCCTTTAAAAATGCAGCTATCGAAAAAAATACCTGTTTTGTGGAATTATGTTGACTGACAAGTTGCTTTTCAAAGGAAGGAAATCAGAAGTAAAATTTTGATAGTACTTGATTCATGCTTTTTAAGCTATTAAGCCTCAATACTAATTAGGTGCCTACGGCTGATGTTATTTTTACATTTTATATAGGATGTTGCATTAATGAAAACCCCAAACCAGCAGCACTCATGTTGGAGACAATCAATGAGGAGAGGAGGGAACGTCTGTTTCATGAGAAACTGAAATTTGGGCTTTCTTTCCATTTCATATTAGCACATATCTGCCACTAACCTACGCTCCAAATGTTGGAATTATGCACAGATTTGAAATGCCTGCTTCCTACCAACTCTGGTTTCTACTGCTGTGCCAGTCAAAGCATTCCATCCGCTAGCAACTGCTCCATCCACAAGAAACAGCCTTAAAGAAATAAGAAAGTATTTCACAAGTAACAGGAGGCGGACCTCAAAGGCAAGCCTAACACTGGGACCAGCTCCTCTTTAGGCAGTCCCTGCTGCCAAACTGCTGTCCATCAGGAGTGTCACCTCCCAGCACAAGAGATGCAGACAGAGCTGGTTGATGAGCAGGGTTCCCTGATGGCAGAAAAGGGATTTATTATTTTTTTTCCCCTGTTGTTATTGAGTCTCATTTTGGCCAAAAAGGGATTAAATGCAAATGTTTCAATATTTCCAGAGAACCAGAACTGCCCTGAGCCTTGCAGCTGCTTGGTAAAAGTGACTTCTCCATCAGACTCGCTGCTGATGCCATCAGGGAAATAGATGCTCCTCTGAACTCTGCTTTGGTTTTGTGGAAGATTTTATCAAACGCAGCACACTCTGAATCAGAGAATTCTGCCCCCAGGAATGAGCACTTCAGGATGAAACTTTGTTTTTATCAGACATTTCCTGAACATGGTACTCAAACTCCCCATGACTGCTGTATTATATGAGTGGGAAGAAGCTTTATCCAGCAGTCAGGACCCACACTCAGTATTTGCACTGAAGTTGAACTGAGGCATCTATTCTTTGCTGCCTTTATAATCGTGGTGTGTGCTGCGGTTTCCTTCGCTAGAGATTTTTCATCTCATCTGGTCACTTCTTCATCAAGACTACTTTTATGGCATCATTACGTACTAGATTTGCCAGTTAATTGGATCCTGAATACCTGATGCCTCTTCTGGAAAAATGCAGGGTGTGTTTCACACATAAAGAGGTGGTAGTCAGCTTAAAATGGGACCTTGCAAAGGTCAAGCATTTTCTACCATCAGCATATGCTGTGAGCCTCACGACCAACATCTCCTTTGCTACAACACACTCTTTGACAAGTTAGGTAGGCATGAAAGTTCATTTAAGAAAGGATGTTTTCACAGCCTTTTGCTTATGGCCATTTTAAGCAGAAATCTCTCAGGCACTAAGGTGCAATCACTTAGCAGAAGGGCTTTCATTGTCCTGGAATCCCTAGATATACCACAGAGTCTCCCAAACCCAGTAAGCTGTCATTGATTGTCACCCAATCCAAACCTCAAATTTAACTCCTAGGCATAAATCAGGGGTTCTCAACTTAAAAAAAATATCTGCTTCTATGGATTTAATGTAGTAACGAGCAAGTGTAGATGATCAGAATGAAGGACATTTGCACAGTATGAAGAACTTTGCTCTTCAGGGTAATTGCACTTCCCAGCAAGAGACTGCATCTCAGCAGTTCCCTTATAGAAAAGAAAGGCTAATGTCACACCAGGAAGCATTGTGTCACCCAATAGTTAAAGAGCTGGTACCTGGTTTAGATTAAGTTTGTTAGATTAAGAGTTAAGGAAATCCTATGAATGCAAGTAGACACGAGAAGATTGCAGATGGAAGTAGACACAAGAAGATTGCAGATGCAAGTAGACACGAGAAGATTGCAGATGCAAGTAGACACGAGAAGATTACCGAGGGGCAGTAAACAAATAAAGAGGAATACTGCCCTTGCTGTGGTTTCTTATCTGGAAAGCAAAATTGGGCTTGTCAAAGAGTCTGGTACCAGAATTCTCCTAACACTATCTGGCACTTCAATTTAAGCCAGCAGCACATTAGCATGGGAAATGCCTTCAGATGAAAATAAGCCAAAAATGACACTTATCACTCATGTTATTTCTTCTTATCTCCTTTGTTAATTTAGTGCCATCAAACTTGACTTGGTGTCAAGATCAGAAAACACCTGTTCCTGGGCAGTTTATAATCTAAAATATTCATCTGTGAAATAAACAGGCAACAGATCTTTTGTTTTACCTGCCAATCTTTCACCATAAACACAAATGAGATGAGCAGTATCTAGAGTGCAAAATGAGGATGACAGGCAGTGTTGCCTGCACTCAAACTGGACTATATCCAAAGAGCCCATCTAATATTCGGAATAAAAAGCTTTTAATCAGTCCACTTCTTGCAGGGAATCACTTAGTGGGAGTCACAGTCTCCTTCCTTTTCATTGCAGAGATTTTGCATAACTACAGTGATTGAGAGCAGCACAACCCAAGTTTGCCTCTTGCAGCACGATGGAGGTTTTAAAACTACCTACAAAACCAGACAATGATGGTCCTCTCTTAAGCATCATCAGTTTCTCATACTTTTATTCCTTGTATGACCTTGGGATTCTGCAGAGAGATACAGTTTTAAGGGTAAGAAGCCTGTCCATCACCTGAGTGGTGATTTAGAATAAGAAGTAGAATGAAGGCTGCATGTACTTCAGGGGCTTTTCTAAGCTACTAAATTACACACAGGACTAGCAGGGAGATGGTAGGTTTACCTGTGAAAAACCCTTGGCTGTATTGTCTTGTTTCTGAAAGCACAACGTGGGCTGGGGGGGAAGAAAGAAAAAGATAAAGGAGGGGAATAGGGAAAAGGGAAGGGAAGGGGGAAAAGGGAAAGGAAGGGGGATAGGGAAGGGGGAAAAGGGAAGGGAAGGGGGAAAAGGAAAGGGAAGGGGGAAAAGGGAAGGGAAGGGGTAAAAGGGAAGGGAAGGGAAGGGGGAAAAAGGGAAGGGAAGGGAAGGGAAGGGAAGGGGGAAAGGGAAAAGGGAAAAGGGAAAAGGGAAAAGGGAAAAGGGAAAAGGAAAGGGAAGGGAAGGGAAGGGAAGGGAAGGGAAGGGAAGGGAAGGGAAGGGGGAAAAGGGAAGCCAACAAAACCACAAGAAAAGTCAATGTAGACTCATCGAAATAAGACAGCACTAAAGGTCTGACTAAACTGAATTCCCATTCTGCTGTCAGTCCTTGGACAGAGACGACCATGACAGGAATGGACCGCAGCCACCAACTGCAAATCCTGTTATTAACAACAACAGCTACAGTCCTGTTGAAGAGCCCTTTATTTTAACAGCCATCCTGCTCCTTTCAATAGGGTCTTGACAGGACTGTGCTGCTGCTACCAGACATGGAGGTGGCAAATGTAACAGCACTGTCTGCAAAAGGCAGAGTTCCCTGAGAGGAGTTTATTGTGTCCGGAGGGTCACCACTGAACTACAGCCAGAAAACCCAATTGCTACCTTGTCAGAATTTTCTCAGGTGTTTGCCTCTGCCCATAAAAAATGCATATGCTTTTATCTCAGCCCCTGAACACAGTAGGGTGAACTAACTGTGCTTTTCTCATCTAGCAATAAAACTGAGAAACGCATGCTTTTCCATTATGGAAGCAGTATATCATGCTTTCTACACCATTCCTGTTAACTCTGTGATAGTATCTGACTGATGTTGAAGTTATTTAGCATAAGCAATCACAATCTATCCATTCTGCTAAATGAATAATAATCTCTTCTGGGCTATGAAATGGTAGAAATTCAGAGTTCCATACACTTTGAGGAGGTTTTTGCTGATACAGCAATATGAAGTTCCACAGTTGAATACACAGTCAACTTTAAGTGGACACTAAAAGAGGAAAAATAAAATAAAATAAAAACAGTAGATGTTGGTCTCCTCCTCCTTTCCCTTCAGGAGGAAATTAAATTAGATTAGCAGTCAAAACAATTCCCTGTCAAAATAAACACATAAGGATGGCCACGCACACACTATTTCTTCTTGGCAATAACTAAAATGTCTTCCACACTAAGACTTGAAAAATACAACCTGTTTAATCTAGGGTGTGTTGCTTTCAAAAGGGCCGAATCCCTCCCCTCTGGAAAGGATGAGCTTGATTGCACCTCTTCATCTCACTGGAGCAGCTTTTTGTGAATACAAAATAAAACCGGTTCATTCATCGCCGTGATACAAGACACTGTCGGATTTTATTAGCTCTGATTTTGCACGCCTCTAATGGCTTCCCCAGATGGCACCAGGAAGCTTCTCTTCCCATCACAGAATAACAGAATCACAGAATGTTAACAATTTAAGATTGGACCCTTCAGTCATATTAAAAAAAAAAAAAAAATCAAATAATTAAAAAGTAAAAAAAAAATAATTCAAGTTCCTGAGACTGTAAGAAGCTGAACGAGAACTCTGAATGGACCAGCTGTTGCTGATACATAAAATGAAATTCAATAACCCCCATTAGGGTTCATTTATAGTAGCTGTTGATAACAGCTATTCTGTATTTAATGAGTGTTGGCTTCTTTTAACACATTAATCAAAAGCTAGTGAGTCACCCTAGGTATGAAAATAATGTCAAGTACCAGCTTTGTAGAGCTGCATATACCAAAAGTAGGTCTTTTGAGGTGCACACCTTATCTCACTGCCCACAACCCACAACATAAATAAGAATGGCTCTGGAGAAAACATCAATCTACAAATATAGGACCAGCATATGTTAAAAAAAAAAAAAAAGGGATAAAATTTAGTCACAGCTTGAGTTTGCAGTATTACAAAGCGCAGGGCAATTAAACCATTTATATGCAATTTTAATTCTGCTTACAGAAGCTGAGTAGCACAGCTGGAGCCATGTCTTTGTAAGTCTACCACAGGATGGCTACACTATATTAAATAAAGAAAAGGAAAAAAACCCATTAAAAAATACCCTGACTTTCTCAGAGTAGCAGAGAACAGTAACTGTTTCTTCCGAGAAGGCACTTAGGCATTTAAAACCAGTGACACGGCATCCCTAAAATGAATTAATTGGCTCAAGATAATCAATAGCAATGTTCAGAACTCACAATTCCCATACTGTTGGTAAAGTCAACATGCAAGGAGAGTTTCTTTTCAAAGTGGAAAGATGCTTTCTCAGAAATGCTTATCAGGGGAGAGAGAAAGAATATGTTGGTCAGATTTTCCCAAATCAAGATAAAAATAGAGACCCTAGGTATGAAACGTAAATGAATCCTGTGAATACGACATTACAAGTCCTGGTAATCTCAGATTACCCAATGGAAACCCCAACCCCGAAGCACATGAAGCATTCATCCTAGTGGAAAAAACATGCAGAAATCAACATTTTAGCAAGCTAGAATCACCTGTCCTTCTGCAGGCAGCATGAAGCTGACCTAAGGCTATGAGGCTAGCCGAAATTAAGACACTGGGCAATTCTGGTTTCTTTGGCACACTTCCCTCCTGGTCCAGCCCAGCCTGGGTGCGCAGGGACTAGTCCTAGGGGCTTTAGCACAGCTCTAATTCCCAGGCACCTCAAGGCAAAGTCCTGCTCTCCTCCAGCCAGCTCTTGGGCTCAGAGTGGTCCTTGAACCCAGGCCACCCCTATGCAGAAGACCCCAGAAGTGACAGGGAAGGTTTCTGCCAGGCAAAGCAATGAGGAAGAAACCAGGTCCAACTGGTTGGATGAGCGTAAGAGACAACTGAGGCAGGACTTCAAAACACTGGGTTTCAGTAAGTGGCCTTCCCCGTCCCTCCTCCTCACCCTCAAGAGCAGAGATTATTTCTGGTGGAAAGACCAGATCCAAGAAGTCTGCAGAGAATGGGTGACTTGGCTATTCAATGGACTTTTAACATAATCCCTCTCTGACTGTCAATTTGGTTTATAGAACAAATCAAAAGGTTAAGGATCAGGTGAAATAGTGCAGAGAATTACTTCAAGGCTCATAGCAACATCATCAGCACTTGATACAAAAAGTGAAAAAGCAGCACAACATTCTTTTCATTTTAAGTGTCTGGACAAAGGATTACTTTAACCAGTAATCAGAAGTGAATTCCACCACCATAAAAAGATGTTAAAACCTTTAAGAGGCATAAAGGTCAGTCTGGAGCTACACAACCTGCCAAATCTTACAGTAATGAATGGTCAGGAGCAAACAGGGCTGTCAAATACTCTATACCAGAGTTGTTAAGTGCCTTGAAAACACAGTGGTAAAACCTTTAGTTAAATTTCACCATTAAAAGGAAAAAATGTAAAAATGGGAGTGGTATGTCCTTAAAGGTAAAGTTTTTGCATGGCTTCTCCATAACGTCACGCCAAGGCCAAACCCCCAAAGAAGGTTCTCCCCATTGAAAGTTAGAGAAATCAGCCCCCAAAATGAAAGGTATACACAGATTAATAGGGCAATCCTTTTTTCTGATTGGAAAAGATCCTCAGTATAATGATTTTTTTTTAAGCGTTAGAGGTTATCACGTATTGCAAATTATAATTAATTTGCATCTTCCTCCTTAGAAAGAAATAAAAGATATTGTTAGAAGGAGCTGGGATAAAAAGAGATTACACGAATATGCTCACGGGTTAGAATGTCACTGTCTGAAGAAACAGTATAAAGTCAAAATAAAAACGGGGTTTTGCAAAAGGGCATCTGCTATTCAAATAACTCTGGACAAAAAAAGGTAAATATTTTCCACAGCACATAACAATTCTCAGATAAAAGAAACGTTTCTCACTTGTACCCAAGGGACTTGAGAAGAGGAAGGACCACGCTTGTCCTCGGCATGTGAAGGATCACCGTATTTAGCAATTTCCATCCGAACAGGAGCAAAGCAGCACCTGCCAGCTCAGCTCAACACACTGACCGTGCACTTGGTGACCCTGGCAAAAACCCAAGGACTCCAAAGGAATCTGAACAGGCTCCATTCAGTAGGTTAGGAGATGCTTTCACCAAAAAAAAGCATTTTGTGAAGTCCACGTGGGCTTTTTCAAATAGGTCACAGGGAATAAGGTTTATACAATTCACTCCCATTGACTTACCCAGTTCCTTGAAACAGGAAGCACAAATTTCACACTTAGTGGGGAAAAAAACAAAAGCACTCGCCCCACCTCCCAAACACACACAATTCCTCCTCCTTCCTCAGCCCCTCCTAAAAATACAGCCCCGTCTACGTGTGAGCTGCTCACGCTTTTAAGCACGTACTTCTCTAGACCTTAGGTGAGCAGTTATTTAGGAACAGCATTCAAAACCAAACCATTGGCTTGTGGAGGTGGTGTGATGTATCCAAACGTGTCAGAGCCAGATCTGGTGCTCCCTGTCCCCGAACATCATGATAAACTAGTGGCAGTGAAATACAGAAATGTGATCTGGATCCATCAAAACAAACTGTTCTCAAGCCGTATTGCTCAGACAGAACAGTACATTAACAACAGGGCAGAAGGAATAAGTAGGCTGTTGCACCTTCTGGATGGAGGAGTTCATGTAGAGTCTGAGAAAAGGTTGTACATGTGACTCCTCCCTCCAGCAATAAGGTTCATTATACAAAATTTCTCCTTGGCAAGGGGAACGTGAATTTTTGCCATTCGCAATATTCATACCGCAGGAGACTCATGCCATTTTCATTCAACCATCTGGCCACAGAACATTGTTTTTCAGGGTATTATCCAGGCTGCTCAATTTTAGATATTGCATCACCTTGGTTTTACGTGTTTGGCGAGGGAAGGCAGTTCAGTTTGCCCAGCTTCTCTACAAGTCAATGGAGAGATTCAGGTACCTTTGAAGACTTGCAAAAGTATAGCCAACCTTCCTAGCTTACGTATTTCTCCTTCTTTCCTGCCAATTTATGGAATTCAGGCATTTCCAGACAACATCAACCCAGTCTGCTTCAACGAGGGGTTCATCTCTCTCACTGAGATCACAGGAAGCTGAAAGAAAATTTTGGACGGCTCCATTCACTTAGTTCACAGAGTGGTGGCACTTCACAGAACAGTGCTGGCAATAAAAATGTGTGAAAGAAGTGGAAGATCTGGATGCCAGGCTATCTTCAGCCCTTTCAGAGCTGAGATCACGTCTCAGGAGAGTGACCTACTGAATACTCTACCAAGAGCTCTTTAGACACCATGTCACTGTGTCCAGCACATGGAAGGGGAGGAAGTGTTGCAAGAGCTCAAGTCCAGCTTATTAGTTAAAATATTCCGCTGTGAGAGGAGTTTGTTATTTACACATTTCCCATTAAACCACATCCTTGTCATACTGCTTATCACCAGGGATGGAAACCTAGATCCCATCCCTTTCCCCCTCAGTACTGTCCTCGTATAAGGTGAAGGCAGACACAGACAGCACACTATCTTCTGTTTGGGGCTTCTTGGTTCAGGTACCTTTCTGCTTCATCTTCGATCAAGATCCACCTTTTGGCTCTCGGTTCCCCAGAAAGGCAGGCTCCTCAGTGCACACAGACTGATAAAATGTTAGTGCCTAGGGAACACTCCGACTACATGGGAGGCATCTAATGAATTTCAATGCCTGATGGATTTAATAGCCTTACTAAGTAAGCAGGGTGGATCAGTGTCTAGGATTCAGCAGGGTTTAAAGCACTCTAATTCCATTGTAGGCAGGATTTAGGCAGACTGGATCATAGCCTCACTTTTTCATGTCCTTAAAACGAAAAGTAGCAACGAATACTCCAAGCTGCAGTTCATAAAGGTATTCTAACAGTGACAAGCTTCACCAGAACCCAAGTTTCTGACTCCATACACGTAGATGTATTTGCTTAAATTAACAGCAGTCAGAAGAGTTCTGATGTGAACCCTATATAAAATAAGCTGACAAGTTTAAGGGTGAAGAGACTCCAGAGCTATCAAAGACAACTTGTTCCCACTCTTCTAGTTATGCTACAGAGCATGTTTGCCATGGTTAGAAGCTTGTATATCAAAAGGATAAAAAGGAATGAAAAATTCTTTTTATAAAGGCCAGACACTGGTTATCCCACTGCCTGAGACAGAGCTCTTGAGCAGGTACATTTTATAGTGTAGAAGGACAAGGGAATAAACCAGAGCTACATATGAAGGTCTATCATTCCTGCAAAAATCTGCCATATTATGCCTTGCTCACACTCTTAACCAAATGATGCTTTCCTTTACAAAAGGCACACTGTTGAGCCCACCTCCCAAAAGAGAAGACTCAAACACAAAAGCGATCAAGCGACAAAGCTGCCAATTTAAACACCTTTGCTGCACAAGCCACCGAAGATCTGAGCTGGAACTTCCTTCTGTCTATGAACTCACCCCAAGGAAATGAAGGCAACAAGCTTCACACACAAGTGGTATCCACTTTGAAGTGAACAGAAACTCAGTGTGCCCTGTAACTCTGTCATTCTCACCTGCAATGTTGCACGCAGGGCTTGTTACTCTTTTCAAAAAGGATATTGCTGAACTAATGGAGATGCTCAAGGAAAAGAAATGAGAATGCTTTTCAGAAAAACAAAAGCAAACAACTTCTGTCCATGAGTATAACTGAAAAATAGTGGTGCTGTCAGCTCAGTAAAAGAAAAGGAAGTGATACTGGTACAGAATATGTAAGTAATTGATATAGTGCTTCTCCTGTAGAAAAAAGCCTCAAGAACCAGGTAAGGCCCTATAATCCCAGTTCATTCTTCAATTCTGCGATTGATATGAACAGAAGAATTCAGGTCTTACACTCTTCCTTCCCTCTCAGTGTGTATCAGATTGAGTTAGGGACCAACTTCCAAGGAGAGAGACTCTGATAAGCCCTTCCCAGCAGGTTGTGCTGGCTGGTGGTTAAGGCATTCCTTTTCCAAGAGAAGATATGGGCTGAAATCCTCCCACAAGAAGAGGGATTTAAGCCCAGGCCTTCCAAGCTTTAGTAACTATTGCTCACAGTTACTGTACAACAAAGAACCACTGTTCTGCAAAAATTAGTAAATGAAGCAAAATAGTTTTGGAGCGACCCATTTCTCAGTTCTTTTCGATTCACATTCATTACAGTAAAGCTGAACGCAAACATACAAAATAATTCAGATGGAAGAAAAGGTGAAGTGAGAAAACAGGAGTTAGAATTCATAAACTGAAAGGGTACCCAGGGCAACAGAAAAAATATCATCACTGAATGTTCAAAAGAGTTGGATGAAAATGCTTTTTTTTGACATGTTATGCAATGAGACTATAGGAGTAATTTCCCCCATGAATTCTTGAGATCAGCAATATAAGATCCAAAGAAAAACATTGATAGAGGTAACAGAATATGAACCATTGTGGTGCAGTTTTTGGCAGAAGCATTGGTCCTAAAATTTTCAGATTTAAGTCAAATTCCTATCAGTCAGAAGGAAACTGGAAATATTCTTCACCTTGGTCTTCACTGGATTCTCACATGAAAAAAATTGCCCTAGATAGTGTCTGAGAATCATCAGAATTTCTTAACATGAGGTACGACATAAAATAACTACATCTATGTTCCCATAAAATTCTGCTGTGAAAGATACCATAAAGAAAACTTCTAGCTCATTTTAACAGCCAGAATTTTTCAAGACTAAATTTTGTGTCAACTGCTCCTCTGTAGAAGCAGCCAAACTAGAATCACAGCCCTGCTTTATTTTGGTGCCAAGTTCTCTGTTTCATGACCATTAGTTTATTAAAAAATAACCACCAAAAAACTCCCCAAAACCCAACTCCATAAAACAACAAACCCAAAAGGAAAAGGGGGGCAAAGGAAAAGGGGGGCAAAGGAAAAGGGGGGCAAGAGAAACCAGATTGTGGCACATGTAGAAGGCTGGATATGATGAAAAACACCAAAGCACATGTGACGCTACAGAGCTACTCTCCATCCCCATCTTGAAATACATTTTCACATCTTCCTTGCAAGGCATTTGGTTGGACTCGATCTTAAAAGCCTTTTCCAACCTAAACTAGCCTCTGATTCCCATGGCAGTCTGTTAGATACACACTGTACCTGCCTGAGCTGGAGTTAGTTGTGCCCCCAGCAGCCCTCCCAGTGCTGTGCTTTGTGCTGGGAGCTGGGAAGGTGCTGGGAACCCCCCCGTGCTGTGGCTGCTGCTGGGCAGGGCTCGCCCAGCACCAGGGCTGGTCTCCAACATCCCCCCTGCAGTGGGATGGGGGGGATGAGATCTTGGGAGGGGACACGCCTGGGACAGCTGACCCAGACTGGCCAAAGGGAGGTTCAGACCGTGGGATGCCAGCTGAACTATAAAAGATGGGAAAAACAGGGCAGGGGGCATCAGCTTGACCTACGGAGGAATCACTGTTTGGAGCCAGGCTTCCCGAAAAGAGCCAGACATCTCCTGCTGATGGGATGGAGAGAAGAAATCTTTGGGTTTTTTTGCTTCCATGCATGGCCTCGCTTTGCTTTTTTCATTAAACTGCCTTTGTCTTTCATTTTATTTTCTTCCTCCTGGTCCATCTGACAGGAAGAAGGGGGAGGTGACAGAGCAGCTGGGTGGTCACCTAGCATCCAGCCCAGGTCAAACCACCACAACCACGTGATCTCATAGTTCTCCAAAATATTGGGGGGGGAATAAGTAAAAAAACTGTATAAACTTCCTGTCCATCCCTCCATGGGACAGAGTGGCTGCAGTGTTTATGGATGTATGTCACAACCCCCAGCTCTGGTGCTCTCCTTTGCTGGCTGAATCTGTTCTTAACACCATCTTACAGCAGCTAGACCAAATCAAGGGGCATTATGAAACAGTCAGACATTCCAGTAATCTGAAGCAAGTTTTTCTCATAATAGAGAAATCTAAGCAATAAATATGAGATATTGGGAAGACAGCTCCAGCACACCACTTCTTCCTTCTTGTAAGGCAAAGTAAATAGTATTGTGAGCTACAGCTGCTGTATACTTAGTTACTCTATCAGTCTGCTTGCTGGAGCTGATCAGTGCGTACCAAGGAAAAAAAAATATTGCAATGACTGAAATTGGAAGCTAAAAAGATCCCCATGAGCTTGACTTTAAAGTAAATACCTCAGCTTGGACATAAATTGCATTTCAATTCACTGCACTGATCAAAATTGAAAAATCTTTATAATTAATTCTGAATTGAAAGAAAAAAAAAAAACCAACAACAAAAAAGCCACACACAAAAGAAAACACAACAGCAAAATGAATTTCCTCTCCTGTAGGAACAACTTTGTAAAAGTCAAGGTGGATGCATGAAACATGCTGATGTTCTTGAATTTACATTTTCTTGCTGAATATTTACCCCCAAATTCGGGTGTAGGTATAAAAGAATGACACATTGTACTGAACTCAGTGGATCACCATGGTATGATGGAGTGAGAATAGCAGGCTAGTGTAACACTGCTGCTATAGGATCCATAAGGAGGGGAAACCAAACCCAAACCTTACACCAGTCTCTGTGGCGGGTCAGCAGGAATTTTAAGCAAGGGCTAGTAAACCATGACAGTCATATACATTAAAACCCAGTTTTCATCTCCTGAATGTTGACAGTCATCAAGTGACCTTCTTGCAGATCTTCCTGGATTGGCACTACTGACTGGGAAAGAGCCCTGGAGCAGAGAGCCATGGAGACAATGAGGCCAGAAGAGAAAAGGCTCTGCTGTAGAGCATCCCACTCAGCTCCCCTAAGGAGGATGCCCATCGCTCACACAGCACCACAGCCTCCCAACAGAGAGAAACAGAAACATCTCCTCCCACTCCTGAGCTGCCTGGGTCTCCGAGCAAGCTCGAGGAGTCATTTGAGAAAGAACTATAAAGAATATCAGATAGCAGATTGGAATATTAAACAAGCAATTTCATTCTGCCTGGCCATGCAAATTGTTCCATTACTCAGAGCTGTCCTACAGACGTGCTAAATACCTATTTAACCTGAAGTTCAGGTTGATGAAATAATTAATACAATCCCATATTCAACACAAATATTACCATCTTAGTAAAACAAACAAACTAACCTAAAACCCCGGGACTGAAAATTATCAGGGATGCTATTGCACAGAAAGCACAATTAATGCTTCAGGGCTGTTCTTGGGTGTTTTTTCAAACGCAGGAGAACTAACTGAAAGAGCAATCCCTCTGCTCCTGCTTACAGTCACTAATCGTGCATTTCAGAGCCAGGCAATGTCAGAAGAAAGGTTGCCTGCACGAAATTAATCCAGTCCCTTTGGGCATACACATTATGATACAGCCCTGTAATTACACATTCACACGCCGCTTTTCCCCTCAGGACCACTGCTGTATTCAGGCCACAGGAAGGAAGAATGCTCTGCTGAAAATCAGCTGGACAAGCTTCTGTTTCTCTTTTGTTTCCTCTTCCAGGGTCAATGTGTGGTCCCGGGCCACTTTATTTACTGCCTGCTGCCCAGCATTGCTCCAGTAACAGAATTAGCATCCTCCTGGGCTTTTCAGCAGTGCTCATCACCGTGATCACAGAATCAATCACAACATCACAGAATCAATCACAACATCACAGAATCACAGAATGTTCAAGGTTGGAAGGGACCTCTGGAGATCGTCGAGTCCAACCCCCCTGCCCCAGCAGGGTCACCCAGGGCAGCTCACACAGGAACAGATCCAGGGGGGCTGGAAAGTCTCCAGAGAAGGAGACTCCACAGCCTCTCTGGGCAGCCTGGGCCAGGCTCCGTCACCCTCACCATGAAAAAGTTTCTCTTTATGTTTCCATGGAACCTCCCATGCTCCAGTCTGCACCCACTGCCCCGTGTCCCGTCACTGGACATCACCGAGAAGAGCATTTTTGGAAAATTTTGGAAAGACATGACCTCTGTTGACACTAAGTTCCAGCAATGTGCGATTCCTGCTGGTTGCTGTAGAGTCTGGCACGTGCACAGATAAATATCTTTAATACAATTTTACACAGATCTTTCATGTCTTTTTAGTAAAAATCAAGTAAGAAAAGAAAATATATTACTTCAGTAAAAAAATTTACTCGATAGCACACACATGGAGAAGGAGACTGTCTTTCAGCATCGTTCTTTTAGCTACAATTCCTCCTTAGAAAGACTAAAAGACAGGAGCTGGAGAAATGCCTCGTGGTCAATAAAACCTTACACTGACCCCCGCGCTTCTTCAGCCAGCAACATTCGGTCCCTCTGCTTTTCTCACTCGTATCCCTTCACGATTTTCAAAGCGTGACTAGCAAGGAAGTCGCACTTGGGATGCTTAATTTCATTTTTAATGTGGCCTCTGTGGGTCAGTGCCCCAGGGAGCTGCTGCTGCTGCGGGGAAGAACTCGGCGCTGGGGCCAGCTGTGCTTCTGTATCAGTCGCACCGGTACCATGTAGCAGAGAAAAATCACTAATTTGACTCTAATTGTGGCAGCTGCATTCAGTGAAGTGTCCAAATTAGAAGCGACCTATAAGAGACTGGATGACTTGTCAAAGGAACGCGCTCTGGGGAATTTTCTACACAATGGAATATTCTGGGAGCGAGCTTTCCAAACAAACAGGAGATTAGGTATGAATAAAACCCATGAGTGATGCATGTAACCATGAATGAACTTCCCGAATGTAGTACCGTGCCCTTTGACAGAAAATACTTCTCCACGGTCTCAAAATGTTTTGAGTTTCAAGGCCCAGTAAAACTGGCTGAAGGAGGAGAGAAACAATGTGTTAAAGTGGAGTTTTAAAAGGCAAAGGTAAAAATACCCTGCAGACTAAAGCTATAGCTCTGCATGCACTGAAACCAAAAAGGTAACTTCTTAATTGTGGGCAAATACTACAGAAAGCTGCACTGAACTGAAGCTAAACTGAATTTCCCAAGGGCACCTACAAGAACCTGAAAGCAGCACCTCCAGCAGAAAGCTGATGGCAGGAAAACCCACCCGTGATGAACTTCTCCCCCATCATGTGCCCCTGGTACCCCTGCAGCATAGGCTGTCAAACCAAAAAGCATTACCTCATCGGGAGATGGGAATCCAGGAATTCCAGCCAGTTTGCTAGTCTACCTGGTGGCTTTGTCAGCCAAATGCTGGATTTATTTACAAGTGACATCTAGAATCTAGTGTTGTGCCATACGGACCTCACCGACAGAAGGATTTACTGACAAAGCTGTGCTGGAATCAATGAAAAGCACCTCATAAAAAACAAAACAAGAATATCCACGCATGTTTTTAGATGGAAATTTTTCTTTCAGTTCATTTTTTAGTCAAAACGTCAGCTTCACAGAAGTTTCACTTTTTTTCCATGTGTTCAAGAAAGTAGATTTGTGGAGATTTCAGCATTTGGATTTTTTTCTATTTCAGTATAGCCTGCACAATAATAATAACCTGACGCTTGCTTCACTGACTGCCTAAAATACTTGCAGAAGAAAATGAATTTAAAATGACTGAAGCCTCTCTCACCTTCCAAATAAAAAAAATTAAAAAACCCAACTTTTAAATTTTTTGAGTGAATCAGACTCTGACAAGGTTTGGAATATGAATGACGTGGGTCTGGGTTATAGGAGATTTGCTGAAGAAAGATTTAAATAGAACATTCAATTTGTGGCTTAGTACAGCAGCAGTGTGGCATTTTTTGCTAACTCCCCAAAATACGACTGAATTCTCCAGCTCCTAAACATAAATTCCACCCTTAAGCAGGTCATTAAGGTTAGCTTTATATAAAGCAGCCCATAATGTAAGGACAGCTGTATGACATTCTCACAGACTGAGAAAATATGGTCTAGATGAAATCCTCATAAAAGGACACTTTTCTGCCTGAAAAAAAGCTCACTTGAAGACTTCTTAAAAATGGGGTTTGGTCAAACTGAAATGCTTCTCCAAAAAGAACTCTATGTCATTCCACCCAAGGCCCAGCTCAGTCTTTCCCAGTGCCTGATGGAACAGAAAGAACAAGAATCATGGATATTCCAGAGGAAGGACCAGAACTGGGCAATCCTGGGAATTTCAAGGAATAGCCCAAATTCAATCCTATGAAATTCAACAGATACAAGCACGCTTGGGCAAAAAATATCAAGTACACCAATAGGCAGAACCAGGAACAACAGCAGATTATGAACAAATAGGGACCAAAAAGATGATGGTTTAGTGGTTTTTGATAGGGCTAGAAGTAAGCTTGGACTTGATGGTCTTGGAGGTCTCTTCCATTTGAAAGTATTCTATGATGTCACACATATGCATCCAGAATTAAGCCGTCTGGAGTGCTTACTTAGTGCTGACACAGATGGAACACCATGTCTGCTGTTGCCCAAATCAGAGTGAGACAGTGACAGGCAGATTAGGGAAAGCCCAGAAGACAGGAGAAAAACTGGTCTGATCAGGTGTCTGGAAACAGCGTTATGAGGAAAAAACTTACATTGCTTCAATATGGACTATGGACAAGAAAGGGACACGTAAATAGGAATGTACATATGAAGACAGTTGTTAATGAAGACGATAGGGAGAGCATTTTACTAAATTCTCTAGGCCTGTTGCGATGGTAGTAATATATTAAGCATACAAATAATAACTGGAGTGTGGGTACTCAGCCACTATGGGGTTGTTAGTACTTACAGCATATTACTTAGCTACTAGACTAGTTAACGACCCAAACACAGAAATCTGGGGCTCTGAAAGAGTTTTATGTTTCTCCCCATGTTCTTCATAATATTACATAAATAGGTCCTTGGTTTTCTGAGGTTAGGACTAACCATCAGCATTCTGGATGTGCTGGAACGTGTCCAGAGAAGGGCCACCAGGATGCTCAGAGGGCTGGAGCACCTCTGCTATGGGGACAGCCTGAGAGAGTTGGGGTTGTTCAGTCTGGAGAAGAGAAGGCTCCAGGGAGACCTTATTGTGGCCTCCAGGATCTGAAGGGGGCTACAAGAAAGCTGGGGAGGGGATGTTTAGGATGTCAGGTAGAGGTAGGACTAGAGGGAATGGGTCAGAACTAGAGGTGGGTAGATTCAGGTTAGACATTAGGAAGAATTTCTTCCCCATGAGGGTGGTGAGACACTGGCACAGGTTGCCCAGAGAGGTGGGGGAAGCTCCATCCCTGGAAGTGTTTAAGCCCAGGCTGGCTGGGGCTGTGAGCACCCTGTTCTAGTGGGAGGGGTCCCTGCCCATGGCAGGGGGGTTGGCACTGGGTGAGCTTTAAGGTCCCTTCCAACCCTGACAATCCTATGAGTCACACTAGGAAGATGTGCGTACCTACAAGGTGAAGGTGCTGAGCGAGCAGAGATTGGCCCGTGAACAAACACTATATTCAGACACAGCTTGGGTTGTTGAAGGAGAAAACCATATTTCTGTTTGTCTTATATAGAAGGTTCAGCATGTAGTAGAGCATCACCACCTGGCTCTCCTTCTGGGGCAGGTCTCCATCACGTCATTGTGCACATTCCTGCCAACTGCATAACTCAAGCCCTGCAGCAAAGGTGGCATGACTCAGGGAAAATTGGCTTCAAAATGTTTCTGTAACCTTTCTGTTCAAGCCCGGACAGGCTTCAGTCACATGCTGTCTCAGCTAACCTCTGCCTCATAGCAGAGGACAAGATAATTTTGCAGCTTCTGGTGAAGATCTTGAGATACATCCTCCAGCTGCATCTTCAGAAAAAGACCCATGGCTGCAGTCCCTCTCAGGAGGGAGGCTGGCTGGGTCATGTTGAATGGGGCACCTCACAGACAACAAAAGGATAAGAGGATCTCCTGTGCTTGAAGAAGAGACTGGAGCTTTTATTCCCATTTTAACGTGCTTCATTAAAAAAGGCTGATTACTTCTGGAGTGTGGTCCTACCTCCCTTGGGACTAATACGTCATGAGAACAAAACTCATGCTCACTGTGACACTCTGCTAGCAGCAAAGACGTCTGGCTTTTTTGTGTACCTTGTTGTCCCAACGGGAGAACAGCTTGTGCAACAAGTGCTAAAAATGCAAGCTGTTTAAATCTAAGAGGAGGTGCTTCTTTGGACTGAATAATGGTGAAAACAATGGACGTGTGAGAAAGATCTCTTGAAGTTGACTCTTCGGAACAGTTGCAAAATCATAGAATTACAGAATGGTTTGGGTCAGAAGGAACCTTAAAGATCAACCAGTTCCAACCCCCCCCTGCCACGGGCTCCCACTAGAGCAGGTTGCTCACAGCCCCATCCATCCTGGGCTTAAACACCTCCAGGGATGGAGCATCAACAGCTTCTCTGGGCAACCTGTTCCACCATCTCAACACCCTGAAAGTAAAGAATTTCTTCCTTATATATCCTTATATATATTTAGGTTAGAACCTAAATCTACCTTCTTTCAGTTTAAAGCCATTATCCCTTGTCCTGTCGCTACATGCCCTTGTAAAAATGTCCCTCTCCATCTTTCTTCTAAGCCCCTCTAGGTACTGGATGGCTGTTATGATATGCTCCCAGGTTTGAAAAAAGGCTGCATTTTGCTCACATACTGAAATGATTTCAGCTTCCCCATGCCTGAACAAAAGGCAGAGATTTTTTTCCATTTGCAGTGATGTCATTAGAATATAATTTTTAGGAAAAATACAAAAAATAATAGAAATAAGCAGCATGTAATTTAGAGAGAAATTCAGAAACTGATAGGCATACTTTTAGCTTGACACTTTCAAAGCTTCAGCTACACGTATTTTTTCCAAACACAACTGGCTATTTTGCTGGTTTAATTACATATATAATTATAAAGCATGGGTGTGAGTTTAGTCCCCATTACATTCGCTGAGTTTAGTACAGTCCAGTCGTTTTTTCATGCTGCAACATTCCTTCAGACCTCCCTGGACTGAAACATAATCTTCTTGGAAGCTTTTTCCCTGCCATGTAACCACACACCATTCAATCACTTTAGACTACTATCTACTTCTCACCCTCTTCAGCAAGTCTAATGGATGACCCTTGTCCCAAGTTCATTCGTTCCATCTTCATGTCTTCATATTCACATAACAGTAAGTCGTGTTTCAGTTCTAGTACATCTACTGAGACTTACAGGAAAACCTAAGGCCAAGATTTTCTCTCATGATACATCTTGATAGACCAAAAATAGACTTTTCCTTATATAGCTTAAATCTTTGGAACCTTACGTTAACTCAAATACATGTAAAGTACACGACTTCTATCACAACAAATCAATGAGTAAGAGCTACAAGGAGAAGACAAAACGCAACGTGGAGAAAGGAAAACAAGACTTGCATCACTTAAACATTCATATTATACATGAAAAATAGATCAGATGTACCTCAGTTTACACGGCCTGATAATTTTAAAGGACAGGAGGGTGACGTGGATGAAAGTTTTGGGAAAGTGAAGAAACCCAGAGACAAAGTCTTTTCATTGAACAGCATCTGGAACTAGTAATTAGAGAATACTGCTGCATGACTACGTCTACCCTAGCAAGTACTTCTCTATTTATTTATTTTTAACTCCATTCCTTCCTTTTGGAAGCAGGCAGAGGAAAAAAGAAAGGCGGGCAATGAAGATGAATGGGGCTATCACCAGAATCCTGAGAGAGCTCTGAAAAGGGAAAAAAAAAAAAAAAAAAAAAAAATCACAACATCTGCTGTTTGTGAAAGTGGCTGAGCTCAACAGCATTTCCCAAAGCTAGGGAGGAAAGATCAAGATTTATGTAAGAGCAAAGATGTGCTTTGAAGCTTTCTTGCTTTCTACCATTTACTTTGCTGACCCTTAAGCAAGGAGATAAATAATGCTCTGTTGTGAATAAATCACTTCTGACTTGCTTTAAGTTACTCACAGGTATGGAAAACAGGACCAAGATAGTTGAAGTGGAGCACTGAGGCATACACCAGAATTGAAGTCCTTCAAGTCATATAAAAAACTTATTTTATTCTTTGTTTTTTACCCAAAGTGACCAAAGCACTTCTAAAATACAATTAAAACAGCCTTCTTAAAAGACATAAGCAGTAACAGTAATAAAAAATACTGTTCTCTTTGCACTTCTCATTGTCATTTAACACACATCGGTGGAAGGATGGCTGCTATTAGCATCACAGGAGAAACCCATCTAGAGTTGACAGCACCTAGCCTCAATCCATTGGTCGGTAGCCCCTTCACAGCCAATATAGAAATACAGGATTCAGAAACATGTATTAAGCACATGGGTTGCCCACACAGTGCATAATACAAGGCAAAACATCTCAGCACGGCGATCCAGAAATCCAACACGTTTCAGTGCCCAGAGGTTGCTCACCAGGAACGTTCAGCACAGAGATGTCTATGACATCCCATTTCTTCCCCAAGCTAAAGCAGCTGACTCAGTGCTGCAGACAAACAATCTCAGGCCACTGAAGACAGAAAGCCTCATTCCCTGCCTACAAAGAACTGCCCTGCCTCCAAAGCCAACCCAAGAAACCCCTCCTTTTTCAAATAAGGGAGTAGTTTAAATTATATTTTTAAACACAGATGTGTTTTATATGCAGCAGAGTCCAGTTTGTAAGGTAACATCTTCACGATTAGAATCACACTCAGACATGGGAGATGTCCACTTTTCTCCTTCCAGCATGAGGCATTCCCAAGCTAAGAGTGTGCTGCAACCATCACATTAAAAGGGGTTGGAAATTCCTCTTCTTATCGAGCCCGAGGCTACTGGATGAATCCACAGAGACTTCACAACACCAAGGGAGAAGACCCCAGGACTGCCTGCTCCCAGCTCAAAATACATGAAGGTATCCCCATTATGATCTCTGATGGGTCCGTTTAAGAGTGCCCACCCTGTCTCTTCATGTGAAGGGCCTGAATCCATTATTAATTAATTCAACAGTTATCCTAGTGTATTAATAGCGTGTGGTGGAAGTACCACCGATACATTACCGTGTTGCAACCTTCCTTCAGCTCTTCTTTAAAACCTTTTGAAAAGTACTCTTGTCATAATCAGTCATTAAAATGCTCTTATTAGCAGAAGACCTGCTGCTGATGTTTGTTCTCTGCAACTGGAAAAGCATTAGAGGCTGGACTCTCTTGAACACAACACTTTTGAGCGGCGCCAGCGTTAAAATTGATCTTTAACTCTGTCAGTGCTCAGTGTAAAAAGAAACAACTTCAGAGACAAATTTTCCTGTAACTCCTATCGGTGCCTCGAAGTGACGTAGGCTGTAATGGTTCCCACAGTTATCTTCTGTCTGTAGACAACGAGGACTGAGCAAAGTAGTGCAGACTTGGGCAAGGATAAGGATAAGCTCTCGGGAGCTGCTACTGCAGCTCCTCTTCCCCATTCCCACTCACGCTTTCTATGGCTGAAGCCAAGCACTGGAATTGGGTAACCTCACCCACCTGCTGAATTGAATTTGCAGACACAAATTGAATATTCCTCCCACTACTTGTGGAAAAATGCTTTTAAACTAAACTAACTAACTAAGAGGCTTATCACATATACTCCCAACACACAAGAGCCCGCGATAATCAAGTCTTTTAGGAGACACTTGATCGTCTTTTACCACCCCTGTAAATGACACTTCAATACTGAATAGCCCAACTCCCCAAAAGGCAGAATATTTTCAGACCTCTCTCGTTCAGATTTGGGTTTACTGACATCTACTGGCTGCTCTGCCTCATACCTTCAGTTGCCAGTGGCATTAGAGAGGAGGGTCACTTCTGCACTGCTGTAACTCCAGCGACTTTAACAGCAGCAGCCACCTAAGGGGAAACTGGTCCTTCCCATCCCTATGGACAACACAGAAAATCTTACTCACATCTGCTACTTCTAAAAATTCTCTTTCTAAAAGTATGATTCATTATTAAGCTACCTACTAATATACCTCAAGTAAAAGGACAGATTGGAAAACAGCTGCTAAATTCAGCCTTCCCTAAGTACTTTCCTTCTTTGTGAAGTCCAACCAGAACCCAAGGAGAATCCTCCTTTAACCAGGCAACACGTTACACCAAGAAATGCTGCTTGTCGAATACAGTTTATAAGATGATTTGTTGGACAACAAGAGTGACTTGGATGATGCTTCTCTCGCAGTGTATTTTGCCAACTGATACAGAAACAGATCATTCAGTATAATGAGATGATTCACTAGCACCCATTAACTATTTAAGAAAGAATACTTTCCCCCAGCTAGTACAAAAAAAAAGTAGGCAAGCATAGAATTCCCCAGTATAGACTGAAAAACAGCAGATGTCACATTTACTCAACGGGATAGATGTCAACGGGAATTTTTCCAACTGAAATCTCAATAGTTTTGTCACCTCACCTGAAAGACAGTGATTTTAGGGAAGATTCATTGTGCCTCAGCATTGGTTAAATGTAGTCTGGAAAACACCACTATAAATAAAATAAAATAAAATAAAATAAAATAAAATAAAATAAAGCTCTCTGAAATACTGTCTGAAAGGAGAGGAAATCAGGATTGGCTCTGTGAGTACACAGCCAATCAACACAAGTGGCCAAATTCAAATCACCTTTAAAAAAGTCAGAAACACAGATTTTCTTTATATATATATATATAAAATAAAGTTATACGTTCTGCTAGGACTTAATAACTCAGAGTTAATCTTCCAGAGAAATATTCAGAAGCTTAGCATTTTATTTAATACTAAATTAGCTAAAGCATTCACAAGAACATTTCACAGGAAGCAGTTTCTCTCCAGGATGGATTTGAGAAGAGCCAATAGGTGACCTAGTCTGACTTCAGCATGTTTTCTCACCAAAAGAGACCGCTCTGCTGAAATCAGCTACTGATTTCTGATGCCATCAAAAGCAGAGCAAGTGGCAAGGATCGGAACGAAGTGACATTCTCCCATTAGCAATGAGGAAAGAATTTCTATTTCCTGAAATTTCAGTTTTTCCTTTCTTTTCTGAACACTGAAATCTTTCAATAAAAGCATCATAGACGTTACAAGTATTTACCCCCATCGCTGTTTTTAACTAGGTAGCTTTTAATATACAGAGTATTGGATAGGTGTCTGCTTTAAATTGATTTGTTCTTTCACAAGGTTCATTCTGCAATGGAAGAATTTTAGATACCTGGATTATTTAGGTCAAATTTGCTAAATTGTAGAGAGGAAGAGCCAGAAAGAGCTACTGATCTCTTGTGGATGAACAGATGAAATAGAATAATCATTGCTGAAAAGCGATGCAAAAGAAATATGCATCAAACTGAAGGCAAAACATGGAATTTCAGGCAAAACGTATCCCAGGAGCCCAGAAGCAATGAAAAATATCCGAGTAGACAACCAAGAGTTGGACAGTTCACTATAAAAAGCAGCTCAACCTCAGTTCATACATTCATGGAATAGAGATTAATCAGAAAAAGTCAAATTAATATTCTAATAAACTAAGAAGTATGTATATAGGCTTATCTACATTCTGTACCACATGCTGAGAAAGGGTTTCCAAAATTCTGTTATCACCCTTCTCTGAACACACACAAAAGACGTTTTACAGCGTCAGACAATATGGAATGCCAGAAAAATCTCATGGTGTTGCATTGCCAAATAATATTCCTTTTGTTCCGTTCCGTTAGGTGCTACCCGAGATGACAAGGGCAAATTAGGAAGCTTAGTAGTACCACAGATAAATGCTCCCTTTAAATATGGAAATGTATTCTACAGCTCCCAAAATAAATTCTCAGATGAACACACATCACCCTGTGAAGTTTAATTAGTGTTTGTGGGTTTTTTTTAAAACAACAGCCTTTTTGGAACTGTCTATAGAAGTTTCAGTTGGCCACTGGAATGTTCAAGGTCTCATTCTCCCTCTGTGAAAAAAAAGACACACTGCTTTCTGAAAACTTCACTCGTCGCATCCTTTAGCATGAATCATGGAATTGTCAGGGTTGGAGGGGACCTTAAAGCTCATCCAGTTCCAACCCCCCTGCCATGGGCAGGGACCCCTCCCACTAGAGCAGGGTGCTCACAGCCCCAGCCAGCCTGGGCTTAAACACTTCCAGGGATGGGGCTTCCACCACCTCTCTGGGCAACCTGTTCTAGTGTCTCACCACCCTCCTGGGGAAGAACTTCTTCCTCATGTCCAACCTGAATCTACCCACCTCTAGTTCTGATCCATTCCCTCTAGTCCCATCACTGCCTGACAGTCTAAAAAGTCCCTCCCCAGCTTGCTTGTAGCCCCCTTCAGATACTGGAAGGAGACTATGAACTAATTACAAACCAACACATTTTTGTGAGTAAAATACCCAAAATATATTGCCACAAGACCTGAAAGAGGGCTAATCCACTAACCTAAATGGAGTATCAAGCACCTTGTATTTTGGCCTGAATTTTGTTTATGAGTAACTTCAATTCTGTCATCTAATCCTTTAGCCATATTGCTAAAACTCAATTGCTGTCTGGTATATAATTCAAGTTTTATCTTGAAGGACACAATGCCGAGATAAAAATGTCATTGTTAGAATGACAAACATTGATGGCTCTTTATTGTGGAAGAGAAACAAGCACCTCTGGATGGACTGCAGTCGTTCTTCAGGAGGTTCTTATGGTTCCCGTATGCGAGAGAAGCACAACATAGAACCATAAAGCATGGCAGGTCGGTTACGAGCAGCAAAGCATTTGTATTTTAATGTGCAAGAAGCATATTTTTAGCGCTGTGACCAATGCATGACTATAAACATGAGAAAAGAGATGGCTATGAAGAAACCCTGCTCAAAATAGTAATTTTCTGTTTTCTTCTTTTCTAAAAACTGTCCTGAAGCCTTCCTCCAAAACAAGATGGTAAAGCAGAGAGGCTGCATACCTTGAAAATCACAAGCACTATGAAGAGCTATTTAAGAAAGAAGCAAAAGCATTCTAAAAATCAAAGGCCATTGCTAGTAACCCAGTGCTCTAAGTTTCCAGCATCTGAGAACCCAGCCAAAACAGCTCCTGAGTTTCAACCAGGAATCAGCAAGCAGCTCCAGCAGATCAGGAGGCATACAGGTAACACACTGCTTAAAGAAACACTATGGAAGCCCAAACATCACAAGGTAAAGTGAAAATGCAGTGCAGTAGATGGATATATCAAGATAATCCTAAAGGAACTTTGTGGGATCCCAGAAGAAGGGCAACGGTACGAACCTGGCCAACTACACCGGTTAAAATGAGAGGAGGGCTGCTGTGAGTGCCTAGTACAGCCTCTTCTCTAAAGAGTTACTGCAGAAACAACTATTTCAAGACCCAGACTGTCTTTGTGCATTACTTTTCCTTGTAAACAGAGGAAGCATGTTTTGGGGGTTTTTTAAGCAGAAGCAGCTATTCCAGGGACAATATATACTTTAAGAATTTTATGTCACCGTAAATAAAGGTAGCAAAATTAATTCTTTTTAGCCTATTTTAGCCTTTTTCAAAGATAGAGATATACAGATCACATCAGATAATAGTGAGAGGAAAATGGGAATGATGCCTGGCTGTTATGGAAACAGGATGCTCAGTTTCCCACCAGTGCAAGGATCTTTGCCCATGTAGCAATCTGAACAGCTCAGGATACAGTAAGACCAAGTAGCAACAGCCTACCACAGATTTCTTGGCACAGGTTGCCTCCTGGAATTGTTACACAAATTACATGCAAAATTACAGATTATTTTGCTTCCTCACCAATTACACCAACATCCCTATGCTTCACTGTTGTTATTTATTAACATACACAACCTTGCTCTAGAGCCTTTTATTGGTAAATCTCAAAGCACTTTTCTGAGACTGGTATTTAGTTAACTTTATTTTTGGGACAGTGAAGCACAAGATAAAGGGATTTTTTTTGGTTTCTCTAGCAAGATACAGAAGGGGTAAAGAAAGAAAGAGGGGTGACTAAGGAAGTGCAGTATTAAAGGCACTGAGTAGCAAGTTGTTTAATTTCAATGTCCAAATCATCCCCTTTTCACCATCCCTAATGGAAACCCTCTTAGACCTCCTGAAAGAGCAACGAAAGCCTTGTCAAATTTCTACCTAAAAACATGCAGTGTCTTCTAGAAGGGTCCTGCTTTACTTAGACAATAGTAGGAAAGACAATGTCTAACCTTTTAGCAGTAAACACAACAGATTTACAACTGAGCAACAATAATCTAAGACGAATTTGTTACCATGGTTTGTTTTTAGTGAGCCATACAGAACTGTATGGGAGACCTACAGTATTTCATCACTCACATGAACTCTAGCATGTCTCTCATGCTTAGAATCCTATAATATTTCAAAAGATGCCTCTTGCCCATGTTTATTGTTTCTTAGTGGTCACAGATGAAGAATATCTTAGTCATAGAGGCAGCTTCTATTGTCAGTCCTGTAAATAAAGGCTGGAGTTTGAAAAGCAAGCTGTGCTTCTTGTCATTCATCAGCAAGATTTTGACATTCACAACTTCATTAATAACTTTGCTGGTGACACAAGACAGACCAATGTCATTCTTATCCTGCGAAGCATCATCACTATCAGCATCACTGAATGGGTAAAAGGTTTCCAAAACAATGACTCTTCTTATTAAAAGGAAGGAGCTGCAGCTCTTAATTCTGCCTAAACACCCAGAGCAGACTGATGAAGAAAAGATCATTTTTAAAAGCACAAAAAAAAGCCACCACCACCAGCAGTCTAAGCCCCATTTCAGAAATAAAAGACACTATTTAATCTTGTCCCTGTTGCAAACAGTGCCCACTAACTCCCATCACAGGTTTTTTGTGACATTATTAAAGACAGCTTCCACCACAAGGAGTTTATAATCTAATGTATCACAGAATCACAGCATGGCCGGGATTGGAAGGGACCTTGAAAGATCATCGAGTCCAACCCCTCTGCCAGAGCAGGGTCACCCAGATCAGGTCCCACAGGAACAGATCCAGGTGGGTTCTGAGTATCTCCAGAGAAGGAGACTCCACAGCCTCCCTGAGAAAAGTAGATAAAATGAATGAAAATAACGTGGACCAAAGAATCCTATGAAGAAAAGCTATTGTTTTAACTAAAAATAATACAATAAATGTTTCTCATATCTGTTTTAGATGTATAATGAAGTAACGGTCTGACAACCAAATTAAAACGAAATTGTCTTCAGAAAATTGAAGGAAAAGGAGAAGTTGTGGGTTTTTTCAGTGCAATGTAACTACAGTACATTACAGCAAAAGATTTAGCTTTATTCTTTGATGCTAACCGATTGCCATTAGGAACAGGTGACCCAACACCCTTATTGTATTGCTTTCTTAGCATACAATCTATAGGCAAGAACCTAAACAAGTCATGAATGTCTTCAGGTTACCTACACTCAGGCATACGCAAGACTGCTAAAAATAACAACAGTGAGATCGTTAGAACACATACCATTTTTAAAAGGGTAGTAGCACATTGGATTGCCTTCACAAACGAGAATGGCACGTGGATTTGCACAACTACAGCATTCTCTCTGTCAAATAGATGTTAAACCCTATCTGAATGTACTTACCTCGCCTGGAGGCTTTTATAATCTTTTTGTTTGTTTATTTTTCAGATATTACGTTGGATCATTTAATTTAATTCCAAACACAACAGAGAAAATACAATGCCATGACATCCCTAATATCTGAATTTAGCACAGATGCATTCTGAGATTAGATTGCCACGATTTTCAACTTCTAAGAAAGCAAGGGGACACTCTGCTCTTGGATGTGCAATTGCTTCTCCTAATGATCTCCAAAGGCATGAAAAACTGAATCAGTGGGAGCTACATGAGTAAAGAAATAAAGTATACCTACGTGGAACCTCTCCACCTCCCAAATCGCTCATGAAGTGCAAGAATACTCAGAGCTAACTTTTCAGAGAGGACTAAGTGAAGCTACAGTGAGAGGAGACTTCAGCAGGAAAGGAATCCATGCTGGACACCAAACTTCAATACAAATTCTCCTGAAAAAAAATGGCCATTTCTCCTGTGTCTAGTGGAGGGTGAACTTCTCTACAAACTCAGCCTCTTCCGTGCCTGCAGAGTTCTTCTCGGTGTTTTAAGCAGGGTAACTGGAGGTAAGCACTTGGCTCTGCAGCATGTCATGCTCATTGAATGAGACTGTGGAGCTGCTCCAGGGTGAACTCACTGACTGAACTAAATATTTGGGATCAACTGAGAGTAACATATTTCCATGTGAAACACAGCCAGAGCAAACCTGCCAAGTCTTACACAACCTGCATTCAGCTTGAGACTCACTTCTATTTGTTCAGTCTCCTGTTACAGAATCACACAGCACGGTAGGGACTGGAAGGGTCCTCTAAAGATCATCCAGTCCAACCCCCCTGCCAGAGCAGGGTCACCCAGGAACAGATCCAGGTGGGTCTTGAAAGTCTCCAAAGGACTCCACAAGCTCTCTGGGCAGCCTGGGCCAGGCTCTGCCACCCTCATCGTGAAAAAGTTTTTCCTTATGCTTACCCAAAACCTCCTCTGCTCCAGCTTGTACCCACTGCCCCTTATCCTATCACTGGATGTCACTGAGAAGAGCTCCACTATGGTACCAGCCATCAAGGGGCACATCTGCCTCAGCATCACACTAAGTATGACTCCCTGACTCCAGCCTCCTATGTAGTACTAATGCCCACTTCTCCCCTGGCTCATCAAAGGCCCCAACACACCAGACACAACTCTTCAGTGAACTTCATAGGCTGTGTTTTCCAAAGCTGCATGCACGTGGCAGACAGGCCAGGGGAGAGGTGTGATTATGTGCTGAAGTGCAGCAGAGTGCAAACTGGCAGGGCTCTGTGCTCAAAGAAACCCCAGGAGAACCCAGATTTTCTTCTGCCACAGCCTACCATCATGACCCCTCTCCATCAGGTGCCGCCATGCGCACGAACCATGCGCAAGCACAGCCAGGCAAGCATCGCCACGTACACGAGGTCTTGCATGTTGAATGAGAAATAAATGGAGATCTCTGCTCAAAGTCAGAACTCCATTTACAAAGCAAAATCAAAATGATGGAACCATAGAATAACATCAGTAGGAAAGGCCTAAAGGCAGGCATCTGGTTCTACATGGGCCCAACGCAGATCACATTGCTCAGGCTCTTGTCCTGTCACATTTCAAACAT
This sequence comes from Todiramphus chloris collaris, assembly GCA_025345505.1. NCBI lineage: Eukaryota > Metazoa > Chordata > Aves > Coraciiformes > Alcedinidae > Todiramphus > Todiramphus chloris. Next base: position 1,915,507 of record JANVCC010000261.1, read on the forward strand.
CTGCAAGAATGGAGATCCCACGAGTTCTGTCTAACCTGCCCTCATGTTTGACCACCCTTAAGGTGACAAGCTTGTCCCTTATGCCTGGCTGCAACTTGTGACCATTGTTTCTTTCAATGCACAGCTCTGAGCCTGTCCTCTACCATCAGGTAACTGAAGACAGGAATTAGATTCTTTTCTCTTCATGCCCCTGCACCCAAACACAGACATAAACCAAAACTGCTATAACTGCCGGTCCTATTTCTAAACGGCCTCTATGATACAACCAAAGATAGAGCACAACAGAAGCAAAAATGTTTCACCAGTGCAAAGTCAGCTGGAGCAACTGTGCTTTTCTCATCGCATACTGAGGCCGCACGATGCACATTTGTGCTCATATTGGCACTACAGTTGTTCCTGGGGGATGTTGAGATTTTTGGTAATCTCTCCGAATTATTTCCGACTGACCTGCAGAAGAACTTGTCTCTTCTTCCTCAACACCCACAGAATCACAGAAAAGAAAACAAAACTGCCAGTAGTGGAATGGAATTAGCTGGTGTCTGCTCTACCAGGCTGTTACGCTAACAAGCGACAAACCATCCTACCTCAAGTTTCAGCCTGTACTTCCTGATGTGCTTATTAACTCAAATTAAGAACGAGACACGGCATTCAGCTTGGGGTTTTTACGTAAGGACGTAAACTTGCACGTCAATAGTCCCAGATTTTGTTTTGAAGAAAAGCAAACACCACCTGCAAAGGAAAAGAAAGGCTCCAAAATTAATCTGAAAGGCTGTGCAGACAAATGGTACTTTGTAGTTTTCTCTCTGTAAATGGTCAGGGATAAGATCTGACTCTTAGAATAGATTTTCAGACTGAACTCGGAATTTCCTAGTTTGGTCCAAGCAGTTAATTTAGAACCCCCCAGTGACTACAATGTAATCTGCAGATTTCATTTTACAAGCTATTACACAGATTGAAAGCTATAATAATTTTTCTTCGTAATATGTAGGCTGCTAGTAAGTAGATTTTTTTTTTTATTAGTTATGCAGAACTGGAGAAGTGGGTGCTAAAAGACAGTTTTAAACATTCCTGATAAAAAGCCACTAAATCACGCGTGCTCAGTACACTTGTATGGGAAGGAGGAGCTCACAGGAGCTCTACCACAATGTACATCACAACTTAATACTACCAGAGTGGGCACATATAGTGCGTCCCAGGATTTAAGCCACACCCCCAACAGATATAATATCATTTGTTTGATTCTAATAGGGAAGTTGGCACAGGTAATTTCCAGATGAATTTTCTAGCCAACACAAATTTCAGCGCAGACCTGCAGTAATTTACCTGGCACTGTGCAGAACAGCCGCTATCCAGCGAGGGTTCAGACTTTTATCTTGTTCCACAGTCCACTCAGCTGGGTCACAAGTGCAAGCCAGAGCATCTGACAGAAAACCCTACAGGGTGCTAAGGCTCTGCCCCAAAGAGACAGTAGAGAAAATATATTCCAGAAGGGTCACAAGAGAAGAGAAAGAAGATAAGGAAACAATCGTCTATATAAACTGAATGTTTAAATCTTCTTCCTCCTGGAAATGTAGAATGACAGCTCGGGTGAATGGCTCTCACATGATGCTGTCACCCTTCATTCTGCAGCTCCAGCTGAATGACGTCTAACAGAAACCTCTCTTCACCTCACCTTCAGGGATTAAATTTTTGGAGCATACTTAGGTAACTTATATTAGACGAATGTTAAAGGCATCTCAAATCTGTAATGCAAGGAATATTCTGACCAGTGCCTCACGGTTCATTCCTGTATAATGCTGATGCACTGCAGTGCACAGTAGTAACTATCAGCTTGTAAAACCTCATTACATCACAGAATCACAGCATCCTAGGGGTTGGAAGGGACCTCCGAAGATTATCAAGTCCAACCCCTAAATCAGTATCAGTATGCAATAAATCAGTGTGCTTTCTTACTAGTGAGAAAATGTAGAAATTAATGCATTTTATCCGATACATCATCATTCACAGCACTATCTATGTATAGCCCAGTCCTAGTGTGTCTAACCACCATTAAACAGCTTTCCCAGCACATTTTCAGGACTGGGGTTCTATAGGGCAAGCTCTTTGGCAAAGGAATTTATCATAGGTGTAGTGTTATGTAAAGTAACGTAGCTGCTATTGCTTGCTTGGAGTTCTATCCATTTAAAAAGTAAGTTTGCTTCCATATTGCCTTGCACCATATTAAAAAAAAAAAAAAGAAACCAAGGAAAAAACCCAACAAAAGCAGAAGCAAACCCTACAGATCATACCCACTCAATGTGTGCTAAGTCAGCTTCTCGTTCTGCATCACGATCACATCAGACTGACGCGCTAGTCAAAGTTACTCAGACAGACAGCAGGAAAGGCAAAGCAGAACACCACACGGCCACATAGAGATAACAAACTAAAGCTAAATTAGAGTCTCTGCACTCTAATTGCATTAGCATGACCCTATGATAGCCTAACAAACTTAGAGCTGGTACAGCTGTGATTCTTCTAGTACCTGGGCAATCCTCTACATATGCTACATGGCAGTTCTTGACCTGGAGGGTTCATGGTCTGAAAAAACAAACCTGTAACTGGAAAACAGGAAGAGAAGAAGAGCAAAACCCTAGTATTCCTCAAGCCCACGAAGCCTGCCATGAGCACATCAGCATGTGCTAGACCATCAAGGGGAACAACGGGAATGAAACGACCAGGATAATAGCAGGGACAGGTCTGGCTAAGCTCACACTATTGTGTTTTTGTTGGGATTTGTGATGACTTTCTATATTGCTTCCTAGGCCAAGGACACTGATGAAGACTAAAGTGATGGTGAGAGTATTAAAAAGTAACTGAAGCTAGTTGCTACTCGGCAGTATTACCACATGGTTCCAACAAGTTGTCTCTGTGCCCTAGGTATAACTATTCTGCAAACATACCACAGGTATTTATTTCCGTACTATTCAGATTCTTTGATAGAAACATCACTTTTTGAACAACTTTTTAGCACAATTACAAGTAGAAGGTGATCAGACAATCCTTCCGAAGGCCAGACAAGCCACAGCCAGCATCTTAGGGAGGAGGACAGCTAGACTCAGTGGCAGGAGTGCAAAGGTATCAGTTGCCTGATCTAAGTTAAGTGTAGCTCAGCAAGTTTTACTTGATCTCAGGAATGTCTAAATACTGCAATTAAAGTTTCTAAAGCAACAACAAACACTCAAGTCCCTCTGCTGATTGCGCCTGAGTGTTTGCTACAGGTAAAGGTACACTGCTGTAGAAAATACTTGTTAGAGTGGATCCTGGCATCCACACATCAGAAAGAAGTTTTGTTTGTTTGCTTGCTTCTGCAGAAGTACTTCTATGTGTTTTGCAGCTATTCTGGTACTGAGATTACTCCCTCATAATAAAATTGATGGATTATTTAGAAATTAAGGACATTAATGGTGGCTGGAGGAAAAAAAAATAAATAAAAGCTTTGCATAGGTCTTGCTTAAAATTTTACAGCCCTAGAAAAAAAATTTAACAATAAAAAATACCAGAATTGTTAAAATCTTCCAAAAGAAGGTTCTCCAAAAATCTAGATGTAGAGGAATGATGCACCAAGTGCACACAAAAGGTCTTTTTCCAGATGGTAGCATGTGAGTGAAACCCTAATTTATCACTTCTGTTCATACTTAGCATGCTACGCAGCATTACATTTCTCAAACTCAGAACATCACTGTAAATTATTAAGACAGCTCTCCAGGTAAGTCCGTTATTGCACCTGGACACAACTGTATGTGACAAGGGAGGATGGCTCCCTTGTGAGCAGGATGACCTTGCCAAGCTGAGCAGGTCTCCCTGTTCGACTTGTTTCCCCAAAACCTTGGAGAAAGTGGAAGGTCACAGTGCAGGATTACTCTGGCTCTGACAACTGCCATTGCTGGGCAGGGTTGTGGCTATTTCCCAGGCTATGCAAGGCTACTTGGCAGTAAAAGAAGAGCAGGGGAGGGGGTTTGAGGTCAGCTCTGCCCAGTTTCATTCAATAAGTGGCAATGGGAAGGGAACATACATTCAGAAGAGGAAACAAAAAAAAAAGTGTGGAAATCTCTCAGCAATTATAATCTTCCAAGTTGATATCCAGTGCCCATAAGAATTCTTTATCTTTGCTCACACGGATATTAATCACACCACGTTAGCAATACTGCAAAGTCAAGGGTAACGAGTATACCTGTAAAATATTATAAACCTATTTACATGATATATAGTCCATGTATACAGTAATTAGTTACCTGTCTAAAATGTACAATGGTTCGGGTTTTGTCACTTCCAAGTAAAATTTGTATTGTTTTGTTGGGATTTTTTGTTTGGTGGTTTTTTTCCTGAGCTGTTCTACTGCAGATAATAGGACTTTCTTTTTGGTTTGGTGATCTAAAACAGCGGGTGAGTACAGAAAACCCAGTAAAAACCTCAGATGAGTGTTTAAGGGGCGGACAGTACCACTCAAAATAAAAGAATGTACTGTGAGTTGCACACCACATTTTAGTCTAGATTAGCAAAGAGTTTCACCTGGCCCCAGTCTGCAAGTTTTGCCAAATGACCCACCGAAAATATTTTGCCCGTCTCAGCGTCTCGTCCTATTTTCTGTCCTGTAAATCCCAGCTATGCTTGTGTCCAACAAGGAGATTTGAACTTGTCTACTGGATTTACATCACAACCGCTTATTAAAGCCCAATCCTGCAATCTGATCTGAGCTAATGACATGTAGACTTTCTCTGAATCCTCCTGCTGTGATGAGTAGGGAGCGTTTGCTCTGCATTAAATCTCATGACCAAGAGACCCAACGTTTCTGCTGGTACTTCAGGAGGGGGTCTCAGACTGGGATAACCACTGCTGGCTCTCTGTAACCTTGGGCAAATCTCCTCATCCTTGAATGGCTCATTTTAATCTTCTGTTAAACCTGAATAACAACACTGGAGAGCACTTTTATGTCTTTGGATGAAAGACTTAATATAGTACAGAGTATTTGTATTTAATATCAGAATATAGCTTTCACAGTAACATCTTATATGGAGTGGAAAATTATGATCTTATATAATCAGTTGTATACGGGCACTGACAGCCTATCCTTGAGGGTTTGGCAAGAAATAACTATGAGAAGGTAATGGCTGTGAAGAATATTTTTCTCTAGCCATGACACATCCCCTAGGACACAGAGGTCTCAGCAATTAGTTTTGTTCCTCTTCTGAGAAAAATACATTAAGCAATATCAGGGAAATCCTGTAGTCACTTGGGGCAAATGTACCCAAATCCCAAACGCTGTTCTGTTTGGGCAGAACTTTTTCCTCATTCCAGGCCCTAAAGAGACGTGTCAGCCCCTTGCAAGATAAGCATGTTAAATGGGACCATAAATAGGCACTGTTCTGTGTTCATTTCCTCACAGGCACAGAGGATTCATTTTGGTGATGCTCTGACCACAACCCCAGCAAGAGCTCAAGCTCAGTAGACCAGTACCAGTTCCTCCCGCGCACCCACCCAAAGCAAAGTGCTGGATGTTGGTGGGGTGGAGGCTTCGCTCCTTCCATCCGGATGGGAGATGCACACTCAGCCTGGCCCACACACCTCTGGCTGTGCAGGAACCGTTCTGGAAGGGCTCTTCCATAATATGCCAGAAAAGCAGAAGGAATTTATAGCACGTTAGATTTACACACTTCTTAAAAAGTAGGTTAAGTCTGCAGAGCACCAACCGCCTGCGTTCAACACTTATCTGGGGCCAAGAACTACTCCATACCCTAAACCACCAGCTAGAATTGATGAACAGGTCCCCAAGCCAGACTCCATCAGCACGGGGAGTGTTGAAGGGAGGTCAGGCTGGGAACCCCAGCTGAGCAATCACTCATGGAACTGCTTCACCCTACTACTGCGAGGCAAACAGAGCAACTCCTTACTGGGTACCAAGCACATCTTTGCAGGTTGGGGGCTTTAATGAGTTGTGGGGCTTTAATGAGTTGTGGGGTTTTCTGCAGCGTTTCCAAGTCTTGTCTTCAGAAAATGTCTCCAAAGAGAAAACAGTTTATAACCCAAGACAGCAAAATATTCCCTGGGAATCTGAGGTATAAAAAGCAGACAGTAAGACAACAAAAGCATCAAGAATGTGTAAGAGTGCAAACTCTTCTAAGCTAACCACACTGCAAACACTTTCAAGTTGAGGCTGCGCTCCTCTAGTGTATTTCTAGATACATTGAAGTGTCTTGGTGATGAAAAATGCATATAAAAGAAAAATAACCTTTCTGCATGCACTTTCTCTGTAATATTATAATCAGAAATTGGGCTAGAAGAATGGAAAGCCAGGTCAGAGATGTGTTAATTTAGAAAATGGCAAGAAAAATCTTAGAAATATTCTCTTCTTATCTGTGGTTTTTCGTTTGTTTGTTGTTTTGGTTTTGCCTTTTTTTTTTTAGTGCTGATTTTTGGTAGTATTTTAGTTATCCACTTCTCACCTCCAGCTGCCCAAGTCAATAACCTCCATGGGTCACACACGGGAGAGCTGATAAATAAACAACTAGAAGGATTTAAACTTAATGTCAGCTTCTCCATTAAAGAAATACTCCAAGCATGGGAACGCAGAAGAAATACTGAAGGTTGAATCAGAAGAGTAGTGACACAGCTGGTGTTCCACAAATAAATAACCTAAGGAAATCTGCCTCTACTCAAATGAAGAAGAGATAGTAAATAAATATTATTACCTGTAAATAAATCTCTTGCAAATGCCTTTGTAAAACAAACAAACCTTTCCAACCCAGCAAATGCAGGCGTTTATTTGCATGCTGCCGAAGCCAAAAATCTTGAATAATTTGGGCCATTAGAGTGTACTTACTCTGCCTCTATTTGTCCTTTCCTTTAAATAGAAAGCTCATACCCCTTTCTCCCTTGAAGGCTTATTAGAAGATAAAATGCCAAAGGATAAAACAAACACAAATTAAATGGTGGTGAGAATCCCAAAGGAAGAGTAATTCAGTTTACATTTTGGGGGGTTTTAATTGCTGGTAAATTACACTTCTGAAATCGTGTTCAGAGGATGAAATGGTTCCTGCTCTGCTTTGTAAACCATTTTCATATTTTTCAGGCACGAAGCCAACTGACTGCAGTGACATATAGAACTATAGAACTCACAGGACCTGCCCTGACCATGCACTCATTGGCATAAGAGTTCCAAGGATGCAATATATTCGTTAAGAGAAAAAACAACTTGCTGCTTATATTTTTCTAGGTTGCCTGAATGCCCCCCACAAAAAAAAAAAACAAACCCCAAACATCCATGGTAAACTGATCATAAGCAAAAAGAAGTAAGCAAATTAAACCAAAACTTGACCATACCTGACTGCATTATTTCCAATTCAGAAAAGAAGAAAAAGTTGTAATTTTTCAAAAATTATTGTTGTTTCTGTAGCTCCACACGCCCCCCAAGGGCAAATGCTGCAAAGTATTTAGCGAATGGCATTTTTCTGGGACACAGCCTCGTTTTCTCACTTAACTTCACTCATAACTGATGCCTTACATTTTAGAACAGGATTTCACTGTTGTTAAGGTCACCTTTCAAGCACCAACAGTGGAGCATAGGTATTTTATTAAATCCCAAGCAAGCCACAACATGTAACGGCTACAAGAGCTGGAAGGGAGAAAGGTGAAGCCATTTCAACGTTTGGTAGCTTATGTGATAGGCAATCAATAATAATAATAACATCTGTGCTGAAAGGGAAACAAATCGTTTGTTATACAGAAGAGGGGGGATTATTCTTCCAGCATCTGTGCATCTATCTGCAGTACTTCAGTTACAGGCTGGGATGTGCTGAATATTGATAGAGGTCAATGAAAGCAAACCTTTCACCACGCTTAATGTTCTTAGCTCGAGCCCTCTCTCTAAGGAATAGAGTTGGGCAGTGTTATAAATGAGGGCTGTTCTTCAAAGATACATCCCATCGTTCTTAAAAGCGAGAGCCACACCAAGGTGGAGCTTACGACAAGGTCTTGCCTTCAGTCTTTTCCTTGATTATTGTTATATAGAATCAAAGTATTGTTCATAGGGCTTAATCATGTGAGCGCTGACGAGTACCGTGACTCACCCTCCTAACGGCAGTGAAATTACAGAAATCAAACTCACAGGTACCTCGCTGACAACAAAGATGGTGACACGGTAGAAAAGCATTGCCCAGGGGAATCTGCCACAGCTCTGCTCCCACACCTTCCCAGAGATCGGGGGACAGAAGCAAGGAGCAAGAGTTTTTAAGTTACCCTCTCTTCTCTCTGGGCATAGTCATTCCGCTCCGAAGACCTCACTGATTTTGGTTGGTTTCCACACAAGTGTTCAACCAGTTTACACACCTCAGCCATTAACAACAAGCAAAGCAAACTGCTTCCCCACCCCAGAACAGGTATTTGTTTTGTTTTGTTTTATGCAAGTGAAAGGAATCTGGAAAAAAATAAATAATATTGCAGTGGATTAAATTCATTGCCCTTTAACCATGCAAGAATTCCTTTTATCCCATATTTGCTGTTTTACTGGCATTACGAAGGGATGGCAATGTTTATGCTAATTTACAATGCACAGAAGAAAAGGTCTTTTGATCAGAGCTTCATTTTCATCACTTTGATTGACTGTCAGCTATGCTAATTACCACAGAACCATTGATCAGCCTTTGCTACTAACTAGGAAACGTTGATGTTTTCTGTGGCGTTATTTAGCATGCAAATTTAAGAAGAGATTGTGTTAGACCCAATAGGCAAAATTTTCATGTCCACTTCACATAAGGGAGACAGTCAATAACTATTTAAGAATAAAATGAAGTTAAATTGTGCAAAGTTCCTGGAAAAAAAACCATAAAGAAATGAAGCTGCAGAATGGAGATGCTTCCTGCTTATTATTATAAGTAAATATTGCTATTAAGTCATTCTTTCTACAGCTTTCTTGCTGAAATCCAGTCGCTACCCAAATTCAGGTCCTGAAGGAAAAAAAAATGAAGAATTTAATAAAATAATAATAATAAAAAAGGCATTTCCTAAGTAAGAATAAACTGCAAGTTCAGCCTTTTCCAAGCAGGATCAGTTGATACTTTTCCCAAGTCCACTTTAATAAAATCTAGTATTTACAGCAAAGTTTTTTTATCATTTATGAACCAATCCTATATATCAGACAAAGCAAAACAAAAATAAGTAAGACACACCTCGGAACTAGAAACAATACTTATCCACAGTTTAATTGGGTACACTGTGGAGTTGCACCTACTGTATTAATGACAAAGTTATCACATCTTTTATTCAGTCCACAAGAAGTTTTTGTAATGGCACAGAACCAACACAGAAAAGCCTTATTTACTTCCTTGGCAACTTCTTTATTAAGATCAATACAAAAGAAAATATTAAACTGACCAGTTAATTATTCAAAACCCAAGGCTACTACTATTTCACCAACGTGGAATAAGGATTGGAGGTGACTTAGAAATTGAAATCATATTAAAGGTACAGCATTGCTCCCACATTAAGGAAAGGTTTAATATCAAAGAAGGTCCCAGGGTGGAGTGCAACTGGTATCCAAGGGATCCATTCCATAGTGGTTCCCTGGACAGCATGGTCTGCCACCAGCACAGGGGGCCAGTGGAGGGAAGACTCCAGAGCCAGGCTCTGTAAATCATGGCAGAGATGGGAACATCGCGGTCCTATGGAACTGATAAGCTGCCTGTTTGTCACCCTGTGCCAACAGGATGTCACTTCCTGACAAAGTACTGTCCTTTCTGCCAACTTTGCTCATTATAATGTCATTGTAATGGCAAAAACACAGCTCCATCCCAAAGGCTGCCCACCTCCAAAGCGCGACCGCCCCGCACTGAGCTTGCATCTGGAATTTTCTTTATCTCCATCTTTAAAAGCAAAGAGAGAGAATTTTACACCAATCACAATAAAGGTATTTATGACTAGAGTCGCTTAAGCTCCACCTTGAAGGTGACAAATGATAAAAAAACGGTTTAAGGAAGCAGGGATGTCAGGGCAGACACCAACGCGGACAAGCCAGGGCAGACACCATCGCTGATTATCTCTGACTCCTGGGATCAGTGGACAGGCTGGGCCTCCCTTCCCCCACAGGGACACCTTTGGGTAAGATCCAGACTCTCTGGGCACTTCCCTGGGAGAACTCAGACATCTCTCTAGAGCTGCTTCATTTAACTTAACAGGTTTTCCCTAGTTGCGGGTGCCTTGCAGACAGTGTCTTTATCCCCAGCAATCCACGAGAACCTGCACTGCTGCTGCTTTCAATAAACTGCACCATTCCCATTGCCAGTCACAAGAGCCTCTCACTGGGTGCCACCAGCTCCTTACTGGGCTGCGTGAGACCCGGAGTGCGACTGGATGGGGAGCGCAGTGCTGGTAGTGAGTCTGGAGCTGGGAGGGTTCAGATACATTGAACGTGACTGGACTGATAGTGCCAAACTGGACATCACTCAGAATCTGAGCCCAGGCACCCCCAGCCCCTCTGAGATCTGAGGACCAGCTGGAACACAAAGGGGGTTATTTTCTGCCAAATTACTTGACTCTTTTATGCGACAACCCCTAAACCTGTGAAATGCAAGTGGCGTTGTGAGCAAAACATGATGAGGAGATGAGGAAACGAAAGCCTGATGTGTACCACACCTGCACTGCCGTCCTGCGAGGTGTTTGACAAGCTCATTTCCTGCATCACAAGTACTCTTTCTAATCGTCGGTGAATTAGTGATTACAAGCCAGAAAGCCATAACTCCTGGGGTCATAGCAAAGAGGATCAAAAAAAAAAACAAAGCCACAACAAACCAACCAACCAAAACTATCACCTGTGTTTGCACAATCAAACCACAGAACCAAGCACAAGCAGGAGAAAAAAGGCACAGTTATCCCACTCGGGACCAGCCCAACTCGAACTTGTACACGTGTCTTCCAACAACAGTAATCTTCCAGATGTCCTCATGCCCACACTGCCAGCATTCCCCTTGTTTCTCTTTGGACTAGCTTGTTAGCAGTTCAGGTGGATTAGGTGCACTCTGTGGCACAGCTTTGGGCTTTGGTTGCATACCCTGAGATCTTTTTATGATCAACATAAATGTGCCTCCTTAAAATAAGTGGGAGCAGTTGGGACATTTCCTTTAGAAACGTGCTTCCAACCAAAGCCAGAACACCTAAGGACACCCTGCGCAGCCCCCAGAGCCCTCTCAGTGTGGTCATCTTTGTGTTCACGGATCGGCTGATCACAGGGCATCTGAAAGCTGAACTGACCAGAAAGAACCTTTGGTGGAGGAGAAAGGGAATCCTCTTTGACAAAAGCAGTGTGTAGGCATGAACAAAGCAGCAGATCCTTACATGTTTTCCTTATTTTCTTCACCTCTTTTCGAGTGTGATTAGTGTTAATGGGAGCCAAGCCTGGGATCTGTGACTGGTTCCCTTGATACTCCCTTTTGAGTCCCAGGACACTTTGTTATTCCTCCGTGTAGCCGATCTCCCTCATCTGTGGTCTGGTAATTACAGTAGATACTTGTGGAAAGGCAGCAGAGCTGTCGTCTTTTCCTTTTTTTTCCTGTGACATTGAGAATCTCAGTTCCTTTCAAGTTGTTCATGCTTTGAGGCCTCTGAAACCCAGCAATGCCCACGAAACCTCCAGCCATCCCCTCTGAGGATGGGACCATATCCTCTGTCCTGTGCTTCAGTTACCAGATGAGACAATAAACTGGGTGGCACAGGAGCTTACTCTTGGTGTGTCTGTACATGCAGAGAGGCACTGTGAGGTGCTGCCCCTCCTTTAGGGCATCTTGAGGCCCTGTAGTAGCACGAGACTTCAGTCATGCAGTTAGTTACAGCAAAATTATCATTTGCAATTCTGAATAAAGCAACTGAATAAAAAGTTGATTAAGAATAATGGCGTTTTATAGATTACATCTCCGCATTGACTTTTTCTTGCCCTTATGTCTCCTCCCTTCTTCTGTCCCTCGGCTTCCTTGGATGAGCCACATGGGTTTCTGGAGATGTAACTTGTGGTACAGCCCACTGGGAAACAGAGCTTTCCAGCTCGGGGAATGTTTAACCTTTTTTTTCCTGTAGTTTTTACATTCAGACTTGCATGCAGTATCAAGTCAACTCTTGTAACTACCAACGCACAGAATCTGGTTTCTAGGAAGTAGCACATATATTGTTATCCAGAGTCTGCTACTACATTTGTTGATCTCTACAACTGTTTTTCAAGTCCCTTTTTAGTCTTTTGTTTCAAAAGCCTAGCTACCTCCAAGGTAAGGCATAACAAACTTTGTTATACCTGCCTGCTGCCCTTAGGGTTTCTTTAAAAACTTTCATCCATTAAAAGGAAAGAAACAGCACTGTTCATGTTAGATATAAAAGTGCTAGCAGTCTTAGGTTAATTTCATTATTTTTGTAGGGCTTTTGGCCTAAGAAAATGAGGGGATTCTAAAATATAAGGAAGAGAATAAAAACACTCCTGTGTTATTTTCCCGCTTGCTTTTAATGAAATCTCTAATGTTTTTAAAGAAAATAATTTGAAGGGAGTAGGAGGAAATAAAAAAATATTCCAGATTTCAAAGCTAGCGTAGTTACAGAACCACATGAGACATTTCAGTGTTGACAATAATCAGAGTCATCTTTAGTCCTGCTTTCAAAGACAGGAAAAAAATGCTTTTCTGTGAAGAGTATCATTTAATAAAACATGCTGGTAATATTAATTTTTTTTCTGTGAATAGTGTTAAAAGGAGATTACAATATGCAACTGAAAATTAGCATCTGTCTTCCCTCCAAAGAGAAGGGGTGAGGTCAGTTGAGGCTGCTAACCAAACGGGAATGCAACTCTGAGTGGAATCGTAGGCTGTAGGTGCGTCAGATAAGCATTCCTCCTAAAGAGGCACTTGTCCCCCATTAGACAAATCACTCGGGTGTATTTTGGGTATTTCCTTAAAGAGAAAATGTCTTTTTTTAGACCTAGGAGGTGGTCTGTTTTCTTTATTTTTATTTTATTTTTAAATAAAGACCATGCATAATGTCAGATTAAGTTCCTCACTCAGGGTGGTGAGACACTAGAACAGGTCACCCAGAAAAGCTGTGGATGCCTCATCCCTTGAAGTGTTCAAGGCCAGGCTGGATGGGGCTTTGAGCAATCTGGTCTAGTGGGAGGTGTCCCTGCTCGTGGCAGGGGGGTTGCAACTAGATTTTTGAGGACCCTTCCAACCCAAACCATTTTATGATTGTTCACAGAGTGAACTCCTCTGATTTCTTTCCTCGTGACCGTAGGTTCAAACCAATACTTTTGTCTTGGACAGGAGGTACTGGAAAGAACACCTGTGCCCTGTATTCAGACGGGTTCATGTCTTGCTGTGCTTTTTTTCCTCTCTTCACTGAGCATGCCCATGACCCTCCCTGGGGAAGTAAGCAGAGGTCTCACAGGAACCGTTGTGTACCAAGAATTTCAAATTTACTAAAAATTCCGAGAAGATTTGGCAACTCTAGGATATCTCAGGCTCTCCTGTGAAACTCAGATGAAATTTAAATTTGATTCTTTAGGAAAAAAAAAAAAAAAACCAACCAAAAAAACCCTTTCCTGTAGAATTCCTGCATATCTCTGTCATCTTTCAGACTTTTCTGGAAATCGCAGTTCTTTGAGATTCAGCACTGGTGGTGCTTGCTCGCAGTGTTGTGATTTGTTTAAATCCTAAACCTTATTATCATTTTTATGTACCCCACTGCAGTGCGTTTTTACCGAGGTGATTGATCAGGGCTCTTGTGTTTTATTGCTACTGATCCTTAATATCTAGACTACACATTTTTGGTTCAGGAATACATCTTACCCAGCGTGACGTGCAGTGGTGAACAAGCTGTCAGCACACCAAAACTGGTATCAATAAAGGTGCATTTTTAGAAGGTGTTTCCATCATCACGGAAGCTGACAAGCATGAGGCCAAAGGGCTGTATCTGAGCTGGGTGTGCTGTATTTCACTGCCACGCAGCAAAGATGACTGCATCCTCCTCGAGGCTGCTGAGCAGTGACTGTCTTGTCCCAAAGGTAAGTTGGAAAATTGTGCTGGGTTTTTCCCGCGACTTTTACAACGCAGAGGTGTCTCAGCAACGACCCCCTATCCTGCTGTTACTCCATAGCAACCTAAAGGGTTGAGAGAGAAGAGCTCCTATTTCTTGTGTTTTATTTCAGGATTTGTACAATTCAAGAGTTTTCTAACTTTTGAGCTGGTTAATGCTACTGGTCTACTAAGTGCAAGGGCAACTTTTGAGGGAGGGAGATACTGTCTGCAGATCTTCAGGTCCATCCCCAGAACATCCCATTGTCCAATTATGGAATAGTTATATTATGACAGGTACCAAAAAACTTTCTCTTCCTGGCCATAAAGGTTGCAATATAACTTCCTGTAGTTAATCTGCTGCCAATTTTCATAGCAGGGACAGCAGTTGGACAACCCCCCATATTTTTGTGGCTTTGTTTTCCAAAAAACCCTTGTACTATATTGTCAGCAGCATTTGCTTCTCTAATGAGTGCCAGTGAACCTCCTCGCAGATGCTCCTCAGGTTCCTTCGTGACCCTGCTTTGGTTTCACAGTACTGCAGAAGCATCGTGGGCACCTGATGTTCAGAGGGATTTGTCAGCATCTGCTCTTAGTTACGCGGCGCTTAGTTACAGTGTGCAGTAATGGCCAGTGGTTAATTGCTGAGGCAGGATTTCCATGGTTAGCAGACATCACCCCAGAGACCAGCTCCTCTTGCACTGCCACACTAGCTACTGCAAGCACTGCCTGCAGGTTTCCACAGCCAGAGGACTGATGACAGATGCTCTCACTTCAGCTCGGGGGTAATGCTGGGGACTGCGTCTGAGGAGCTTGCCCAGACTCCTGAGAACTTAGAGGCCTCGAGTGCAGCAGGGCAGCGACCTGGCGTGTGGCAGGTGGCAGCACGTGCGTGCAATTTCTTCTAACATTTGCAGCTAATGGCCTTTGGTTTCAAATTCACCCATGTTAAAAATTCCACTGCCGTGTCTGTATCTCACTTGGTTTAAAAAAAAAAAAAAACCCCAAAAACCAACCCAAACTATTATTTTAGATTTAATCACAATCTCCAGAATAACGTAATCCTTACTAAAATACACAAATTCTCAAGACTGTCAGACTGACAGAGAGTTTGGTGAAAAAAATACCCAAGGGAACTCTTCTGTGGACTCAGAAGAAAGGATGACTGAGACTATCCATCAACATAAATTTAAGCTGTATAAATATTTTCACCTCACAAGCTAACTCGCCAAGAATTAAGTGTTCTTCTGCACCAATCATGACAGTACATTTTATTCAGAGTTTTGTTAGGTTACTTCATTTAAAAATTTTCTTTCAGAAGCCAACAGCTAACTTGTTCAAGGAAATTTGATTAGACTTAAGCGAGCGACACGTTATTTCACTACAGTGCAGTATTAATGGGAATAACATAAAGGATAATGGAATTAAGAACTCGGTAACAGCTCAAACAACATCCCATTACATCAGACTAATTCCAGTGTGTTTCTGTAGTAATCTGTTCTGCACCACTCCAGTGTGCTTATGCAATCAGAGCAAAGAGCTGTTACCAAGGAAACCAATCAACCCAAGACCCCTTGTGTGTGAAAAATGCAGATACTTAACACCAAAAATCCCATATAAAATAACTTCAAATAGAACCCAGACTGGACCTACCTCTGACATTTATAAGATCATGCAAATCTGACAATTGCTGTTCTAACCTTTCAGTTAAATCATTTTGCAGCTGTGGACTGCATAAGAAAATTTCTCTTAACAGGAATTTAAAGTGTATTGAATCAAGATAGAGCAAAGTTTATCCAATGTTATTAGTTACAACAAAAATGGAAACGTTGGAATTGTGGCCGACAATTAATTCTCCGTTGTTTTAATTGAGCCTACAGTAAAAACACCTGCATCCACTCTCAATGTTGGCCACTGGAACAATAATCCTATTGCACAGCATCAACTGATACAAACCATTCCTATCAATGGACAGGCTACTCATAAAAAAACAAACCCAAAAAACCAAAAACCAAAAAATACCCACACAAAACCACAAACAAACAAAACACTACCAAAAAAAAAACCAAACCCAAAACAACAAGAAAAAGAAAAAGGCTTAACTTTAACTCTTTACATCTTCTTTAAACTCTTCACTCTTCTTTAAGAGGCTTCCTTCCAAAGCCTCTAGTCACAGTTAGCAGGTGGTAATACCCAAATTCATGAACTACGTATTTATTGGATAGTGGATTAGCTGCATTCCCCAGCAGTGTACAGACCTGGGTGCTACGGAGGGAGAAGCTGAGACACAAAACCTCCTGCTCATCAGGATCCGAGTTGGCAAAATTACCAGCTAGTTTTGCTAACAGACGTGGCTAACTCCAGATACTCAGTAACAGTGGACCTACGTCTCTGTGCACTTAGATGAAATGCAAATAAACATTTTTAGGTTTTGGTTTTCTTTTGCACTCTGTTCAAGACTGTTTTTGGAGATACTGTCTGCAACTGTAAGGGCTAAAATTCAAAGCAAAAGTTTTCCAGGCTGCACAGCTCACATAACTGGAGCTTTAAGAAAAGCTTTTTGCTAAGAGAGAGAAATTGCTGCCTGTAGACACAGAGTTCTCAAACGACAATTAAATCCTCCAGATGTAATTTATGAAAGCACAGGAATATTACTTTAAATGCACATATCGGAGGTGCAGAGCTGCTTTACTCAAGTCCACTAGCTTTGTGGCATAATCTTGAAGATGAGTCTGTATTTTAACATGTACAGTACAATCTACTGCCTCCAAAAGCCACTAATACCATCTTGCTGTAGGACTGTTCCTGTAAAGGACACACCATAGACAGAAAGATTAAATTGGAAATTAATTTCCTACTGAACAACAGACAGCCTAAAATAGAAAGATTCCGAACATATGGAACTAACAAATACTAATCAAGCTTAACAAAAATTTGCATGCTTCAGGGGATTGAACAATAGCTCTAAATCAGTTGTGTTACTAAATATGCACACACCGCTTTACAGAAATATAACCTTGCAGTTAACTTCATTTGTGCTAATAGAAGTCACAGCAGATATGGCTGGCTGGCTCCGTGGGCAGGAGGAGACCTCAGAGGTAAGAGGCAGTTACACAAAGCTTCAGATCACCTTCTTTTTTATTTTTATTTTATTTTTTTCAGTGCAGGAGTGAGAAAGTTTTTACACAGATACCCATGATCACACTTAGAGAAGTGTCCCGTTAGGAAACGATTCTGTGTTTCTTGAACTGCTTAAACGGTTGATTTCTAGTTTGTGCATTTCTAGTTGAGCATTTCTAGCTTAGCTCAAGCCAACGCTGCAGATGAGAATGTTTTGTAATTGTTCAATTTAGTGTACGTAAACACAAAGAGAAGATCTGTCTTAAGGTTTCCCTGAAGCTATGTTGACCCCAACTGCTCTTAATCTACTATGTTCATCAACTCAGAAAGCTTAAGTGGTTATCTAGCAGTAAAAGATAAATAAAACCCATTTAGAGGGCATGGCTGATTTTCATCTCCTCCTCTTCCACGGCAAATTTTACTTCATTCTGTTCTAGCACATATCACAGACCAAACCCTGAAGTATTCTGCTGTTAGCACTCACAGATTTCTATAGGGTCTCAAAGCAGCAGTTCTCTCCTCCTGGTCATGCTACAACAAAATGTTTGGTCCTGGCTCTCCCTCACACACAAGCCTTCTCAAGGAGTTCAAAACAGAATGCAGAACAGTAGGGGTTGGAAGGGACCTCCAAAGACAGAGTCCAACCCCTCTGCCAGAGCAGGACAGAACTAGAGCAGAACGGATCATAAGGAAGCCACCCTGACTGGTTTTACACCAACTAAATGAATTTCTGTTATTAGGAATCCAACTACAATATGCCATGTGTAAGAAAAAGGGAAACTCAGGGTCTGGGGCCAAAGGAAGAGGTTCCCGGGGGAGTAGTTTTGCCTGCTGGGGACTGGAGGCATGATTTCTTTTAAGAAGTCAGACGCAATGCCCCGTAGAGAAAGGGAGATCTGCTGCAGTTCCAAGACAAATCAAACGATTAGTACCTCTTCCTTTTAAACACACTAACTTTGAGCACTTCTAGAGCACTGCTAAGAATCTAGAACAGAATCTCTGAGAAGTGCATTTGCCAGGCTCCTTTGGATGTTCCCCTTCTTCCCACAGCCAAATGGAAAGGGAGCTATCTGGTAGTCTGGGGGCTCAGCAGATGACTCGTGTGTGTTATCCGAGCAGTAAATAAAGCATCTTCTCTTCTGATGCACACAATATGAACTTTTACCTTCCTTTTTCAACTAAAATTCACCGTACACTGAAGCAGGCTGTCCAAGAAGAGAAGGAAATTGTCTTTCATTGTGCAAGTGTGGGCTTTTTTGGGGTTTAGGGTTTTTTCCTTTTGCTTTGGTTTGATTTTGTTTTGTGGAGAATTTTTATTTTGTTGGGGGTTTTTTTTTGTATCCAAGCTACTTAAATTGGCTCAAGCACCTCACCGCTGCAACATGGAGTAGCTAGGTGTATCTGTAGTTAAAGCTGTTCCTGCTGCCTCAGCTAGAATGGAATTCAATACACTCCCTTGTAGTTTAATCAGTCCTTCCATGCTACCACAAACTGTAACAACAGAAATTGATTTCAGTAACGTAAGCAGATGACTCCTGGCAGCATGTAGCAAGTCTATTAATTCATCTTTATCACATTTTATGCTTATGCTCCTTCTTACTCCCCCCGCCCCAAGCAAAAGCCAATGGCAGTGTTAGCGTAGAAGACATCCTCACGCAAAAGTGAATCAGCAAAAAACTATCTACCTTGTCTCTAACAAGTCTGTGCGTTGACAGAACATAACCCTCAGAGCCATCAGGCATTTTTCATCTCATCCATCTCCTCACAATGCAAACAGGAACAGATTCCCATCAGCAGCCAGACTCTGCAAAGCCAGGTTATACTCTGCCATGCCTTATTAGATGGGAAAAAGGGTAACGACTTCACTGTGAAGATATTAGCAAAGCAGTGTCCCCCTCTGGTAGCAGGAATACCATCACGGCTGACCTGTGTTCATTGAAGGTGTTAATGGAAGACATAGCTACAAGTATTTTTTTTTTGAGCTCACTATGTTAATAGCACGCACATTTTGGTCCATTAGAAGAGCATCAGTTTCCATCAGGCTGCAAAGGACATCCCAAAGGGTGAGAATTCAACGCTTTTCACACAAAAAGTCAGAAACTTCATTGAAATATTTTACAGCAATGCTTGCAAAATAAAAGCAAATACTGATTTTTATATTAATGACCATTCATTTACTAAACCCTGGTTTAATAAGCTATGGCTTATTACATTAGAAGACGATGGACTAAAGAGGAAGTTTTAAATAACATGACTGATGATGACTACATTCATTCTTCAGTGACCAACTGGATTAAGAGCACTGACATCATTAACTGCCTTGAAAACTCAGTTCTGAGGCTTTTAAAACCAGGCTTTGCCAGGTGTTCCTCCTTTCATAAAAACTCAAGTTGAAATACTGGGTGAGACAATACACATTAAGAAAGTTTACACAACATAGACACCTGATATAATGGGAGATGGGTTCACAAGCAGATTGGAAGTATTACTTACTCAGCATCACTTAAGACCAAAATCTAAGATTTTGTGTGACTTAACGCAGCACTGAGTAGAAGTCGCTGACCACTGCTGAACTGGCAAAGCTCATCTGTTTAGTTACATTCTCATGGGTAAATTCTAACAAGACTGGCTGAATCACAGACTAAAAAGTGTCCAAAGCATCATAGGACCACAGGGAAAGACTTGCTTTTTGTATGATATAACAGTAATTCCTGTAATATGTACTCACCCTCTACTGAAGAATCAGAATATTTTAATAGCAATATTGGAGGTATGATTCTTACTAGTCGGTGAAAATCTTGAGCAAATAAAGTTCATTGGCATTTAAAAATAAAATATTAAAATCTCAGCCTTAAAATTTAACTCTGCTGTAATTTCTGTTGATTTTCTGCGTTAAAGACAGCTAATGAAGTTCCAGGGTACCTGAAGGAGTACTTTTAACACACCTGCTCATTACAGAACTCATGACAGCTACACCACCACACCGGGAAAACAGGACTTGCTATCAAGCCAAGAAATATTTTTTGTTGGGATTTGAAAGAGATTGCACAAAATAACTTACACAATAAAAATTATTTATGCCAACTTTTACATTACCCTGTGTGGAATCAGTGAGCACATCTGCTTGCTTAATAGTCTTTTCGAGTTTCTTTTAAGTATTCACCCAGGAATTTACATTGTTTTTATCACTCTAGGAAAGCTTCCTTCAGCATTAGCCTAGTTTTTACACCGCATTGCTTCAAAATGTTAAGTCAGATTCATAAAATGTAATGGGTTTAGAACACTTTGTCCATATAGATCTTTCCCCACTGTTATATCAAGGTATGCAATTTGTATGCAGTTTATGTAAAGCAAACTTGCAGTCTTGATTGGCAAAGCAAATCTCTACAACCTTTACAAATTATGAACTGCCTTTTCAAGAGCCCAAGATTGCACTTTGCCTTCTGGTGGTTCTGCTGAAGAAAATCAATTGTAGGTGCACTTTTGGAATGAAGTCCTAGATGTACAGGGTTGGTTTGGTTTATAACATGCGTAGATTTTTTTTTTAATGTGGACCCTTATTTATACAACAATGACCTTAGTCAACACTAAGATTAAAAATATTAAACTAAACATATATACATATATACATCCATATGTCTGAATGTATAAGCACAAACACATATACATTCAGACATATATATCTATATGAAAAGATATAAAAAGACCTGAGCAATCAGGTGGAAATAAAAGATGCGTCCGAATTCCCTGAAGCTTGTTTTGACTTAGGAACATGTGCAAACTTGCTCTTAGTGAGGGCTTCTCTAAATTAAAAATGCATTCACGGTATTTAACTTGCTGCTGCCACTTCCGATTCAGGTTTTTGTTTTGACCAGGAAGCAAAGAGCTGAAGCATCGCTGAAGTCAGCAGAAGTCTGCAGAGATGGCAATCAAATGACTCAGCAGTTAATAGCAGATGACTGCTAAGACACTGCCGACCCGAACCAGAAGACAAGTTCTAGATTACGTAGCTGAGAAATAAGAATATTCCTCTTGCAGTGGACAGAATTATTCCTTTTGCCACAGTACACTGTGCAATTAGCCCACAAGAAGTGGAAAAATTACAGTGAGGCCACTCTGATTTTTGTCATGAGAAGGAAATAAATGTTATTTACTCATTCTCTTTGCCATATACAAATCAAAAGGTGACTGTCTCTGAAAGCCCGTAATTGCACCAGCCAAAGAATCTAATTTAGCCATAATATCAGGGTAGCATATGCAACGACACTAAAACTTGCTTTACAATACCAGTATTTTGCTTTCATCAGTTACTATGAGCAATCACGACCTTGGGTCAGAGGTCTGGCTAGCCCCAATGCTTTTTTTCCATCTCTGGCTGGCTTCTTTGCAACATGGACACCTGTCCACTTGGAACTCTAGTAAGAATATTGGGTTCATTTCATAAACCATTGCAAATCCATCATATATTAATGATTCTGGCTACTGTCAATTTGGGTGGCTTCAAACCAACAACCAAAATGAAGTGAAAACCTTGACCTCCTTCCATTATGCAGGGCCACTAAATTAAACTTAATCTGTCGTCTGTGGAGCTACACAGCAGTTGCTGGGAGAACATCCAAGTCCTGGAAGTATGACAGCATCAGATAGCTGCAAGAAGCAGCCTTCTACACTCGTAACTCACATCACTACTCTGGCATACTCAGCGCTGACAAGGGAGAATCTCCTCCCCTCAAAAAGGAGCAATCTCTGGGAGGAAAGGAAAGGAAGAAAGAAGAGGAGAGTGGTATTTCTGTATTTAACTCATTCTAACTACTCCCAACTACACAGCATACAACTGCCCAACAAAGGGAAGGAGCTAGAAGGGTAAATTTTCATTGTGGTGCTCAGGGATTTAATTATATGACTCCCATAAATGTTAATGGGAATCATGTGATCCCATCCTGGCACAGTGCTATTAAAATCCACCCCAGAGTATCAATCATTTCTCAGACCAGAAAAGGTGGTTTAACACAGCTAAATACTGAGATTTTTTTTTAAAAAAAAAAGGTATGCAGAGAGGAGAGAAGCACTGGATGTGAAGGTTGGTTTGGGAACATGCCCAGGAGAACAGGAAAAACTCATTTCTGTCATAACCTCTAAAGGGCTGACATGAGGACAAAAAAAAAGAGACAACAGATTGTTAACAGGTAAGAAACCTTGGTGCAAACAGTCTCCACAGATACAGATTCAGTGTGGTTTAAGAGTATCATAGCTAGGAGAATAGTTAGCGTGGAAACAGCAAGGAGGATCCTGAAGCCTCCAATACTGGATTGCTGCTGGTTTAGCCCATGTAGACGGGGGAAAAAAAAAAGTAGCTTGAACTGTGAATGCCAATGGGCAGCTGATAATTGGGTGTATGTCCAAAACATCTTCTGAGCCCTCATGCAGAAGCCTGCTACTAGTATGAGCTAGGAGAACATTTCCATAACACTGGGGCTACACAAAAGTAGCATGCCCTGAATCCTCACATTAATGAGACACGAGACAGAGTCACCAATTAGAAGGCTGAACTTGTTGGTGCTTCTGCACGGAGACTATTTAAACTGGGAAACCAGGGGTTTGGGTTCTGGAGAAAAACTGCAGCGACCAGAAAGGCAGGCTGCTGAACGGAGAAGGTGGTCTCGGAAAAAACCCAGAGCAGGCTGCCAAGGTGGATCTGGATTGGCAGCAGAAGGGTGAACTATTTATAGCGCGATGGGCCCATGACACCTCGGGTCACCTGGAAAGGAAAAAGGCAAGATCATGGCTGGAGGAGAGATCCTGGAAGACAGGGAAGATCCTGGAGATCAGATTACTTGAAAAAGAGGGATGCTGGGGGATGCTTAGGTTCCTTGGCTGGGGACACTTGATATGGGCAATGGCAAGCAGCAACACAACAGGAACTAACAGGACTTCCCACCCAGACTTCCCGGGACAGCAGTGACCCTTGTGTGGAGAAGTCAAGGCCCAGGGAGCATCACAGTGCAGGGAGAGCACCCAGCGGGTCTGAGCGCCAGTCGGGGAGGCTGAGAGTCCTGCTCTGCTTGGCTCGTCAGTAAGCCCCACTATGGGTTGCTCTTTGTTCTGCCTTGTCCACGAGAGCTGGTTACTGCACATTTTGATCTTCATGCTAATGAAAGTTCAGAGTCTGCTTCAGCTGTACCGCCCTCTACTATTCAGGCTAAAAGAAAACATTTATTACACATTAATGGAAATGCTGTTTGATTTCAAGTGGTAAGTGCCTGTAGTTTCTGGTAAAAGAGATCTTGAATTTTATTCCAGCTTACGACTCTAAAGTCAAGACCCTGCTGTGTAGTGCTGGGAAGAAACAAATCATTGGAACCAAACCACTGTGAAATCAAAGAGGGAAGACTGAGAAGAAACTTTTTTCTTAACCTTACAGTGGGGTGGGGGGAAGGAAGCTATATGAGAGAAAAATACTTGTTTTTACTTACCTCAAGTGGATAATGTTACTTTCTGTGAATTAAAGTCCTTAGAGACAGGAAGTGTTATAAAAGTACAAAATAGTATATTAGAATTGATTATAAAATGTATATTAGAGGTGAGCCTTAGCAAAAGCAGTTTAGACATTGAAGGGATGAACTCTGAAATCAGCTCAGTGCTATTTTTATTGTGATTCCATAAAAATAGGCAAGAACACGTGTATTTTCATTGTCACCTTAAAAATCTAAAACTAGGTAGTAAACAAAAGTCCATAAAAATATGAGGTTTCAGAAACTGTATTTATTCCACACCTACACAGCATAAAAAACTTGCTAAACAAAAGCTGGGCAAGGAAAGGCAGGAAAAGGCAGAAGGCACACAGGATAATTAAGCAGCTAGGGATCTCCCTGGAGCTTGACTTCATAGCAAAGAAAGCTCCTCTAGTCACTCTTGTTGGAACCAGTTGGTTTCATACCACAAGATAAACATTTCAGTGAGCCAAAAATAAGCACACAGGTTCTTCCCACCACTTCTAGAACCAGCCTTGCTTTTCCAATCATGAGCTTTTACCTATATGAAGAAAGGGGGGGCTGGGGGGGGAACTGGAGACATTTTACCGTGTAAGGGAGACCCAGATTCATGCCCCTAACTCTGCTCAGGT
Source organism: Todiramphus chloris collaris (assembly GCA_025345505.1). Taxonomy (NCBI): domain Eukaryota; kingdom Metazoa; phylum Chordata; class Aves; order Coraciiformes; family Alcedinidae; genus Todiramphus; species Todiramphus chloris. The sequence goes on from JANVCC010000261.1 coordinate 1,939,819, forward strand.
CTCTCTTTGATTGAGCAAATGCATATAAACCTTTTCTGTGTCTAACTCAAGCCAGCCAGTTGAACACAGATCTACAAAGTGAATCTGGATCACTGTGCTATTACTGCTACTAACTTGCTCTTCATCAAGAACTTCATTCTGGGCTTCAAAAAAAAAAAATCCTTAAGAATTTCCTTTTTTTATTTTTGAATTGTGTTGAGAAAGTGTTCCAGATTTTACCAAAGCAGCTCAAAATCCTTTCAAGAAGTATTTCCCAACAAGGTTTATTAAACAATCACATAAGGGAATGGAAGATAATATACACAAGACAACTCAAGGCAACAGATCTATTTTCTCTTCTGTAGATATCAGCTGACTTTCCATGACACGGATAAAACCCAGCAAACTATGGTTATTGGATCTTTTTGTTGTTGTATTCCCCCCTTCCCCTCTCTTAACAGCCAAGGACCTCCTGAGTGTTACTTGTGCTGTGTGATGGACTCTGGAGAATGCCAGAAGTATCAGTACCCATGGAATGCCAAAAATACGAAAAATTCAATGGGGTCAAATCCAAACAGTTAAAGCAAGAGCAAATCCACTTTCAAAACTCAAAGCAGAATGAAGAGGAAAAAAAAACCAAACCCAAAACACAACAAAAGCATATTTATAACAAGCAAAAAACCCCAAAACAATAAAAAAAACATAACGAAACAAAGAAAAAAAACAACCAACCAAAAAATCCGAGCACAAACAAGTCCTAATTTCATCAGAAATGAAGAATTCCTGTAAGGTGCCAAGTACTTGAACTTTCTACTACGTTGACCTGGGCCTGATGGAATTCAGTGCCACCCAGACCATGTGCCCATCAGCTCGGAAGGAACTTCTGCCCAGAAAGCTCTCTCATTCCACCTGACACAAAGTGTCTCGCTGAAGCAGAACACAAAACTTTGCATGAGGTGCTTTAGCGAATCCGCGAGGAGATGGCAATGCAAACCTTGGCGTTGCCAACATCCGTCAGCGGTGGTGAACTCTTCCTATTTTAGCTTCCTGTCTTCCATCCCATAAAGACATCAAAACCTTCAACTATTAGCATAATCCAACCTCTCAGTCTCCAACTATGGTTTTCAGTACAGGTAAAGGGTCTCAAAGTTTCAGGATTCACCAAGTGCCATAAGTCAGGATTTAACTCTGAGCATTTGCATGACTGACAAACAAGTGAGAATCCAACAGAGGAATGCAAAAGCTGACAAACCAGTATTAGTTTTATTGCATTACCAGTACATCCAGGCCAGTTTAGCTCTTAAACACACTGCTATTCCATCCTCAGACAACAGTGAGGACAAGGGGCACTATACATTCCCTCACCAGACAGGAGATGATGATGATTCTGGGCTTCATAAATTTATGAAATAAATTTCCAATATTTGTCAATGTCTCTTTGGGATGTTCACAAAATATGCTAACAGATATTATGTGGGGCTACTCCCCCTAATTTTTATCGCCTCCGAACATACATGAACAGGTTGGACAGGGCTTTGAGCATTCTGGTCTACTGAAAGATATCCCTGACCATGGCAGGAGGGTTGGTTGGAACTAGATGATGTTTAAAGGTCCCTTCCAGCCTGAAGCCACGTTACCCCAAATTCTACCATTCTTGACAATAACTGCCTGGTTTCAACCACTGACAGAGCTCTGCAAATACAGGAAATGATAAGAAATTTTTTTACACTCCTCTTTAATCCAAAGTGTTATGTATTCTCTATTTCCTGAGTATATAGAAGAAAAATATTTTTAGAAGCTCTAAGCAAGCAAAAAAAAAAAAAAAAAGAAAAAAAAAAAAAGCAGAGTATTTACTGACACAGATATTGCATATTTTTTGTGAAGGTCATGAGATAAAATTGGCATCATTTTAAAATAGCTTGTGCTTTGATTAGCCATTTTCCAGCCCTGTCTTCCTTCACACAGATTCATTAATATACCCCTAGAACTGTCATTATCCCAATATTCAGAAGGCTGCTTTTTTTTAATATTTAGTATTCTAATTCCAAGTTAAGTGCATTCAGCATCGCTGTTCCTTCAGCTGGAAAGGGACTGCAGGGGTACATACATTATTTTTTCATAAATATTTTGCAGCTGCCTGAATTAAGACATTTTCCTAGTCCTCCTTACCAGAATACTGACTATTCACAGTAGAACTGTAAGGAATCTTCCAAGAAAATCAAATACCTCAAGAAACGCTCACTCAACTTATTCTGGCTGACTTTTCCCCTTCATTACCACAAAATAACACAACCAGGAAGGAGATGCACCACTTCTTGGCCAAGGCAATCCTATCCTTCTTGGCCATGGAGAACAAGCGATTACTTTGTCTTAAAATAGCTATTTGGAAGGCAGTTATTGGTCTTCTATCTCCTTTATCTTGACAGGGCCCCTGAATATTTCTGTGAACTAAATACTGAAATAAAATCATAAGCAAGGCAATAGCAGTATGTCTAATAACTGATGATATAGGCAACTGTTGTTTCATGATTACAAGGTACAATTCATATTACACCCACCTTCAGAACGTCTCACATGCCCTTACGCTGCCTTGAAAATACCCAGACACGGGAAGATTTTTCTTTCCAAAGCTTTAATATTAACACCAACCCAACGAGAGGTTCTCAAAGGCCCTGAACTCATCTCACAGCAGCTGACATTAGTATTTTCACTGAGTGGACTGGGAACCCAGCTCAAAGATGAATCTTCCTGGACATTGCATCCTGAATTATAATCTTTTGATCCACGGACTACTAATTAAACAAATCAAACTTTGCCCTTTCCGTTTAGCTGTAATCAGGAAAGCTTTCCCAATGTGGACATGATCTCAGTGTAAACCTGCAGTATTATTAATTAAAATCAGTTATTAAAAATAATTTAAAAGTTTTAATAACAATTTTTAAGTTGCCTAGAATTTATGAGAGAGTAAAGGCCATCACAATTTGGTTTCTTGCGTGCCACTGTTCCACTCGGTCTAAATCTTGGACAATGAAACCATGAAGACAGTAAGTCACAGTATATTCCAAAAATCAGAAAAACCTTCAGCTTGCCAACTGAAACATGAAATGAACACGCAAACTGAGCTTTAAGCCATTACTCATGAGTTTTCACAAAGATATGTTGTGGTGCCTATTTTGAGAGGTATGAATGTCACCTCTAACAGATTGCTAAAGACTTCTGCGAAGAGCAGTAGCGTGTGAAATATGAAGTAATCCAAAAGAAGCATTAACCTGGGGGTTTTCTTTTGTCGGCGGTGTATCTGTTCTTTTCATCACTCCTCATTAGACCCACAATGGAGAACAGAAAATCCTGTCACATTATTCTCCGGGAGCTTTTAGGAAAATTTAAGATACTTAAGCGGTCAGCAATGAGATTCTCATTGTCAAGGAAGGGGTTTCTCAAGCTATCCCCCACAGAAGAGAATTCACAGAGCAGATTAGTCACCTCAGTGCTGTGATATTACCATGTGATACACCGCACCATACCACGCTCCTGCTTCAGTGTTGCCAACTCATGCAAATCACACAATAATTGGTATTTTCCCCAAGGCTGGTATAATGAGATTACATAAAAAAAAAATAATACATCTTTTAAAACTAATACAATTCTGAGCCATATGCTTAGGAAAAAAAAGCCCAACTAATCTTGAAGTTATTGTTCAGCTTGATCTTAAAAAGCCAACAAACAGAAGGAAATTCTGAAATTCTTTACAGTTAAAATTTCACAATTTTTAAGTCAATGGAGATTACCTAAAGATCAAGTTGGCAATACTGCAGGAATGTCAGCACAGTTAACAACCCCATTTCCTTGCCACAACTGCAGTACCTATTTTCTACTTACCTCATCGTCATGTCCTACATGGACTAGAGCTTAGTTATATTAGGTACAGAAGATAAGTTCAACGTGTGTCTTTAAGGGTATTAAAAAAAAAAAAGAACTGAACATTTTATCTTATTTATTTTTAGCCTTAACTGAACACTGTCTGCTGTTGCCTAACCAGCTGTGTGTATTGTCCCTCTGCGGTGGAAGAGCATGGAGAGCTGTCGAAAGGGCCACGTCACCAAAGTACCGAGTGTGTGAGAAGGGGCAGTCAGGGATTCACCATGCCAAGGGTCTAGGAGAAGCATCATTGACTCAAATCTCAATTCTCAAAGGAGAATTACTGGGCATGAGCTCGGGCACAGCAGTGCTGACAGCACGCAGTGACTACTGAAAGCGTTTTGCGTCCGTCAAACGTTGCTAGTGGCGGTTTTGCTTCTGTGCTGCGCATTTATCACACAGGCTTCTTCATCTCTCCCAAAATTGCTTAAATTTCACAATTGAATGCATAACTACACGTATATATCACTGCTCTTGTCCTCTATACAGTCACATTGTTCTTACAACCTGCAGAGATGCTGTTAATTTCCTGGAACCCTTTTAACATGACTGATCGCTTAATTTAAGAGCAAAGCAGCACCAAGTAACTAATTCTAACTATTTGTGCCATGACTCTGCACATTAAGCTACTAATGCATTATGCCTCGCACTCTCTCAGAAACAAAAAGCTAGTAATTCATGGACATACCTATACCATGCATATTGCACGGATACTCTCATCTATACATCTGGAAACCAGTAAGAGGCCAGTACAATGTAGAATGGATATTCTGTACTACAGCAAACACAAGTAGAATCATTTCAGTTGGAAAACACCTCTAAGATCATCATTAACCCAGCACTGCCAAGTTCACCACTACACCATGTCACCAACTGCCACATCTATAGGTCTTTTCAATCCCTCCCGGGATTGCCCACTTGCCTGGGCATCCCGGTCCAGGGCTTGATAACCCTTTCGGAGAGGAAATTTTTCCCACTATCCAACCTAAAACTCCCCTGGTGCAACTTGAGGCCATTTCCTCTTGTCCTATCAGCTGTTACTTGGGAGAAGAGACTGACCCCCACCTCACTCCAACCTCCTTTCAGGGAGTTGTAGAGAGCAATGGAGGTTCAGGGAAGACCCTTTTACTCCAGGTCAAACAAACCCAGTTCTCTCAGCCACTCCTCATAGACCTTGTGCTCCTGACCCTTCACCAGCTTCGTTGCCCTTCTCTGGACATGCTCCAGCCCCTCAATGTCCTTCTTGTAGAGAGGGGCACAAAATGGAACCCTGTATTCAAGGTGAAGCCTCATAAGTGCCAAGCACAGTGGGATAATCCCTGCCCTAGTCCTGCTGGCCACACTATTTCTGATGCAGGCCAGAATGCTGTTGGCCTTCTTGGCCACCTGGGCACATGCTGACTCATGTGCATGGCTGTTGACCAACACCCCTGGGTCCTTTTCTGCTGGGCAGTTTCCAGACACTCTTCCTCAAGCCTGTAGTGTTGGAGGGGGAACGTCGTGACTCAAGCAAAGCACCCAGCACTTGGCCTTGAACTTCATACCACTGGCCTCAGCCCATCGATACACATCCCTCTGTAGAGCATCCCTGCCCTTAAGCAGATCAACAGTCCTGTCCAAATTGGTGTCATCTGCAAATTTACTGAGGGTGCCCTCGATTCCCTCACCCAGCTCACTGGCAAAGATGTTAAACTGAACTGGCCACAACACTGAACCTTGGGGAACACCACTTGCGACTGGATTTAACTCCTCATTGCCACTCTTTGGGCTCAGCCACCCAGACAGGTTTCTTTACCAAGAAAAGAGCATGCTCATCCAAGCAAACAGTAAGATAAATTGATATAAAACTGCTTTGTCCCCAAATGACCAGAGAATTGACTTCTCCAAATGATTCAGTGTCAGCTGGAAGCAGCTGAAACCCGTAAGCTGAAAGGACGCGCGTCCCTCAGCCATGCCCTCAGAACTTTATTCCAGTGAGGTCCCAGCTTTCACTCTGTCAGGTCAACAGACCCAGTTCTGCCAAACCCAGGGCATGCTGCAGGCTAGAGCATCCCTTCTAAGCTGAGCAGAGCGAGAGTTTAGAAACGATTGTTTCCAGGCTTTGATCCTAGTTGTCTATGCACAAAAACTGTGGTAGCCTTCAGTGTATTACTGCTGGCCTGTGCTTAATACATGAGCTGTAAATACTTCAATTTGTCAGCAACATGGACTAAAACCCTAGAGTAAGACAAGAAGTGAATGTTACGCTGTTTTTCTCCTTTTTTTTTTTTTTTTTTTTTTTTTATAGGTAGATCCCAAGACCTGGGGGCACAGCAGAGGGTTGGTTTGGACATTTTTCCAGTGCTAGCCAAGGAGCAGCAGAGACGCAGGCGTTCAGAACCTGAAGTATTTCAATCAACAATAAATTATTTGCAGTTTTAAGAATTTTCATGGCACTCCTAAAACAAGTTCAGAGAGATGCCTTACAAAATTCATCGCACTGATTAATGCTAGACATCTACTTCTTTTACCCTCTGTCTTTCATACCACTTTTTTTCTACTGATGCAACTGCATGAAGCTGCTCATGCTTCTGCCCTACTCGATACGTAAGGGAGGACTTCATCTGACTAGGAAATTCTTTTAAGGAAAAAATAAGAACTGTACACAGTTCTTTTAAATAATACTTGGCATCAGCAAGAAAATATCTCAATCGTTGTTCGTTTTTGTTATAATAAAATTTGGAATTGAGTTTCCATCAAAAAACTTATCTGCTTAAGAAGATGAATTACTGTATTTAAGTCCTTTTAGTCAGTAATTCATTGTTCCTGAGTAAATACTGTAATTTAAAAATTATTATAATGAGAATTTAACTACCTTTTATTAAGTAGTAGCTAAACATTATGCAAACAGATTATTCCACGCTGTTGGAAGCTGTCTCTCTCCTAAATCTTTTGCCAGTCACGTGCTACCCTTAGACATGACTTACGTGTCCTTGGCAAATCTCCAGCAGAGTGGCTGTACAGAAAGGGTCTTCCTAAGACAACCCACTCAGATTTTACCACTTTCTGCCAAGTATTCCTTCTCCTGAGAAACTGGCTAGAGTAGTGGTCTTCACATTTTTTGATTGTGAACACCTATCAGTAGAAACATTTTCAGCAAAATAAACATCTCCTAAAGTACTAATGTTATGTATATTGCAAAGCATAAACAAAAATAAACCAAAAAGAGTGAAAGATGAAATGAACAGTATTTAAAAATATATTCTTTTCTTGTTCTGTCTCAGAACAGCTTCTCAGAAACCACAGGAAAACGCAACTGGAGAAGACACTGACACAAAGGCCAGGTCACATCTTCCCTACCTTCAGTGTTCTCCCTGAGGCTCCTGTCTGGCCATTCTGAGTGTGGCCAATTTTGTTCAGGGAGCAGGAATGGAGTCGTGATCATCTTCAAAATTAACGAGCTCCCTAATTTCTCTCTGAAATGCCAGCAGAAGTGCTGGCTAAGGCCAATGCCCTGTTCCTCTGCATGCCACTTCTCTCAGGCAGGAATTAACTCTTGCCAACCAGGTACAGTTCAATCGCCGGATCAGCCGAGGCACATGGAAGCTGTAGGATCCTCACAGTTCACTAACAATTTTTACTGTCTGTTGGCTGTGACTGGGAGTGTGAACACAGAACCCTCAGAAGCTGCAATTCACTCTTCTATAAGATACAAAAATTCCGGCTTTCTGATAAGTCCTTTAAGCTGATTCACATTTTACTGTAGGTATCCTTACAAAATATCAGCTCATCTTTCAAGTGAGTACATTACAGCCATACAACTGGAAAAAGATTAGTCAGAAGTTGCTATTGCTAAGTATTAGAAAAGATTATGAACTCCTAACAACTCAGATATGGTGCATTTGCTCACAATCCACCTCATTAGAAATGCTATGTAAAACTCTTCATTCCTGGAATGCCTCATAAAGAACACATTATAAAACATTTCATAATCAAAGATTATAATCAAGCAGTTTTAATCAACGTGGAAATTCTAGAGAAAGTTCTCAAATCACACAGCGTCTCCATGCCAAGATTTTACAGGTTACACCACAACTTCAAACATTTCCTCAGCACTTCTGGCAGTCTCCTGTCACATTCCAGGACCTCATTTTGCTCCAGAGAGATCTGTGCCACTACAAAAACTGACCCTTCAAAGATCCCCTCTGGATTTCACCAAGCCTAGATCCCAACAGGCAATGGATAATCTTGGCAGTAATGTGACTATCAAATGCTTTTCTGTGACCAGGATGGGGTTTTTTTGAAACCACAACATTATCTATTAATCCATTATCTATAGGAATCATTAATGTAAAGAATCAGTGTCTAGATTTCTCTTGCATCCTCTTGCTTGCTTCAAAGCTTCCCTTTTAGACAGACGGATCAGCAGACTAACCCTACCAGCAATTCCCTTCAACCACGTAGTGAAAAGCTCTGGACTGGATTGCCCCTTCTATTCTGTACACACGTGTGACGCAGAAATCCCCGAGTGTCCTCTCTTAGCTACACTCGTGCCACTTGCACACATCAATCTACTGTTCCCTGGACTCAGGTTAGGAAGGGGATGTGAGGAGACATCTTCACTCAGACATCTCATTTTGGACTTCGATGTCTTTTAGATGCTCAAGCTAAATCTGTTACCCACACTGACACATTTTCAAGCCTTATTCATACCTACCTACACATGCCACCACGTCCCCAAAAGACATCAAGTAAATCGCTTGAAATTAAGTCAGATGTGCTCCGAAAATAACAACAAATTGGTCTCCACACTTCCATTTATCTTGGGTCGAAAAACAAAAGGCTCTAGAGTCTAGAAGCTGTCGCCCTCTTGCACCCATCAGTGCCTTCTGGTCTCTAGCCCATCCCCACATTCTACTTCCATATTAATTGTTTTCTGAGATGATACAGTCTTTCCACAAGACCTCCTTATTTCTAAATATATCTCTCAGATACACATATTTAAAGACAAAAAAACAAAACACCTCAAAGCATCCAACTCTTCCGATCCTCCACACATACCTGAATCAACTAGTCTTGAAATGGGTCTACAAATTAAGGAAACACTCTCTTTAAAGGGTGAACAGTTCCTCTTCCAAGGATTAGCACTTAAATTTCCAGTCGGAAAATATTTGGCCAACAAGACAATGTCTGTTATCTGGAAAACAGAAAAACTCCTTCTCTTTAAGGAGGATGCTATTCATGTATCCAAGCCTCTAAAAACAACTTTGTTGATGACCATTTGTACGCTTTTTGTGTCTGGTTCATAATGCAATGAGCTTTTAATGCAGCAGCATTTAGCTTAGCCTTGAATGGGTGCTCAAGAAGAGAAGAGTGCCATTATTTACCAGCATGCAACTTTCTTCCAAATCACAGATATCTAAAAGATAAAAGCTCAGATTCACCCCACAATGCATGAAGTGCCATCTGTAAGGCTGCCAACATAATTGCTCACAGAGCTCCCCAAAGAGCCAGATGCCACCACTTGAACATGTTCCCAACTTAGTCATCTGAGTACTGAAGACAGGAGGGAATAGCAGGAAGTTGAAGGGTCAATGGCATGCCATTTATATTCTGAAAAGATGAAACGGATTTTTGGAGAAAATTAAACTGAAAGGACGTCATGCCAAACAGAATGTGCTTTAGCAGCACAATTTAATACTAGAAATAAATGTGTGTGTCATTCTGGAGTTTTTAGAATATGAAAGGCATGAAAATTGTGCTCTGATAATAATACAGAAGGAAAATGTGGCAAAATTTCCTCATAATTAAAAGATGTAGTGAAGACACTCATGCAACTTGGTTTTGATTCTCTGCACTTTTCCAATCAGGGCTTTGTATCCAGAGCTTATTCTCGCAGTAAAATTAAAGCAGGCATTTAAAAATCTCATTTTCTTATGCACCTGTTTCTCCATTTCACTAGCAGTAGCTGCTGTAATTTCCGTAAGTGCTTGAAGGCTGATACTTGGTCCTAAAGGCTCTTGCAAGGGAGGCTATATAACAACAGTGGATAACTATGACAAATATTCAACACCAATTAGAACGTGCATTTGCTACTGTCTCAGCTCTGGGGCTTCTTTGTATCACGCTACTGAGTCCTGAGGTCTTAGAGTCCACAAATTGCTTATCACAAAAATGATAATAGAATATCAATCAAGAAAAAAAAAGTTGATCAAGATAAATGTGTTAAGTGTCTGGGTCAGTGGAGAAAGCACTACTTCTGCAAGACAACCACTGAGTCCTTACCCCTCTTTCCTGATAGTTTTCCTATCTCATCCCAATGAGGCACATGCTCTTCTGCACTTTGCTTGGTAGTACTTTGTTCTTATATGGTACCACCTTGGCTCCTCCTTATATGTTGCTCTTCATAATTATCTAAAGGACAAGGAAGCATCTCCTTCTCCATCCAAACCATCACAGCAGTGCAGGGAAGCATGGGACAGATGAACATGATGGCTATGGGCATGGCTTCAGCTCATCACTCTTCATCTCTTTCACCCTAACTTTAGTCCTGCCAGGTACAGGTAATGCTTTATAGTTCATTCAGGAGACCTGTGGCCCACAGTTTTCACACAGGAACCTTCACCATCAAAAGACATACCAGTGCTTCTCAACTGCCCTCTTCCCTGCCATGCCCCTCTCCATTGCTGCACAGGTACCAAGCCACATTCACCTTCTCTTATCCACCCTGACTGCCAGTACTCTAGACATTCTTAACTCACATTATTTCATCATGATAAGCTACTCATTAATTTCCTTTTTCTGTCTACCAGGACAATGCCCTCCCCTTTACCTCCTCATCCCAATGATTCCCTTCCAGCTTATACTCAATAGCTGATTAGGTCCATGGGGTTTTTTCTGGTTTTTCTTCCCAAATAGAAAATGTTTTCCAGACTTCTCTCTCCTCCTCACCATTTGAGAAATGCTTTTCTGTTCTTCTAATACCAGAAATACTGGGGATCTCCCTGCTCCAATGTTCAGAAATGTATCATATATAGTAGCCTCCTGTGGCAGTATCAACTGCACCATTGCGTGCAGTTCATTTGAAGCTGCACAATTATTTTCCCTTTCTTTGACAGAACAAATTTTGTCCGTGAAGAACAATTTCTGGCCCAAGAAATAAAGCTGCATCTTGATTGAATAGAAGTCGAAGACAAAAAAAGATAATTTTTTAAAAAATAAATAAATCAATCAAGTCTGAGCTACTAATCATGATTACAGTCATCTTTTCTGAGCGCTACCTCTCAGCATTGCTCACTTCAACTGTTTATCAAGTTGCCAAGGGTTTGCCAGTACAAGGGTCTGACAGTACAAGGGTCATTCAAGAAAGTTAATCTGAATTAATTTTTAAAGTGGATTAGTCAAAACATATTAAACCTCTGTGTAGACACTTTCATTCAAACTTACAGCGCACTTAATTATCTAATTTGCTCTGGAAATTAAGTTAAATTGAATCAAGACACTTTTAATTCTGATTCAGAGTATCCACAGGAGAGTTTAGTGTCATTTAATTAATCCGCTGTGGATTCACACTTCTACTTAATTTGGATTACCTTTTTGGAGCGTTCCAGTACACAATAGCTGTGATGCTGGACTTGGGCCAGAATTTTCATAATATGAGAATTTTTCATTTAAAAAACAAACCACAGGCCAATTACACAATTAAAATTCATTCTAGAAAGCTGTCCTCGTTTGAATTTTTTTCTGTCATTTGTGAAGTGTTAAACTTGAGGAGTTAAAACAAAAGTAGACATCTGATAAACACTTTAACTATTATATTTAGATCCTGGAATTAAATTCAAGTGAAATTGATTTATTACCAACATAAATAGTAACACATACTATGAAGAGAAATCTAAAGAAGATATAACTGATTTTTCCTTGCCCCCATTCTTGACTGTTTACTTCATTTGACATGATTTTTGACCAGTGATTTTTCACTCCACTGTTGGAGGCTCAGGCTCCCCGCCTGCTGCCACAAAGGTCCTGCGGGGCAGAGCTCAGCAGTGCCAGAACTGATGCCAGCACGCTCTGAAACAAGTGACCCCACCGACTGAGAATAAATGGTCTGAGATGGTTTCATGGTGGAGGTACCCAGCGAGCCTCATGAACACGCAGATCCCAGAGAGTTCTCCAGCAAGCCACCAACTAAGGCAATCTTCCAGTAAGTTTATTTCTCATATCAGGCAGTCCCCAGTGAGGGATCGTATCAAGCAGCAGGAAGAAAGACTGAGGTCATCTACAGGAGATGTTGCTCTGCTTGACGGTCCCAAAAAGCCACGGTGCATGCCTTTCTGGGACTACAAACGCACATACGACCCCTCCTCACATACACAGGGCAGGATCAAGAAGGTTCATACTGAGACTTCTCAATTTCCATCTCATCAACTGAAATTATACACAGTTATTAAGCAATTCTTGTCTTCTTACTGCTGGGAAACTGCTGCTATGCCTTGAGTTATCACTAGGTGGAAATTCATACCAGAAATTCATCAGTCCCAAGTATGGAAGGGACTGCATTTGTTCTGGTGCCTGAAATTGAGTTCTTGCAAAGCACCTGCAAAAACAGCAGGAAAGGGTGGACTGGGACGTGGTGAATATTATCATTTGTAGGTCTAGGCACTAATCTTTATGTTTGTGACACCTCTTGTGCCAATCCAACAGTACACAGGAAGGAAGGTCTGTGTGTGCTCACATGAATACAGATGCAAATGATTAAGAGTAGGATGCTAGAAAACTGCCTTTCTATTGTGGGGATTTCTTTTCTGGGTAGAATTATCCCTTTAAAGAAAAAAAAGACATTATTTACATCGTTGTCCAGAACAGAAGAGGCATTGCCTATTGGCACAATTCAAGTATCCCTTAAAGAGAAAATCTGCACTGACAGCAGTAAAGTTGAAGCAATGCTATAAAGCACTGGCAGAAGATATTTAAGGAATGCAGAAATAAAACTACTATTTTAATCAAAAGCTATTAGGAAATGTTACTCTATTTAGTAGATTGCCTTCGAAAAAATTTAATTCCCCTGCAAATAGTATTTTTTTCCATATTTCCTAAGTATTGCAATAAAAATTGCTTCAAAATGGAAATGGAATCATTAGCATCACTTCTTAGTAGCAAAAAAAAAAACCCTCAACAATGCCATGATCAGTCTCTGCAAATTTAGCAGTTAATTTACAAGTACACGATGTGGTCAAATATTTCTTGCTGTACTGATACTTACTGACAGCTGTCAATAAGGAAACCAGTTCTTATTTTTAGTTACCATAATTATGCTCTTCCTGGCTTCGGCACATGAAGGAAAAGTTCTTTTAGGAAAATCTATCACATCTGCTCCTCTAATATTGGCAACACAGATGAACAATTTATTTGTGGTTTTTTACCAACTACCACTGTCACTTGTCTGCAGTTTCGTAAACTCACCAGAAAGAAAAAAAAAAAAATAGAAAAAAAAAAAAGAAAAAGGTGTTTATTTTTCCTCCCCTTATGAATGAAGTCATGTGCATACCAAAAGGCATATCTGTCATCTGGAATTACTTCACCTCCCCTTCAGGAATTGCATAGGGAGGACTGCTACATGGATCATATCTTAATCCATTTACCACTCACCTCTGCCCACCTTCAACCCTGGGTTATGTTACAGGTCACTGTCACTTCACTGCTGTTAACTTACTCCCAAGCACCCATCACAAATCTCTCTCAGACTGTAATTTGGTGGTACTTTTGTAGGCATAATGGCTTCAGGATAAAAGGGAGGAAAGCTTGGAGGAAGGGGAACTAATCTATTATTAGTCCTGCTGATACAGATGGGAAGAGCAGCCAACCATCAGGACGCACTGTCCCTTCACCAGACCTCACATCATTCCCATGCAGAAAGGCCACTCTGACTGAAAAAACACAGGCATCTCTCCCATCAGGGCTACTTGATTGTGTTAATTCCCTCCAAAATCCCCTCATTAGCTCCCGCTATTATTTTCCAGTTCCAGGCATATTAGCCATCTTGCCAAGATATAAATTTTATAAGCACTCCAGTTACAGTGCCTGCCTGAGGAAGTTTACAGGTTAAAGGTCCAGCCCTGCTCAGCAGGCTTTTAAATGGGGGTACTTAGAGTAATTGCCCACAGAAAAATATTCTAAGATGCGTCTTGGAAGGTAAACGAAAAAATACATAAGGGAACAAAATTTGCTGCAAAAAGCTGAATTGCAAACAAAGTGGGAGCTGACAACACATTGTTCTGCCTCACGTACACCTAAATGTACTTGAGTGAAAAAAAAACCCAGGATTATTTGTATATCGAGCTTCATTTTGCACTAGTAAATAACTATACAGAACAACAACACAGAAAGAAACCTCAAACATTTTAGCTTCATAATTTAATTTGCAGACAGTGAGAAAGAGTGATCACACCTCATCACTTGCCTGTGAGAATTCCATCAACTCATTTCTTGTTTACAAAGTCATTAAACTCCCTATTCTCTCAAAATCTCCAATTGTTTAAGGAAAAAAAAGAAACAAACAGGAGTTAAATAGGGTTTTGCTTAAAGCACAGACCATATCCATGTCTTACTGCAGAGTGACAGTTTTCATCTATGACCACCTAATATTAGTATTCATCTATTTAAAGCACTAAATTATCTATGAAATTAAAAAAAAAAATAATTCAAAGATTCTAGAAGGAAAAGCTTTTCACAGACACTACATTTTATATTTATGAAGCATACCAATTAATTGGCATCATCATCTGTATTCATTCCTATATATAAAGCATTTATCTCTGTACTGCTTAACAGACTAATGAGATATGTCAATTCTTTTGACTTTACAGAAAGAGAACAATGGCTTTTGCAAAAAGGCTTAAATAGCTCATTTACTGCTGGAAGTTGAAGTCTGGTAAAATTAAAAAAAAAAAAAAAAAAAAAAAAAAAAAAAGTCCTCTCTATTCCCTGCAAAACCTAGAAGGACAGCTACCTGTGGTGCAGAACAGTTATCCTTCTGTCCTCATAGAATAGTTTTGGATGGAAGAGACCTTCAAGGTCATCAAGTCCAACCTCACTCCCAGCCCTATCAAAACCACTAAACCCTGTCCCTAAGCACAACATCCGCCCAGCTCTTAAGACACCTCCCTGGATGGGGACTCCACCAGCTCCCTGGGCAGCCCATTCCAGTGCCTGACAACCCTTTCTGGAAAGAAATGCTTCCTGATGTCCAGCCTGAACCTCCCCTGGGTCAGCACCAGGCCATTGCCTCTTGTTCTGTCCCTTGTCCCCAGGGAGCACAGCCCAACTCCCCCCTCGCTACACCTTCCCTTCAGGGAGCTGTAGGGGGCAAGAAGGTCTCCCCTCAGCCTTCTTTTCTCAAGGCTGAACAGCCCAGATCCCTCAGCCTCTCCTCATCAGACACATGCTCCAAACCCTTTACCAGCTCTGTAGCCACCTCTGGACCCTCTGCAGCACCTCAATGTCCTTCCTGTAGAGAGGGGCCCAAAACTGGGTACAGCATTCGAGGTGCAGCCTCACCAAAGCCGAGTCCAGAGGAACTGATCTCCTGCTGGCCCCACTATTCCTGACCCAGGCCAGGATGCCATTGGCCTTCTTGGCCCCCTGGGCACACTGCTGGCTCATGTTCAGGTGGCTGTCAGTCAACACCCCCAGGTCCTTCTCTGCCCGCCCGCTCTCCAGCCACTCCTCCCCAAACCCAGAGGCTGCTGGGGGTTGGTGTGGCCCCAGGGCAGGACCCGGCATTTGGCCTTATTCAAACTCATGGAACTGGCCTTGGCCCAGCGACCCAGCCTGTCTAGATCCCTTGGCAGAGCTTCCCTACCCTCAAGCAGATCGACACTTCCAACACTTCCTTGACACAAAACTGTGTGCTAAATTCCACAGGGAAACAGGTACTACCACCAGAGGCGGGTCAATGGGATCGGTGAGGAACTTGGGAAGGGGAGAGGTAGTGATCCCACCCGAAATCTGGTGCCAGCGACCAAGGGTGGGGGAATATCAGAGGATGCAAGAAAGGGGCAGCGACAACAGCCCGTAGCTAGAAAGATAAAAAGCAAGGAGGATAGGAGGGAAAGGCACTCGGGGAGATATTTACAGTGGCTGACGTGCTGCCAGGCTCCCTGGGTTCCTCCTACGGGCAGCAGAGGAGACGGGCTCTTCCAGGGTGATAATTCAAAGCACCAAGCAGCTATAACCAGCCTTCTGCTGTCAGCTCCCCTCCTGGGGGAAGACTCCCTCCTTTCAGCTGAATGCAAGATGAGGTTTCTGAGGATAAATTCAGCCTTTGTGAATTCCCATACCGTCGATTTTAAAAGATGTCAATCTCTTAACTCTCTTTTTAAAGGCCCTGGTAAAAATTTTCATTGACTTGAGTGTCAATGCGCTTTGGCCAATCCTAAGCACTAGGAAGTGCCTTTTCCTAAGCCCTCCTTGCGAACAGAGGGAAAAGGGACAATGACAGGGTGATGGGTAGCAGGTCCTACACCTGCACAAAGCCAAGCAGCACCATGTGGGTACGCTAGCACCTGACCCGAAACAGCACAACACTCCAGCTACTCATATCACAGATTCTGATCCCAGAAAACCCCACTGACCACCTTGGAGACTGATTCAGCGCATCCCACAACAGACGGGTTGAACACTTCTTAAGTTTCAGATCGCAAGCAGAGCTAGCGTTGGCAGACAACAACTTGACCAGCTATGTTAATGCTGAGATGTTCCTCCACATCTGAGGCAGTCCTTTCTTCACCTACATAAATGCACCATCTAAAACATGATGCCCATACAGTTTGAACATTTCCGGGCTGAGATGGTGGCTGAACTGAATTTCAGATTGAATTTTGGGTGTAGATGTTCCATTTCCATCATACTTGACTTTTGTGGGGTTTTTTTCAGCATCTCTTTCAGTATCTCAATTCTTATTCCAGCAACTCAAGAATTAGCTAATGATACTGCAGGTCCCCCAGTGCAACGTTCCAACCAATCATTCTTTCTTGCTGGGAAGATCGAGATAATATATTGTGTGAATAATTGCAGTACTACTGTACTTCCTAAAAACTTCCCAGTTATTTGTATTGCTAAAGCATGTAACCACATCCAGCTCATGTGGTCCTGCTGACATCAGTGGTCTTGTACTCTGGAGTGGGTATAACATGCAGGTCAGTAGCCCCTCACCCAAAAGGGTACAACTAGACAGTACGGGACAACTCTGACCTTGGTCATACCATATACCATTACCTGCTTATTCCTTCAAATCCCATCTCCTCTTTTTCAGAAATGTAATTTACTGTTATTTTTCTATCACAATCCACTGCTGTGTGTTTTATTGGAACAATAACTGCCCTTTCAAATTTTTTTTTTATTTTTCTGTTCAAATTTTCCTCACATGACATTTCAAACGTTGCATCCGACGATCAGCACAAGTTTTTCTAAAAATAAAGAAGTGAAACAATATTCTTGGAGATCTGATTCCCCTCTAATGTCTGTAGACACTATTGTCTTTCCTGCTTTCCCAGACATCCGTAACTGGGGAGGGTATAGCTCTATTAACCTTGCTATATCAGGCAGAATGTCAAAATCTGTGTTATAAATCTTCATCTTAATCATTTATGATTAAATATTCAGATGAGATTATGTGCAACCTAATTCTACACATCCATCTCCACTTCCCTAATTAACGACAGACAGCAACAAAGGGGGGGAAAAACCACCACCTTTCTGAAGTAACTAGACAAAAAAAAAAACCAACCTTTTGTCGACAACTTTAATTTGTAAGCACATATTTATTTATTTTTAATCTTCATTTAAGACAGAAACATGATTAAGGAAGTCATGTATATTGAATTATGAAACTGTTGCTTCACTGCAGGTTGCTAAATATTGCCAGTGTTAAACCCACTAACCCCAAAACTCTTCTTTTTACGAAGCCTCACTGGTTTCAATTCTTCCCCATCTGTCAGCGAATTTGATGTGCATACAGTGGAAGGTACAGAGAAGGCAACCTTCCAGGGCTCAGTGGGTAAAATCCACCCTTGTTCAGAAAAGCAATCTAAGATTTATGAACCTCTAAAGATCCCTTTAGCCTCTACTTCTATTCAGAACTGCTTCAGCTTTAAGCACCATATTTGAGCTACTTAGACCCTGATTTTGAGAGGTGCTGAGGAAGTGTACCTCACACTGAAAGGGAACTCAAGTGATGCACATCACCAGCTTTCTGGCAAAATCAAACTTGAAAGCTACTAAAGGCATCACTTAAACTGAGACAGCCAACTCAACCTGTGAATCACAGACTCTAAATTAAAGAGACCTCACAGGAAAAGACATGAAGTCTGTCCTTCTGTCAGCCAGAAACTGACTTATCAGTGTATTTTCTAGAACTGTGCAAATAATAGATCATCTGGTTCAATGAGAAGAGGAAGAGAGGAGAAGGAAGAAAAGAAAAATAAAAAAAGAAAAAAGACTTCAGCTCAATTAAAACCTGATCTTGGGGAAAGACAGAAGCAGGAAAAGAAAAATGTAACTACCTATTTTTGCATCAACCTGGAACAGGTACGAGCCAATTTGTAAATGAAAGCACCAAATTGCAAAATGACGAGTCACATTTATAGCATGAAACTTCTTTCCCAAACATGCAGGCATTTTCACTAAATTACTGGAATAAACTATCTTCAGACTGTCTTTTCAGCCAAAACTACTTGCTAAATGCAACCTGAATCTGTTATTTCCCCAAATGACATTTTTCAAACTTATTTGGGGAGCAAGCAAACAGGAGAGGGGAAAATTGCCTGGCTCCATCCTCTACTGCTTTCTCTAATTGCATTTAAATGATCCGTGCAACTGGTCTCCTACAACTTCCCCGAGGGGTAATATTTCACAGTCTGGCTAATCTCGCTATTGAAATGTGTCCTGTTTTTCAGCAGAAATTTCACTAGCATAAAGCACTACCAGAATAATTTTTGCTGACTTCTAAAAAATTTCAAGTTAGCTTTAAGATCAAGAAGGATGCAAATGCAGAATATCAGCAGAATATACAACTCCGGATGCTTTAGCAGTGCAAACTCATCTGCCATCCAAGGTGCCTCATGCCTCCTCATCAGCCCAAATCTGCAGCTGAAATTGAACCTCCCTTTGGCCCAGCGATATTTTTGTTGTGTTCGAATGAATGGCAGTTGACTTTTTTAAAAGACAAAAAAAAAAAGAAAAGAAAGCATCAGTGTAAACCCATAATTACTTTGCTGTATTACACACCCTCATTATTTGATTTAATAATTTATTTCTCTCCCTCAGGGGACTGCGTTTGTTTGAGTTCAGTAAACACTGTCCCCGATTCTTCTGCTGCTTGTGGAGGTACTAAAAAAAGGCAGCAGGACCAGAGCTCTCTATCCATCTCCTCCCTGGGAGAGCTGCTGAAGCATTACTCACCAAACAGAAATCTCAACTCTTTGGGGGGGGGAGAATAAAAAAATAATATAAAAAAAAGCACTGCTGCTATGATTGAGTAATCCCTTTTACAACTACTGTTAGCCATCTTATAGTACAACCTAGTGTCCTGATTCTGTCTCTCCCTCCCACCCCCCCGAATGAGTAAGATCTATTTACTTGGTGAATTCCTGAACTAGAGTCAGTCAGCTGATTAAAGGAGTCAGACGCGTTATGAAGCCTATGGGGAGTTCATGTGGATGCTAAGGCAGGGCTGCCCCTGCCCCAGGACTGCCACGGGGGGTAACGTGCCCAGCTACCTCTACTTTAAACTGGTTTAACACTGAGTTAAGTCGCACTTAACCAGTTAGGGCCGCGGTGATGTCTGCAGACACTATTGTCTTCCCTGCTTTCCCAGACATCCGTAATTGGGGAGAGTATAGCTCTATGAACCTCGCTGTCTCAGCCAGAATGTCAAAATCTGCACGAGAGGGAACACATTCTAGACCCAGTCCAAAACCATCAACTTAATTTCCGCCCCCCCCTTCAGACTAGCTCTGTTTTGGAAGCACCTGAATTTACATAACAGCAGGAAAAAGGAAAAAAGCGACATCTCCACACCTGAGGGTTAGAAACACCCTCATATGAACCAGCCACCAAACAGGAGTGAACACGGGCTCAAGAAAGCTCTTCAGCACTACTTGACATGTACCCGTGTCATTACAGTTTTGGACAAGGAACATATAACCTGGCTCAGTGAAGCAACGCTGTTCTGTTTTCAATTAGTCTCATCCTCCGGCTGTTGTGCTCATTCTGCAGCAGCAGGTGAAAACGTTTCAAAGTATAAAGATTAAAATAAAGCTAGTTTCACCTCAATTTGCAGGAACTGACCAAAGTCCTTTTCCTGCTACCCTAAAAAGTCCAAGCAGGCAGTCTTACAAGTACAAAGCCCACAGTCAGCTAAGATAGCCAGGCTAGCTTTTGGTTGGAGTAGTTTCTCACTACACTTCGGATCTAAACGATGGAATGTTAGTCACACTCTTCAGCTACAAGAGCTAGTTTCCTCTGCCCCTTTGCAGACACCTAACTAAAGACCTGAATGCTCATGGCTGCTGGGCAGCCAGTGAAGTCTCACCAAGCACCTAAACTGGGGACTGTACCTTTTGAAAGATCTTGGTATCATCGCAAAGTTGAAGCAGAATTTTCTGGCACACGTCCTGGTTTCAACATATGGAAAGCTCTAATTTAACCGTGGTCCCGGGGTATGCCACAGATACATAAGCTTGAATCCTATTTGAGAAGATATTTAGTGGAAGCTTAATTCATTGACTCTGAAGTTTTTAAACCCTCTGATTTCATAGCATGTGACAATACATCTCTGTGGAGCAAAATCAAAATATAGAAAACCTCGATTTGTTTTGACTGTATTTCTACCAGCATTCTTTTTTTTTTTTTTAATCTGTTCAGATCATGCCTGGAGAATAAACAAAATCCCAATATGGTCAGGCCAGGCTGTGAAATGCAGACTTCCATCTGATACAAAATTCAGAATTTTGAAAACAAAAGGAACTCTAGGTTGGAAATTCTGGCAAAACGTCAGCTCAGTGATTTAAGCATAAGTCTCCTGGGTGGGAGGATGAGGATAAAGCTAAAAGGAACATAAACCCCCCCCTTAGAGCACCATGAGCCTTGGGTCACTTGGTGAAGCCGTGGCTCCAGCCACACAGTGCCCCTCTCGCAATTCAGCTGCGTGGCTTGTACCGAAACACTCCAGCTAGTGAGTTAATTCCTTTCCTAATCTGCAGCCCCTTGCTAATCCCCTTCTTGTCCAGCTCTGCTCAAAACTTCCAGGATGCCTCAAAAGTTTTGCCCTGCCAGACAGAGTACCCACTCCACACAGCCTTCACCTAGAAAATCCCACACAGCCCTGAGGAAGTTCCCAGCTCATTCTGGCAGTGCTGATCTTTAGCAAATCCTGTTACATCCTATTCCATTCCCACCTTTAAACTTTTCTAAAGACATCCAGTTAAAGGAAAGGACACTTCTAGCTTCATTTGCTCATAGATCTTTAGTTGCTGAATGACTCTGTTTCTCAGCTTCCTAAATATGCAGCTGTTCTCCAGTCCTATGGTATCATCTCTAGCTTAACAGATTCAGAATATAGATGTAATTCACCAGTTCTTTCAGTATTCAGGAGTGGAAGTTATTAATTCCCTTTGATTTTACAAAGATAAACTCATTTACTGTTACTTTCACAGCAGCTGTGGTTATTTCTATTTTAATACCATCATGTACATCATCTGTCTTCCCTTCACCACCATGCTAACATAATCATCTTTACTGAAAAATGAGGGGAAGCACTGAGCCATATCTAGATTATCTTTAATATCCACCCTCACAAGATAGCAGCTCTCTTTCTTCCGTCCCCATTACACAGCTGAAGAGTGTTTTGCTTTATTTCTTCTGTAAAGCCCAGCTCAGCTTGGCTTGGGAATTTCCCACTTTATCTCCAAACCTCTTGACCTCCAAGACCGATTAGACAGTGGGGAAGAAAAGGGTGCAAGGCAGGATATGTCTCTTGCATATTCCCAATGGTGTTGCATACACACATTTTATTTTACAGCCACACCCTACAAGGGTTTTCTTTTTTGCAGTTCAGATTTATGGCTGTGTTAGCACTGCTAATTTCAAAGAAATTCAGAATTTCTTTAGATATTTTTATCTGTTAGTTTCTCCTACTAGCCATTGCCATCAGTTACGAGATTTTGCTCTTTTGGGGTGGACACACGCCAAACAAAACAACCAAATCTCACTCAGCAACTTTATTTCCTCAGGAAAGTGCACTGGAGAAGAAACTTATCTCTTTTTAACCGTAACTATTTAAGAATACATATTCTCTCAAATTAGTAATGATAGAATGAGGGGGAATGGACTCAAGTTGCGTAAGGGGAGGTTTAGATTAGATATTAGGAGGAAATTCTTCACTGAGAGGGTGGTTAGGCACTGGAACTGCTGCCCAGGGAGTTGGTGGAGTCACCATCCCTGGAGGTGTTTACAGACTGTATAGATGTGGCTCTTGAGGATATGGTGTAGTGGTTAGAGAAATGCTAGGACAAAGGTTGGACTTGATGACCCTGGAGGTCCTTTCCAACCATAATGATTCTATGATAAGAAAGAAAGGAATACAAACCTTCCCAGCACAAGCAGTCACTAACTGTCTGGTGCAGGATATCAGCCTTCTACTGGCAGAGGAAGAGGGGGAAAAACAAACTAAACAAAGGGTAGGCACAGGACAAAAGTAACCAATCTATTGAAACTGTGCTTCAAAGTAACAGTTCAACAAGTTAAAAAATAAAGACACACAATTATGAGATGCTACTTAAAGGGCAGAGGAAATATTCACATGCTCGAAAGCTGGTCCCAGACAGCAATTTGGATTCAGAACACAAGTAGGCAAACTCTGATTTAGCATGTCATTAAGAAATCCTCTCTGAGTTACGCAACTTCCATTCACTTCTTCAGAAGATATGAGAACACTGCCATCACTTGCCAAGTTTGATCCCAATGTGCCATGGGGCAAATGGAGACCCTAAACTGTCATATTCTATTTAAATCATATGTAGGCTAAAGTGCGTGCGATTGCTCAGTATATTAAATTACTACCAGTGTGTTGGTATTTCCTCATGAACAATCTATGGCTCTGAATTATTTATTGAGCAGGAAGTGGCTTTTGAAGTGAACGTTATTTCTCTCTCCGAGCTAATGCTTGAATATGATAAAAATAGTGGCCAAGAGAGAAAGGAAATTAAAAGATACTTCCATGACTGACAGTTCCCAGATTTTACCTGACTCTTTCCTGCATTTCTGCTCCTTGTGAAGTCTGTATGCTAAAATTATGTTCACCTACAAAAATAATAAGATGTGGGACAGCCTGCGTCAGGAAATTGCTTGCAACAAATCACAGCTACACAGACATTCAGCGATTGCAATCAATAGGAGTCCTAGACTGTCCCCAAGGCTCTGTGCTTCCTTGCCTCCAGAATCCAGTACTGCTCATAGAAATGCAGCTTCTAGGGAGCTGCAGAGCAGCTTTCCTCTGGCAGCAAGAGTGGTACATCACAGAATCAAAGAGCTTTGGGTTGTAGTGGAGATGAAGGACACTAAACCGAGCATGGAGTGACAGCAGGAACAGGGAGAAGGACTCAATTCTTCCCCTGGTCCTTCACGTTCTCAGACGCTGTTTTCAAATCTTTGCCCCTTCAACAAGGGGTTTCTGAGGATGGGCAGAGCAAAATACAGATGAAGCAGCATCAGACTCCCAAGTAAGATAAATCCTGTCTGACACGTTCTGCATTATGCCCAACTTAAAGTGAATTTGGTCAAAGAGGTATTCTCGCAATGAAGTGCACCCTTGAGTGGCAGCTGCAATATTTGAACCCAAAACAATTACTTGAAATGAAAATAAATAATCCTTCTGTCTTTCCCTTCTCCTTCCCCACAGCTATTAAGTTTGCTAGTCACAAAGAATTCTCCAAAGCATGATTTATGGCATGCCCTTAGAAGACATATTTCTACCATATTTCTATTGTTTATTTATTTGCAAATCATTTGTATACACTAGACATGGACCAAATCTTTCTGCAAATTTCCTGTGAACAGATGTGAATGTTGAGTTTATTCCTATTTCAAGGTTATTCCTTGGTTTTCAAGGTGCCGGAGTTAATTTCTTTAATAACCAATCCTTTGTGTCTACTAATTAGAAATATCCAAAACAATTTGTTATTTAAATCATATGTCATTGCTTCTGATCCTTGATTGGGTGAGTAATGAAATTAAGTAAGACCCATATGAATTGTGAATATTACTACTGAATATGTAATTAAAGTTTTGATTAATATTCTGGCACTCAGGCTTAAAATACACCTTCCATAAGTATTTGCACTAATAAAGCTCAAAAAAAAAAAATCAGTACAAGTCATTAACACAGTCAAACTGAATTCATAAGTGAACTTCAAAAGAAAACTCTAAGTTTTTTCATGATGATGGCTACGAACAGTGTCCTTTTAAGTTGGACTCCTAGATTAGTATTAGCTGTCAGATAAAGCTACTGGCCATCTTTCTTCCTTAGGTGCCAGTATAAAATGCAAAAAAAAGGGATATAGGTTTTGCTGAGGTATTGCAAACATCTTGTGTTAATATAGGTGATCATTTAAACTTCAATTGTTTCAAAGCTCAATGAATCATTTTATGGAAATCTAAAATCCTTTAAGACAGCATTAGATTTTTCAAAATTGAAGTATTATGCTTTTTTCTTGTAATACACTTCTATTTCTTACTTAGAGTATCCATTAGGAACACTTTTTATGTCATCACTGAAACCTACTTAATTCAGCTGACAGGCAACATTTTTCTAAACATTCTCCCCATCCAATACTTTCTGCACTCAAAGAAAGCCCATCAAAGTCCTTGGTATTTAATACATAGAAAGATATGGATGGATCATTTCTTCCTTTTATTTTTTGTTACAGAAATGACTCCTTTGTAAAACACCACAAATAATGTTAATAACTTATTAACATGAATTCTGCTGCAGTAGGATACACCACAAGTCTGGTATCAGTCCTATCAAAAGCTGCTAGGCCCGTAGGAAAGGTCTGGCTCTTCCCACAGAAAGGGGTTGACTCCCTTGTGAGAATCCTCACACTGGGTAATAAAGAGATGGGGCAGTGGAGGAGGAGCTAAACTCAACAAGGATTGAATCCAGATCTGGAATTGACTTTCAGATGAGTTGAGAAAGGCACCTGCTCAAAACCACCACCCTATTTTGAATGTGCTCTTGGTCTTAAACCACAAGTGGTAGTGACTCCTCATTACTTGTATTACAGAAGGACCCCAAAAACCTCCTGCCATGCTAGGAAGCTTTCAAAGGAACAGAAAGAAACCCTTCTTCCAAACAGCTTACCCTCTTATCAAAACAGGAGAGGCTGGCAGCTGTTACTCTGTTCCACTGAAGAGGAAAGAAGGCACAAAGACGAAAGATCTGCACTGGGCTGTCTGAGGCAAGCCCCAGATGAAAAGCCTCCCACGGCAGAGGATGGTCATGAGAGAAGCATCTTCCCCATAGAAGGGCTGTACTTCTAAACAACTGAGTGTAAAACTACCCCAAACTCTCAAGCCCCCAGCTTACATATCAGCATCTGAGTAGCAGGTCCAACCTGGCACGGGAACAGGTCCATTTCAATTAAAGCCTTCTCAGCTCCTGAGTTTTTATGCTCTGCTTATCCAAAGCAACCAGCAGGCTGAGGCAGCCTCTTCAGAGACAAACTGAGGGGCTGCTGGGGGGGTAGCTTCTTTAGAACCCTTTGCTAGTTTTCTCAGCAGCCCTCTTGATTCAATCCAGCCGTGCAGGGAACACACCCCATAATTAATTAATCCTCTAAGTCAATTAGATCATTAGTGGAGGAGCTCTGCCACAGAAGTGACACTAACAGAATGAAGAGAAGCTATTGAAAAACATACATCTCCAAAATTTTCTTTTTTAGGTGCAGCAGGGAAAAAAAAATAATGAATGGCACACTTAAAGACCAAACACGGCCCTTAGTTCAGTAAGGTAATTTTCATACTCTGTTATCATGAGTTCTTAATTAACCTGTGAGGTAAAAACTCCTAACGAATGGTTGTTGACTGTAAATGCAATCCCTCCTCCTGACACACGCATTAACGCACTACTGCAAAAGTTCAAAGCCGTTATTATTGAGTTGTCTCAGCCACATTAATTATCCTCTGCACTGTATTTGGCTTCACTCGGGTAAATCTTCTTTAATTGCCCGGTCTTTACTTACAGAACATCTTAATTTAATACACTATAAACTCTCTTTACATTTATGCTTTTTCCAGTGATTCGGTGTTGAATGGAGTTTCCACCACTACTACTGGAAATGTTCTACTGTCGGGCTGTTTGTCTGCTGTCACCCATACGTGTCATTGGTTTTGAAACTGAAACATCTGGTGCTTGGAAGCTTTGGGCTGAACCTGATTCTGTCTATAAAATTCCTAACCCTTGTTATGCCCAAGCCAAGTTTTTTTTCCATAGATGCAAACTAGTGAATAGGGAAAACTGCACAAGAAGGTGATGAGCTAGCTGAAAGCAGCAGCAGTGTGTAAGTGAAGTAAAGGGAGTGAAGGACAGAACTTTCTGCGCTGCCTAGCATATTATGAACGTAATGAGCATAAACTTTTGAGGAAAGAAATCCTTAAAATATTCAAATACTGTGTTACTATCCCAAAGATACCCGTTATCAAGAGACGGTCATGTTTTCAACATGTTTAATGTAAAACATGCTTTGACAGGCACACTGAAATCATAACTGATTTTGAATTGTTTCCACATAGATTGTCATCCATCTGAGTTATCTCAAAGCATGTTACAAAAATTAAGCTTCAGAATATCCATATAGCCACTAGACTGCAAGTACAGACTAAATAACTAAAGGATAACATTTTCAGAAGCATGCATTGCTCTTAACTGCCCAAATTTAGCCACTTTAAATCTCCTTCCCCTTTTATGAAAAAAAAAAGGAAAATTAAAAAAAAAAAAAGAAAATTTAAATGGCAGCAAGTTCTGCTCCAATGAAAATAAAAGTGAGGTGCAGTTCTTCATTTCTGCAACTCAGACGGGTGAAAAAGGCAAGCAAAATGATGCATACTGAATACCTGCGCTCCACTTGCTGTGAACCTCGTGTTGAACTGGGAGGCAAGAAGCTGGGACACGAAGAGCTTTATTTCAGCCACAAAACTGTGCTGCTCACACTGATAAAAATCAGCTACAAAAATGTTATCAGGAAATCAACTCAGAGCAAGAAACAGGAACAACAGCAGAGGAAAAAGGTGAAACGACTACTGAGCGACACATCAAAACCACCTTTCCTCTTCTTCTTTCTAAAGTTGACTACATATGGTGGGGAAAGGTCGATGAAAAAATGAATATCCCAGTCCTGCAGCTATTTCAGGTCATCCAGAGCTACTCGAATAAGCTAAGAAGGCATTTCCATGTAGATGTGTGTTATTGTGCGGTTTGACGTGAAGGATGACCATTTGTAAACAGAGATACTGCGTAAGAGCTAAGGATATGAGAGAGAAAAGGTTAAAAGGGGGAAAACAAAAAATAATTAAGCAGTAAAAAAGAAAGACAGGGAGATCTGTATTTGGGCCCACCTGAAGGCCCCAAGTGTTAGGTCTTCCTCTCTGGTCTCACAAATAGGACACTTGTCAGCACGATGGCACAGCAGAAGGAAGGACAGCAGACGTCCCCAGACAGTCTCGTCTAAGCCCCAGTGCAGAAAGCACTCAGGGAGACAGGATCTGAGCCCTCACAGCTGGAAAGAGCAGTGGACCCAGATCTCCCAAAACCTGAGCAAATACTCTAATCTTCAGTACTACTGAACACTTCTCCAGTACTACAGAGCAAGGCAGAGTCAGTAGTACTGGTTGCCAGTCTAAGCTCCTCGTTGCTCATAAAGCAGGTTTAAACAATGCTTGCCAACTTAACCAGTAAGGGATCTTGGTACCAGTCCAGGCTGCTTCTGGTTTGCAGTGGGTTTAAATGAGAAATGGCAGCTCGGGCTGTGTGTGCTGGGGAGGTTCTGGACACAGCCAAAACACAGAAACACAAGCCTCTAGGACACCTTCAGGTTGAACATTATGGCCTGTTACATTTAAGTTCCTCAAAAAAATTCATAATAAGGCTGTTGGGCCAAATTTTTCTAGATCATGTTTTCAGGTCTATATCCTTGAAGAACATCTAAATTTCCTTTGCCAGCCTCTTTTCGGTGGTGCCCTGGGATAGGACGAGAGGCAGTGGTAGGAAGGGGAAACACAGGAAGTTCCATCTCAGCATCAGGAGAAACTTCTTCCCTGTGAGAGTGCCAGAGCCTGGCCCAGGCTGCCCAGAGAGGCTGTGGAGTCTCCTTCTCTGGAGCCTTTCCAACCCCCCTGGATCTGTTCCTGTGTGGGCTGCCCTGGGTGACCCTGCTGGGGCAGGGGGGTTGGACTCAATGGTCTCCAGAGGTCCCTTCCAACCCCTACCATGCTGTGATTCTATGAAATTCTGCTTTGTGGAGCTAGCTCCTATTTTTGATCTGGCTCACAGTACATTTTTAATACAAAGTGAGCGTATAAAAATTAGGGTTGAAGAAAAATAAGAAGAGACACAACTCCATATCCCTCTTTCAGATAAAGACCACACACTTACAATGCCAAAACTTATCATTCCACACTAGCCACTATTAAACTGTGAAAGTGTCAGTACGGTGGCTTTCTGGTATTTTCTATGCACAGATAGATTCCCCTACAGAGACCTGAAGTCTAGTGCTTGGCATTACAAGGTACTTTCTTTGGGCCTACAGAATCTACTGATCCTATGCACCACACATGGAAAAACACCACTCAAAGAAGCTGGCAAGATCCTAGAATAGATCAGATGTTTACATGAAAACATGCCATTAAAGTGAGTAATGTTGAAAACTGTGGCACTGCTAACCTTCCTGCTAAGGGCAGAAATCAATCTGATATATAGCAGCTGATAGAGATAAGGAAAACTGTCCTTCTGGCTGTAGGTTAATTCACTTTTTATTCATGCTACAGCATCTGCATCCTTCTCTGAAGCAGCTGGTACTGATCCTTGGTACATTAGTCTTGCCTAAGTCACACCTTCCAATTTTAGAAGAACAAGAAGTTACTTTTGTTGTCACATTATTGGCTGCCAAACTCCCTTTGAAAACACCCCACGAAACAGTCTCGCTCCGTTTGCTCCGACTCGTGCTATCAACTGATTTGTAACTGATAGCCCTAACCACCCCCACTGGGTATCCCTGCCAATCAAAAAGATTTATGTGGCTCACCATACAAATCTTATACCATGAACAGACTGAACAGCACGCGCATGTTGTTCAAGTAATGGAAATAATAACATAGTATAGCAATTATTTTATCTTGGGCGGGGAAATACATTATTACCCCTCTCAGCCATTCAGGGAGGGAAACAGAATGAGAGGGAAAGCAATAAGAAACCACTTCAGCAATCAGAGACCACAGGGAGATGATAATTCAGATTACGGTTGTCAGAAAACTCAGGTAAAATCTCTTGGGAAAAAAAAATATATACACCAAGACCTATTATTTTTTAATTCTATAATTTATGGAAATGTACTTGAGTACTTTCTTCCCTGTAAACTGATGTGATACTGATACCTGACATTTGTATTTATCATTGTTCAGAGGACTACTCACTGCAATCAATGTTTATCTAACACCTTTTCTGTGTATCTAACATCTTCCCTGTGAGTTTGCACAGACATGCAACTCTGTCTTTCCTCTTTTATTTGGTGCCTGCTTCCTTCTCCCATCTCTCAAGCAGTCACATAGAAAAGTATTCAAATAATCTCCCTCTGGAAGTGGCTGAAGGGAAATAAACTGGAGTTAGGTGCGTAGTGTAGAAGGATTAACTGGTCTCCCCGTGCCTTTTCAGAACCAGCTTCCTTTTATATGCCCCCTGAATTCTCCCTCATGTTCTCTTCTCCAGCAGTCTCCTTTCATTCTGAAAACCAAACAAATCAAACCAGTTCTTTTCCCTAGCCTGTTTGCCACTTCCACTCCTATAGGTCTACCCGACACAACGTATAGAACTGACTGCTGTGCCAAAACGGGCACAAATGGCACCACTTTGTAAACGCGCTTTAGCCACCACACTTCTCTACTGTACCTTGAAATACAAGCAAAAGAGCTATTGATTTTGTCTGTGCCTACTAAATTCCTCCCAAACAACCTGTTTACTGAACCCATCGGTCACTCTTGTGATTAATCTGCTGTGTATTAAAAGCTACTTAATTGGAACCGAGAGCTGGAAGAACAAGCTCACACTGTTATAAGTGGCACAGGGATCGATTTCATTCTAATTTTACTACAACTTTGGTATCTTTGTAGCCAAGGCGGTACTTACGGACTCATGTTAAGGACTAAGGCAGCTGACAAGGAGAGTACTCTTCTGAACGAGGTAAACTGTGATGTAAATGACCTGAAGACACAGTGCATGGTAACTGAAGCTCCAGATCACGCTGTGCTGTTACACTCTCTGACTTTCCCACAGGAGATGTGGACATGCAAACTGACCTTTCAGCACTAAATACTTTCCCCGATGCAACTTAGCACAGAAATTTTAGCCAAAAAAAAAGCCTCATCTGGTTGCAAGAACCTTCTGCAAGTTTACAACATTTAGAAATTAACTATAATATGAAACATTTTGAACTCCTCGTACGTACACGTGCATACATATAGGTTTGGCATCAGAGAACTCTAAAATTATAGTATCTGTACGTGGTGAAATCCCCTAAAACACAAACTCTTACAATCATATAGATTTTCCATCGTTTTGGAAGAAGCCAGATGTAAATTCGTCCCCTATATAAGTTTCTAGAAAGCATTCTGTATATATTAATTCTCCTACTAAGCCAACTGAGCAATAAGAAGTTTTAGTGCTTAAGCAGTCATTTGAAAATCTGGAAACTTACATAACTGATAAATACTCTCTATAGAGAGAACCCTTGTTAATTATTAAAGTACAGCATCTTTCTTCTAAAGTATATCAGCATCTTTTACATGCAGCTTAGGTTATTAGAATAAACTGAATACCAAATCTGATTTATAAGCAGAGCTGTAAGAGACTTTTAAGAACATAGTAAAGCTTCACTTCTGTGTTGCCAAAAAAAAAAACTTATGAAAGGCACAGTCTTCATCTGCATATCACTGTCTTCAAGAAAAAAAAAGAAACAAACAAGAAAAGAAAAAAAGAAAAGAAGAGGGAAAAAAAATAAGACATAAAACCCCCACATTGATTATTTATTCTACTGAATGTATTAGCCAAAGTTTATACATAGTTAGGTCACCTACAGGGCAGGCTGCCCCTGCTTTTTGAGGGGGAGGTAACTTTTAATTCCTATTCCTGACAGCCCATCACCTTTCCTGAGTCCTAAGCACACAGCAAGCAAAACAGTTAGCCAGCAGGACTTCAACTCAAGCACTGCAATAACTCAATAAAAGAAATATGGTGTTGCTGAGCGGTAGCATTTCACTACACTAAGAGACAGATGGGGAGGATATGCAATAATCTTGTCTAGGAAACGGCTATGATTCATAAATTTGGACTCAATGTGACAAATTATCTGACAGATTTCAAAACAGTGAGGAAAACTGGTGTCAGATTGAGATATTACCACATCTCAGTGTGAAGTCCAATGGCAGCTGGAATTATTGACCACCTAACTTCACTGAAACTCCTCCACTACTACTGAACAAGTGTCAAAACTACTACACAGAGCAAAAGTGAGAAAACAAAGGAACCTATTTAACAGTGCGGTTGAGCTGATGTAAAGACTGATGCTGTTTCCCTTAATATGAACAACCTTGTTCACAGTTCCAGTTTAGGGGTCCAGACACGCTTGTAAAAGCGAGAGCCTTAGAAAGTTGTCAGGACTTCCCAGACACAGTGCAGACACCATCTCCCCTTTTCTGGGGAAATTATAAGAGCATCAAACGATGGCAGAGGCAAAACTTATGAATGCAGGCAACGAAATTTCTTTGGCAGATGATCTAGCCCTGTGAAAAATGCTTCCGTGGGGCACCAGAGGGGCTACAACTCACAGTGCTTCCAGAATCCAGCATCACCTCCACAACCCTTCTCCAACTTTTTTTCTCCAAATAAGAACCAGCAAGGAAAAGGAAGATAATGATTTCTTGGTATTACACATAAATAGATCTAGCTAAATCACAGCATCGCTTCTCAGGGAACAGATACCTGCCTCAGATGGGCCAGCAATTAATCTGGTGTCTCCTCCTCCTCCTCCAGGTGGGTTTCCACATAGCTAGCAAATCTCAGCCAAAACCCCTCACTCTGAGAGGGATGTACTTAATCATCTCACTGTCATCTCAGCCACCCAGAAATAATCTGAAAGGGTAATCTCCAGTCGTCTGCTCTCCAGTGATTCACCCTTCCTCTGGCCTTGTTGGCTACAGGATCTTGACAGTTCCCTCCCAGGCATTTTGACTGCAGCCTTTCAAACAAATTGACAGCCACTGTGGGAACCCCCAAGCACTCTGAGCACCAAGGCAGCCCGCTCACACCATTCCCCTACGAGGCACATCCCCTACAAGGCACAACAATTGTCCTGGGGAGTTACATCTTGGATTTCCAGACACAACAACAGGAGCACCATCAAGTCCTCCAGTCTCCTCCTCTCACCCACCCCGTATCCCACAGCCCATGCTCTTCTCAGGGATGGCTCTCAGGACCGCTTTACCCAGCTTCGGGAGCATGGCTCTCCAGTCCTTCCAGTTCAGGGGGACCTCAATTAGAAAAACAAACAAACAAAACAAAAAAGCTTTCAAGGAAATGAAATAGCTCCACAGATGCCAAGAGAACACCATTATCTCTGCCATCCAGTCACCCAGTCCTGCTATCCACTGTGAGATCTGAAAGCCAAGGCTAAGCCTGGGCAGCTTAGTGAATCAAAGGGATGCTCAAGGGCAGTGTTTACACAGTTTCATGCCAGGCTCAAAGGGCAATAGTTTATCAGAATCCTACTGGCCCCTATAACTCTACATAGCCCTTATAAAACATCCACTTGCCTTTTTTGGTTTTTTCCCTTTCAGTAGGAAAACCCTGGGCATTACACCCTCCTCATACTCTCCGGAGGCTGCTATTAAAAAGCCATGTGTCTCACAGCACCTACCTGGGAGAACCAAGCTCCACATTGTTGTTTACCATATACTGATAAAAAGCAGAACACATTGGAAGTATGGCTAAGGAAATCTATCTGTATCTATCTCTGAAGACAGAAGCTTATCAGGGATCATATTTTAATACGAAATTAGCTGCCAACAAAGGCCCAGTATCTGCACTCAGCTGTGGCAAGCAATTCCTCAGAGACTTCACTAGAATTTTAACTGTTATCAGGAAGTCTGTGAACATCCAACCTCCTGGAAGAAAAAAAAATATATAGATATATA
The DNA here is from genome assembly GCA_025345505.1 of Todiramphus chloris collaris. NCBI lineage: Eukaryota > Metazoa > Chordata > Aves > Coraciiformes > Alcedinidae > Todiramphus > Todiramphus chloris. The sequence goes on from JANVCC010000261.1 coordinate 1,973,209, forward strand.
TATCTATATATATGCTTATTCTTCAGAATGAAAGATTTCAGTCTTCTAAAATTTGTGGGAACAAAATTTTGCACCAGTTTCGAAAGAAAAAAAAAGACTTTCTTTTTTTAATTCAGAACCGATTGGCAGTTTAGCTGCTCCTGCATCTCCCCTTCTTTAAACTCTAGGCAAAAAAAATTAAAATGTTTTAGTAATTTTAGAGTGCTTATTTCCAGCATTATTCCATGCCACATTAAAACCCTCATTCATTTCCCATTAGCACATTTTAGTTAAAATTAACACATAATCGTCTTCAATGATGTGGCTCTCAATATATTTGTAAACAAAAATTCATCTCAAATGTAGAACCAAGAAAAGCTTTGGAATTGTTAAAAATCACCCAACAGAACTAAGCATTAAACCCACATTTTTAAACTTTCGTTTCAAAAAATCCAAGAACCTTGGGCTTGCCAGTTGAACATCCTGATCCCCAGGACAGCTTCCCTAAATAAGCAGCTGCCCCTAAAACCTTTGGCAATGGGGAAAAAATAAAGGGAAATTGAAGACACTGAAAATCAATTCAACATTTTAAGAGAGGACAGCAAACACCAAATGAAAGCAGAATATACAGATAGCCTTGCCCTTATGCAAAGCCTCAGTTCTTACACCTAGGGCTCCTTGTAGACAGAGAAGGGACAGAAATATTATTGTCGGGTTTGGCTGTGGGGGATTTGAGGCAATAAGTAACAGAAAAATAAATATTACTAAGTTAATGGCAGACAAAGAATTCTATGGCTGTTTCAGTGGGGAAAAAAAAAAAAAAGCAGCACGATAACATGCTAAAACATAAATAATATCCTAACATGCCTTATCGGGTTAATATTCTGGTAGTCTTACCCTACTGCACATAAAACATGAAGAAAAGCTACACGTGATCCAAAGCAGACTCAGCTAGCTTTACATACAGAGGACTAGGTGCTCCCGCAAGGAGCAAATCTTATGTTAGAAGAAGCATGTTATGTTATGCTTCATTGAAATGCAAAAGAGCTCCAAATCCCAGCCACCTCATCTGACACGCGTGCCGTACCACAGCACATCACACCCTGCTCCACCCAGAGCCCCGCTCCTTCTGCTTCCCAGTACAGCGTCACGACACCAAACTTTGTAAAACTTTCTTCCCTGTCACTTCAGCGTGACACACGCTGCTTTTTTCTTCTATACGGACGAGTATCAACATGAATTTCTATGTACAGTTTGAGCCATTGTAGAGAGACTCTTCCGTCTCTGAAGGGTCAGGACTAACTATCACATAAACCCATCTTGTTCAGAAAGTGATAAACTTCACTTTTGTTTAACCATGGAAGTAGAGAGTACAAGCACCCAGAAGCCAGACTAGCATGCAAGCATACGAGATAAAGAACAAAGCATCTTCAGCCAAAACTCTGTTTCACTCTCAAGTTGTGCCACAGTCACTGTCGAGCACACCCGCAACCTGGAGTGAGGTTCACAAGTTTAGAAAACTGTATTTTTTTATAACAAAGACTGTGGAAAGCGAAAGGTACTTAGTTATGGCATCTCAAGATCTTCAGTCTATTATCTAGCAGTGCTTGGATTCCTTGATGGTTAAATGCCACAAGCAGAACTGGGCTGTACCAGGCAATGCAATAATACCAAGCAAGACAGTCCCCGTCCAAAAGGGTGGGACAGAGATTAAAACCACCAGAGTGAGAAGTTTAGAGTAACAGTGAATTAAACTCTCCAGTAAGTGTCTAAAATGAGTGTTTCCAGCACAAAAACATGAGATAATTCCTTTCAAGAAACCCCAACGAGTATTTTCAGTTGTTTATTTAGTGCACTGCCCTTTCTTCAACACATCAGCTCTCTTCCACGGTTTTATGGGGAAATTTTAACTCCTTATGCACTACGCATTCTGATCTCTGCACTTGTCAGACAGCACTAAACGTATTTGCAGGGCACTCGGCCTCCATGCCAATCTTTCCTGAAAACGTGCTTAATAAAAAAAAAGGAAAACATTACTTTTGCAAAGTATGATGTCATCTCCCCTCCACTAGGTGCCTTCCACAGCACCTGCTTCAGCACATCCTCTCCACAATGCACATTACGTCACTTCCAGATGTTTTTGAGAGCAGCTACTCAAAAGTTTGGTTCCGAAGACATTCCTTTACTACATTGCATATATAGCAAACGGGTACGCATAGCAAGGAGCAGACTGCACGCAGCATATTTACACAGAAACACCGAAACACAGCAACGGGGTGTTCATTAACAGCTTCTGGGAAGAAACTCCCCGCTGTCAGAGAAGTTCCCTGCTGGAGGCAATGCTGTCCTGCCCACATGCAAGATGCACATTACCAGGGTCTTCCCCTTTTCCCCCGCTTGTTCCCTTTCTTCACTCAGCCCCTGGCGCAGGTTTCCCAGGGAGTTCAGGGCACCTCGCGTCAGCCGGGTTCTCCCGGGGCGGCACCAGGCGCTCCGGGACCCGGCGGGGCTCCCCTCGACGGGCAGGGACACCCCGCGCCGGGGCCACCCACGGCCCCGCGGGGACCCGGCCGGCCTCGAGCCCTTCCCCCCCCGCCTCGCTGTCACCCCCGGCGCTGTCCCGAGAAGGGACCCCGAGGGGGACCCTGGCGACCCCTCGCCGGGCGAGGAGAGCCCTCCGCGTCCCACCACGCCAGCCCCGCCCGGCTCCTCACCTCCAGACCTGCCCGAGCTGCAAGACGTGGACGAGCGACTGCAGGAGCCAGATGCAGAAGGCGCAGGACGCCGACCTGCCGCCGCCGCCGCCTCCTCCTCCCCCGGCGCGGGGACCGGCGGTGCCGCTACCGGCGGCGTTGCTGCTGCCGTTGCTGCTGCTGTTGGTGGCGTTGCTTTTGCTGGCGGTGGACGCCTGCCGCTGCGGCGTGCCGGGCCGAGCGGCGTCGATGTCCGCGGCCGCCGAGCCGCTGCTCACCAGCAGCTTGCTCTCGGCAGCGGGGCAGTGCCCGGCGGCGGCGGCGGCGCTGTCCTCGGTGCCGAAGTCGTGCGCGAACCAGCGGAAGCTGAAGACCTGCACGGAGAGGGAGCCCAGCAGCACGAAGAAGAGGGTGAGCCCGAACCACCAGCGCTGGCCCCGCAGGTAGTAGTCGACCGCCAGCCAGATGTCGGTGCCCACGTCCGCGAAGTACACGGCCAGGGCGGCCAGGATCCAGAGGCAGTCCCACAGCGAGTAGCGCCGCTGCTCCCTGCCCAGCCGCAGGCACAAGGAGGACGAGCCCCCGCCCGAGCCCCGGGAGCCCCCGCCGCCGCCCCCGCCGCCGCCCCCGCCGCCGTCTCCTCCTCTGCCGCCGCCGCAGCAGCAGCAGCGGGAGCCGCCGCCCGAGCCGT